>JAGMWU010000021.1:0-70279 GCA_018697195.1 Certhia americana | reverse complement strand
ACACCTGCCCAGGGAAGGGCTGTCACACCAGGGAAGGGCTGTCACACTTCTGGGCACTCCTTACCTGCCGGCTCTCCAGCAGAGCCTCTGCCCGAGCTGCGGGAGTACCCCCCAAGGGTGCACAGCCGAGCAGAACCAAACCCACCCTGGGTCACATTCCGAGAGGAAAGGCCAGCCGGGGCACTCACCTGAGAGCTGGCACCTGAGGCAGAGGCTGACGGCCGCCCCGAGCAGCAGCAGCGCCGCGGCTGCCCACAGCTCCAGCTGTGCCATGGCCCGGCCAAAGGCAGCCTGAAACACAGGGCGAGGGCACCCGGTGAGCTGTGAGGGCACCCGGGGCTGTGGGGACATCCCTCCGACAGCTGTCACCCCGAAAGAACCAGGTGCTGTTTGCCCTCACACCCGCGGAGCCGGGAGGCTGCCGAGGATGCAGAAGGGATTTCTGCTGGGATGACAGGGCAGCAGAGGCGATGGAATTGCTCCTTCCCAGCCTCCAAACCCACCCTGCTGCCATCAAACGCTGTCAGCACACAGAAGCTTTTTAATATCTAGAAGAGAGGGCAAAAGGGAGGCACTCAGCAATATTTAAATGGTCAAGATCTTTGCACAACGTGTTCTGGCTCTTTCCTACAGCTCAGAGTGACTTCCAGGGTTAAATTCCCCACGCCTTTTTCTGCGTTGAGCTGGCTCAGCCACCGGCTCTTCCCTGCCTTTCTGTGACAGGCTTTTTCACAAACAGCAGCTAACCTTTTTTAACAATCAGCATGATTTGGCTTCAACTTCTTCCTTTAAAATACAAAACATCTTACAAATATCACAGAAAGCAGCCTGCTGGCAACGAGATGGATCATTTAGCCTATTCCTATTCCCCAGGGTCATATTTTTCTCAGTTACAGATTATTTTAATTTATTTTTGTTTTTAATAAACTTTCTTTTTTCCCTAGGGATGGAGCTGCTTCAACAGTCCAAAGGCTAGTACATCAGTGCTCTGGCTGGCAGGAAGCTTTACTACTGCCTACCTTCAACCTCTCTTATTACAACTTAAGCCTGTATTATGTTGATGAATGGAGGAGGAAAGCTATATTATAGCAATTTATAATTAAAATAATTCAGAATAATGAAACAAATGCTAGTAGCAGACAATGAAAAGCAGCAGCTTGATTCTGCCCTGCTCAGCACCTTCTGCCTCTGCTTGTTTAAAGTCGAATAAACAACATTTCTCTGCCCAAACTCTGCGGAAGTTTGGAAGTTGCTCTGACAGCCTATTCACGTTGAAGAAAACCCAAAGCCTCCTATGGCAGCTGAGCCTGTGGGGGCTGAGCAATTTCCTCTTGACCCTGCCAGGCACTTGGAACAGCAGCTGAGCACGTTGGTGAGAGGTTTGTGGTCCAGTTTGTCATTGAAGTCTCAGTCCACGGTCTTAATTATCAGGGCATGTTGAAAATAATCATGGTGTAAATCAGCAAGGGGCAGGGAAAGGAGAGGAAGGAAAGTCCCTCATTTCTACTCAGACAGACCTTGGGCAAAGCCAGGAGCAATGGCTGAAGGGGTTTGGTGTCAGCATCTTCTCAATGGCTCCCAAACACCTTATGGCTGTCCAGAAGTGACCTCAATGAGGCTTTGCGACCATTTGTTCTCTTTGCTTGGGAACAAACTGGGTTTATTCCTCTTATGTTCCAGGTTCCCTGGGCTCTCCAGGACCTGGCACTTGCTTCACCATGGCTTTGCCTTTTATAAGCCCCCAGAGGTCTCTCTGTCTCTGCACAGTTTTTTGCAGCACTTTCTTATGAAGATGAGATGAGTTATTCTGAATTTAAGTGCCCAGACCTGCATGCACCCACCCCAGAGGTGCAGAACCCAAAAGAACCTAGTCAAAACCATAATTTTTCCTTTGCCCAGCATCCCCCATGGAAATCATGAGCTGTGGATTATCTCTAAAGCATCTCCAAGAGGCAGCTGTGGCAAGTTGATCCAATGCTGGTGACTGAAACACAAAAAGCTGCAATGCTGCTGCTTTGTTTGTGGGTTTCCTGGCTTCTTTTAATTTTTTCCCTTCTCTTTTTTTTTCTTTAAAGGGAAGGCAAGACAGAGCTGAAGGCACCTGACGACACTGACCTAGTTTGTCCCATTGCTTGGCAGGCCTCCTTCTCCCTTCCAAACTTCCCTTCCGGTTTTATTTTGATCGTGAGCAGTGACGCAGCAAAACCTGTGTGCTCCTGAGCCCCCACTCACCAAGGACACAAAAAGTGGAGATGTGAGGGGCTGATGAACAGAACATGGTGTGTCCTACCCCATCACAGCTTTATGCCCCAAGAAACCCCCCAAGTCACACACACACACGCCCTCAGCTCAGAGATCATTTGCATTCCCCAAATACTCAAGTCCATGGAAAATCCTTTCCTTTGGTACAAGCCCTGCTCTGGTAAGGAGCTGACAGAAGGAGGTGAAGAACAGATTTATGACAAACAGAAGGCTGGAAGCACTTACTCACAGCTAGCAGGATATAAATAAAATATTTGGAAGGCTGAGTGTGCTTCCCTGCACTCTGCCTTGGGGAGCTGAAGAGAACAAACAGACTCGAGCCACACAGGTCTCTGCACAGAAGGACATGTGGAGTTCATGGGTGGCCAGCCCTGCTTTCATGATGCTAAACCCAAACTCAGGGAGAAAACAGGTTCCCATCTAGTTTAGGAGTGACACTCGGGTAGTGTCACAATGCCCTGCTCTGTTCATACACTTCTCTCTTCCCCTTTTGCATGTTTTTCTGCTTTTTGTGCTGAGGAAACCAGTGGGACCATGGCACACCCCGAGTGCCATGACCCTGCAAATCCCTCAGGAGCAGCTGCTCCAGACAAGAAGTTCCTGGGACAGCAACACACTGGAGTCTGGATACAGCAGTGGTCTCCTTCAGAGGCAGAAGCTCGTCTTCCCAAACAGGGGCTGCTCCTCCTCTGGCCTCAGATATTTTTAGCAATCAAGGAGACAGACAGGCTTTTTCTTACTTTAAAAAAAAAAAAAAAAAAAAAAGGAAAAATAAATGAACATGCAAAAATTTACCTACTTGGTGCCAGGTATTGTCCTAATTTAAGGATTCACCCCAGTAACAAGTCTCACTGTGAAGATCCAAAGGAAGGAGAAGTGGGTTTATCCAGGAGGACTAAAAGATCTTCTGCTTTTAATTCCACTGAAATGGAGAAAAAGAGGACATGGACAGTCACTGTCCATCTGTCCAAGAGCAGCACAACAAAGTGAGAAGAACTTTTGAATTGAAATAAGGCAATTTTGACTTATAAAATGAGTGGATATAAGCCAGATATGCACAGGCTAGAAATAAAATTCCTAACGGATGGAAAGTCTGGAAGAACTTCACAAAAGCAGTAGAAGAAGCAGAAAGCTCACTAAAAAAACCTGCAAGAGCACTTAAAGTGAACTTTAACGTTTTGGTGAGAAACCAGGAGTGTGAGGAATGTGTTGATGTGGCCTCAGCAATGCCTGGTTTTCCATGAGATAATTTCTGATGAAGACATTTCAGCCCTTTTCAGATGTCAAGCCCACCCCTGAGTTCACACTGCAAGATAGAGACTAAAAGCATGTATTTATATTATGTATTCTATCTATCAATCAAAAAATGCCCAAAAGGCAAATATAAAACAGTCACTTTCTCTCCCCTTCAGAAAGTTTTGTGGTCTGCACCAGTTTGCAGTAAATTAATTCTAATTCAGGCTGGTAGGATGAGTCACTGGTATGAAATATGAAGTGGAGAGTGTATTTAAAGACTCGCCATATGAAATTCAGCTCACTGACTTGTTGAACAGATGCAATATTCAGCTTAAGTCAGTGTCTGTAACGTGTCTAAGAAAAGCAACTCCACTTTCTGTTTGCTTGTGTGGCACAGATTGCCACAGAAAGTCCCATCAATTCAGAAATTAAACTCTCAGGCCAAGGAAGCTCCTGTGGCTAGAACGACTTCACTGACCAGCTCTGAGCCTTCAGGAAAAAAAAAAAAAAGCTCCTTTCCAGAGGTCCACACATCTCATTTCCTACCAGATTTATGCCAGTGTCAACCTTCTTAGGAAAGCTGCTGCTGTAAAGTCTGGGGGTTTTACAGCTATTCAGGCAGATCAAGCTTTTATGCCAGTAGATGCATTTCAGTAGAACATATGATAAAAGGGGAAAATTAGAATTGATAAACCAACTTTCACACAGATTATAACTTTGGAAAATGCCTTTAAAAAACTTGGGTGGAAAATACGACGCAAACCCCCAATCACAACAGGCATGGCAGCACAATAAGTAACTCACAGGCATATCCTGTATTTGTAACTTCCCTGTTTTGGGCAGCACTGAAGCCTCACAGCATCATTCACTTCCACTGGGAGCCCAGCGGGTGCCATGTTAGCAATACAGGCAACCCCTGTGTAACTACAGACTCCAGAACCACGAAAATGAGCCAATCTCACACAAGATTATCCCAAAATTATCCTCTTCTGCTAAATTATCTGCCTCATGGCCCATCTTACACTGAACATTGCTCACACAAGAGGAAACTGGTGTAAAACCAAATCTCTTTCTATCTAGAATTAGCTGTTTCAAACATCTACGTGCAGTAAAATAAATACAATCATACCCATGACACCAGTCAGCTCTGAAATCAATGGAAAACTCAGGAAGTGTCATTTGAATCAGCTGTTTTTAAGGACTGGGCTTTGGAGGGGGAGCAGCCCCTGCTGGGCTGCAGCAGTTCCAGAAGCTACAGGCAGGAGCCAGAAGAAGGACCATGCAGTGATGAGGGAAGCTCAGCACAGACTGAATCTTCCAGAGTATTTTAGAAGATGTGAATGCAGAAATAATGTAATTAAACCCACGCTTCCATCAGCAGATGGACGAGGAGACGTAAAGAACAGTACTGTAAAACAGACAACCCAGGTTGTGTGGGCTGGACTCATCTCAGGCCCAGAGGGATCTAAAGAGAGTTGGTAATTCCTACCTTGGAGCTGGCGCTGGCCAGGAGCAGCAGTGAGGAGGGAACATCCACCACATTGCTGTTCAGAGAGGATTTACAGGGATGACCTTGAACTTCTTTAAAGGGTCACCAAGGTCTAAGGTGGGATCTCTGAGCTCAGTGGGACACCCTACTGTCCCCACAGGAGCCCCAAGAACCTCCGGGCACTTTTCTCTCCTCGTCCCTCCCTCCTTCACCCACCTTACCCACAGCCTCAGCCGCTCTCTCTAGGGTGTCCCAGCTCCTCCAGCACCTCTGGGTGGCAGCTGCCGGGCTGGAGCTGGTTCCTCCAGGGCTCGTGAGCTGCTCTGGTTTCCTGTCCCCCTGTGAATCACTAACCCCAACATCCGCTGCCCGGCTGGCTGCCCCAGTGACGCCTGCACAAACCCACACGGTCACTTTGTGTGTCCTGTGAGGGGAGGAGGAGGCTCGGACAGCGTGAAACCACACACAGCACACAGGTCATGCCCTTGAGGTGCAGATGCTGTTGGTGTCCCAGAAAAGTTCAGGCTTCCTTTTAGCAAAGAGCCTTCCCAGGAACAATCCTGCGCCCTGGAAGCAGCGAGTGCTGCCAGGAAAATCTCCAAGCAGGCACAGAAAGCTGCGAGCCCTCTCTTCGTTTTTATGGAAAAAATGGTAACAAGTTTCAAAGGCAGCAAATAGCCCGAGGTCACTCCTGCTAATGGCCAAACCTGGAGCTCCTGTCCAGTGCTGTAAGAATAAAATCAGTTCTCGTGCTTCAACATTGGCAGTTTGCATGCAGCAGGCACAATTTCACTGCACTTTTTTTAAGAAAAAAAGCAAGTACTCAGATTTTTTGGTGTTTGAACAGAATAAGGAGGGCTCATGAATTCCCTGCTTGGAATTCTTGTACTGGCTTAAAGCCCTGTCACAGTCCATGAAAGAGGGATCCTGCTCCAGCACAAGGGAGGTCTGCACACACACATAAATGTGTAGTTGTGTGACAGCTGTAGGAGCCACAGGGCACACGAGTCACAACCATAAACAAAACGTTTCATGCTGCTCTCACTAAGGCTCTACAAAGCCTCTCTGACATGTAAATTATTCAGTAAAGGGAAATTCTGTTATATTTAAATTAGGGCACTCTGAAGTTGCCATAAGCAGCCACCTACACCCAGCTCTCTGTGCAAGAAGGTGACTCTTCATCATAAGAATGATTAAGGAGCCAACTGGTTACAATTTTTGCAACTCTGGGATGAAATCTGGCTATTGAGCTTTCAGGGGAAATGTTACTTCAATAAGATAATTATATACTCTATGTGCAAATAGACTTTTTGTCTTTCAATTCTAACCTGAGATGCAAAAATAATGCACATTCCAGAGCCATTCCCAGATAAAATCCATGTGCTGAAGCCTATCTTGAAGGTTCAGTATAATGAAGGTTCAGTATAATATATGGTTCAGTATAATCTGAACCAAGAATAAGAAGAGGCAGACTCAGCTTTTAATTGCTCACATGGTTTCTAGTTGGTCTCTCTGTGTAAAGGACATAGCAAAATGTGAAATGTTTTTTTCACTGCTAAAAGAGTTGTTACAAAATTGGTATTTCTAGCAGAGATCTTAGTGATGAAATAGTTTATTAACAGCTTTCTAGCAGGGTTTTTATGTGTTCAAACATAAGCTGACAAGAGAAGTTTTGCAAAAGAGTTCTTTATAGCAGAACTGGTACTCAAAATATGCTAGAGACATTTAAAGTTCATTTTTTGTACCTGAAATCAATTTAATCAGAACAGACACTGCTAAAAAGGTGCCACATATTTGTTTACAGGTTCTCTGATGGGTCTGAGCTTCAAGTAGGACTCAGTGCTGTGGTGTGGACATCACCCAGGTTGGCTTGGGCTGCACCTTGTGTTAGTCCCCAGACTGTCCCCTGATGGACCCCTCAGCTCTCCAGAGCAGGCAAAAGCTGCTCCTGTGCCCAAGGAGTGATACAGCAGAGCCACCCCAGTGTGATACAACAGCTCTCGGGCAGAGTCATGCCCTTCACAGGCATCAGTCCTCTGGAGAGGCCAACCACCCTGATGACAGGGTAATTACTGCAGCAGCACAGGCCTCTGTGTGGATCCTATCTCCCTTCTTCACATTTCTCCTAAGAAGGGCTGGATATAAAGGTTTATCACGAGTCCTCACTCCAAGCACTTTCCAGCACAGCCACAGGTTCTTTTCTTCATGAGGCCAGACCAACTCTCCTCCAACATCCACAATATGACCCCTGAGGCACCAAACCCAGCTTGGGAAATGGGGCTCTACCCTCCTGAAACCCCTCTGCCTCATCCAGACTTGCTGCTAGAAAGAATTTCTGATTTGACTAAAGGTCAAAACCAGAGCAGCAGCATGTTTTCATCTACTGCAATAAGTTACAGAAGCACCACACTGTAATTTCACCATTCCTGTTCTTTTCAAAGCTCACCCATTTCAACTTGGGTTTGTTTTCCTCCCATAACATGGTTCCAACTCCTTCAGGCAGATTCACCAGTTAACCTAACCTGCCTTTTCACCTTTTGATACAAAGCTGACAAGCTGCAGAGAGATCTCTTGGGTCCAGAGAACTCATTAGAACCCATCTTCCACCCAGCTTACCTGGGCCCTGGGAAGACAAATACCCTGAGGGCCGCTTTACATTTTTTCAAATAAAGGTGGGAGCTGCTCAAAGATTTTTTGCTCAAGACTTTGCTTGAATCAGTTGTTGTGACTAACACTGATCAAAAATCAGCAAGAACTGGAAATACAAGGACTGGAAAACAGGGCATCATCTAAACCCTTTCTTCTGCACAAACACACCCAATGCTGGAGGTTTTGAGAAAGCTCCAACATGTTTTCCAAGCTCCAAAAGGCTCCAAGCTCACCAGCTTTGCAAGGCAAGTATTGCTGTTCACCAGCATCAAGCCCCTCTTGTTTTGGGACAGAATGAGCACATGTCTCATCACAACCACTAATTGGGATTACAATGCATTCCATTTGTTTAGCAACAGTTTCATGGCAGCTCTAACACAAGCCATATCTTGGAGGAAATTTTCTGATGTGCTGTAGTAGTGCTGGATAGTTTTGTATACACTTGGAAACTTTTCTTTCTGCTGTAGTGGAATGAGCCTTTCCCCAGGTAAAGGGGAAGTGCTGCCTCCTCTCCTGCCCCAGCTGCACATTGGCTCTCTCTGAGCTGAAACCGAAAGTGGCTCTGTTCCTGCTGAAGGAAAATAAATGCTGCTACCACCCAGTGGAAATTCATCTCACAGACAGGATCCCTGGGTGCTTCACAAAACTTTGGCCAAGTAAACTTTGCAAAGACAAATCCTAAATATTCCTGTGGTACAAAGCTTCCCATTCTTATCCTGCTGAGTTCATCCTTATGGACACAATAGTTCTTAAATTTGAAGACAAAAACCTAGAAGGTTTGAATGCTTTTATTTGAATTTTTATACAGCAATACAAATTATACAGATTTGTTACAGTACAGATTTTGCAGGGGTTTATAGAGGTACTTTGTGAGTTTTTGGTTTATTTAAAAGAAAGAGGCAGATCTCGGGAGCACGGTGACATGAACAAAACAATCTTGTGGTAGGACACAAATCCTGACCACAGGGAACACTAACCTGGCTGAAACCTACTGGGCAGAAAGGTGGTGGTAGCATTCCCAGCAATAACATCCCAAAAACATCAACCCTGGGATACTCTAGAGCTTTACACAGGAATTGGTGAGCACACAGGTAAGAGGGTTGTTCCTGTAACAGCACTGGAAGTCCTCGAAGCCCTTGGATGTACTTTGCTGCAGAGGGGACAGAAAGGAGGGAAGCTGATGTCACACTGAGCCTGCTGTCAAGCAGGTGATGTCGCAGAACAGAGTCGCTGCCATGATAGAAAAGGAAACCAGAAAATGCTTTAGATTTCATCACTCAAACAGGTACAGTAAGATGAGGAACAAGATTTCAGACCTAATAACACTGTCACCATGTGCCCACCGAGACACCACGTGTGCCACCAGAGCCTGATGACTCAAGTCTTGTGTCCATCTCGGGGTCCTTTGAACACACACAGGAGAACAGCAGAGCTTCCCTGCAGACCTTAGTGCACAGGAGAGGGGCTGAACATAGAATGTTATCAAGGTATTGCTATTGCTAATGTGCATCAGAGACACTTGAGAGTCAGGTGTCTGGCACTGAAGTATTAAAGCCTTTCAGCAAGAAGGGTCAAAATATGATTACACCATCCTAAATGCTTCTATCCAGTTTGGTTTAATACTGCTACAGCAAGTGCTATCACGAACAACAGAATAAATTGCAGATTATATAAATAAAATGTATGCTCCAAATAAAAGATGTTTCTCTACCACTTTTAACATACTTCCTTCCTGCAGTGGGTAAGTGGCATTAAAGGGAGGGAGGCAACTTCCAGATGAGAAAATTCCACTCTTAGCTGGAAATCAAATTCTTTTTCAGTCACAGAAACTCCCCTTTCTAAAAATTTAAGACAAGCAACACCAGCTAAATTGCATCCTGAGAATCCATTCCAGGGAAGCCCTTGAGAACTACAAAGGTAACTGATTCCACACTGGCATATGCTGGAATAGGCAAGCAGTCCCTTTCATTCAGAGCCTTTGCACTCCACTGGTAGTGAAACACAGAAACCACCAGAATGTAAAACATAAACACAGATTTCAAGATGCTCAATGTTAACAGCTCCTCACCCGTGCTCTTGCTGTGAGTGCAACCAACCTCGAGATGGCTTCTGTGCAGAGAGAGGGAACGGGGTTGTACAGAAATCCTGTGACTACGCCTTGGAGCCAAGCTGACACAGAGCCTGTGTCCAAAACACACCCAGGGAACAGGGGGTTTCCAGCAGTCACTCCAAGCAGGTTTGTCCAAAGCAGGCAGTGGGATAAGGGCTGCTCTGCAAGCTGCAACACACCAGCACTCTGGTTAAAGAGGTTGCATATACATTCCAAAATTTGCTATTAGATCTTTTGCTATTAGATCAAAATTTAGTATTAGATCTTTCCTACAAAGGAGAAGGGTTGTAATATTATAGGGCTTGTTCTAAAATTCTCACAATTTTATCATCTTTCCTCAAGACAAGTCAGCAGCCAGTACTACATGTAGCAAATGTTCCTACTAGACTATGTACTAAAGTCAGGACTGAAACTATAACAGTATTCCTAAGTTAAAAATATCAATATCATCCAAAACTACCCTGGGACAGCAAGGTTGGCCGCAATCATCATCAGCCCTGGGACACCTGTAGAACTTCAGAAATTCATAGTCAGCACTGGAGACTGAGTAGTGGCAGCACATCTCAGCAGGTGAAGAAGTTGTTGCTGCTTTAGGAAGGCCAGTAAGCTACACTTAAGGGCATGGAGTTAATGTGACTCCACCACCAGCCCATAATTTGAGTGTGTGAACACTCCTCCAGCTCTTTCTTCAGCCATCAGAACAACCTCGATAGCCACAAGCACAGAGTCCCCTCAGAAGTTGCTCCAGGCTTGCATGGCCCAGTGAATCAGCAACACACCCGTGCCAGCACTGGATGCTGCCCTGAGGACTGGGATGAGCTCTCCCAAGGGCATTCCTGGACTCAGGAGTTCAGTGGGGATTATTTTTTGGTGGCTGAGAGCAGAGTTTTGCAGCACATTAAGTGCTACTGTCCACTGCTGCAGCATCCAACAGCCCTTCCAGACTCCCCACTTGCAACCAAACTGGAGTAACATGGCCAAGCACTTCTACAGCAGCAAAGTAAACTCAGTTTCAGGTCCAAAACCTCCCTGGTACCATCCTGCCTTCACTTTTATTTTTCGAAGTTTAAGCTGGAAGAAAATACTGCACAGCTACCAGAAATAACTCAATGAGAACATGAGTAGCCACAAAGTGAATGATCCATTTGCTGGTACCTCCTCAGTCTGGGCTTTGCCATGCCAGGCTTAGCTTTGAGCAGCAGGTAATGTTAAGCATCACAGGTTAAACCTCGACTGATTTTCCTGGTAGGAGGGGAAGAAAATAATCTTTTTTTCTCCTACAAAACTTAAATGCCACATCTATATATTAAATATAGTTGTGTTAACTGTTGACAAAAGCTGGTTTGATAAGCTTCTGCATAGGAAAAATCTTCATCCACTCAATTTTTGAAGGAGGGAAAAGAAAAAGGACTGGAGGAGACTGACCCTGAGCCAGATGGGAAGCAGTGTTGAATGCTCCGAAGAAATCAGGCAATGCATGAATGTTTGCATATGAAAAATTACTTTTAAAAAAAGAAAACTGTAACAATTTTGTGATCAGGCTGCATTCACTAGTGGGAAACCCTTAACCAAACCAGTATTAGCAGATACAGAAAAAGACATCTAGAACTATGACCCATTTGCCACCTCTCTCACTCATCAGGGCTCCTTTTCTCCACGCAGTGATGAAATCCCTGCTTCCAGTTTGACAGAGCAGCTGTAGAGAAGTGTGGCACGAGCTGCAGCAGACCAATTCTCAACCAGCCCTGCTCTTCCATACTCCTCAGGCTGACAGGCAGGACAGCCAGGTGCTGGCACACACAACTCCAGCACAGGACTGAGACTCTGCTCAAGCTGTGGTAAGAGCAGGTCAAAAGGGAGGGTTGGACTGAGTAGCTGGAAGCAGAACACTTCCCATCCTTTCAGGCTATGGAAAGCAGTAAAGCCAGCAGGGAGGTCAGAGCTCATTTCCTCAATAAAAACATGGCTCTACCTTTTTCAACTCACCCTGCAGTACATTAAAGCACACACTTCAAAGCCACTGGGCAGCAGCCTCCTTAACCATTATGTGGGAAAAGTTGGAAAAGTTTGGAGGAAGTTGGCAGCACAGCAGTAGTTGATGCATTTACAGCTGATGCACAAAGGCCACAGGACACTCTGCTGAGAGTTCACACACTGGGAGGACACATCCTGCCCAGTGCCAGCCACAGGACAGCAGCACCCAGCTGGAGGAGCACAGCCTGAGCAGCTGCAGGAATTCAAATCCCACCTGGCAGCCTTAGCAATGCACTCAAGTCACACTGAAGTCACAGGACAAAGAAGTTGGGCTCATTTTCACCCACAATAATTTTACTTCACTGCTCCAGCAGCTTTAGATTAGATTCCTCCCCTTTATCTTTTCCTCTTCCCCCCCTTATTTTGTATCAGAATGGCTCTATGACAAATTAACACAATATTTTTGAAAACTGAGGGGGGGAAAAACATGGTAGAGTAGACTCAAATAAAGACCAATGTTAAATATTACTTAATGTTTTCTTTTATTTAAAAGATCATTCACAAAATACCATATCCATAAATTTATTTTGTTATGAAGCAGAATATGCTAAGTGTTTGGAATTTTTTTTTCTTTGTTTTTACATTTAAAAGTCAACTGTCTTGACTAGAAGTGAGTTTTTATATGGGAATTTGTTCTTAAAATCTTTTCCACATTGAAGATGTAAATAGATCAATTATTGGTTTGGAATACAACCACACAAATGCATGTCTGTCGTAAATTAAGTATTAGTGTTAGACAAATGGTTCTTATCTCAGAAGCAGATTAAGTGAAAGGCAGAAAGAAGGAAAGAGTAGTTCTGTAAATTGCTGGGACTCTGACTTACAATGGGAATCTTAGGGAAGAAACTCATCACTAGCAGTGGTGCTGATAGTGGGGCAGCCATGCTTCCAACCTCCTCTTGTAAGTACTCTGGGGGGCTGGCTGGTTTATCTGAAGGCTCTCAGCACTGGCAGTATGGGCCCAGGCTTTTCCCATACACTGGATATGTCCAAACTTCAGTGTAGTAGAACCAGGTATTAAACATTAATGATTTCTCCTTTTGCTTCAGCCTCCCCTCCCTCCTCCCACACAACACTGACAAGAAACATTTCAAGTGAAGAGAGGTGTAGTAACAAGAGATGCTTTTTACCCAAACTTCTACATGAGACTCTACAGCAGAAAGATTTCTAATCTGCCCATTTTCAAGGTATTCTGAAAGCTGAGGTCCTAAAACTGTACCCCACTGGGCAAAGAAATACAGGGGATAGTGACGATCAAATACTGCGTGGCAAAGTATACACTCCTTCAACAAAAATAAAAAAGTCAATTTTATTTGTAGAAACTTCATTTAAAAATTTACCAAACATGTAAAACCCAAAAAAGAAAGCAGAAAGAGCCAGTGAGCAGTTGTGCTCAAACAGGCATGGCTTTACAGCACTAACCTTGAGCTCCGAGTTGTAGTAGCATCATACCACTTGGAAGTCAAGAGCCAGCAGGAAGAGGCTGCTGGCAGAGGCTTTATCCAAACTGATTCCACCAGCTATTCACCAGGCTTGTCAGGCAAGGCATCCATTAAATTGATCCTTCCTGGCAACCCATGTGAAAGGGCAGCTGCCCCCCTTAGTTTAATAAGGGGCTCTGCTGTGAACACTAACTACCACCAATGTCATAAATGGTATTTTACTACTTGGTTAGAACTGTAAATTTCTGTTCAACTCATCTGGACTCTTCAGTTTTCCTCTTCAGAGCCACAGCAATACAGAACGAGACATGCAAGTCAGAAGAGGAACACTGAGGAAGTAAAAGGAAACAATACAGGGAAATAACTAAGTCTAACCTGTGCTTCTAAAGTAAAACAAACCCAGAAAGGAAGAAGTGAAGCAGCACCTTTGTCCAGAGACCTCCACACTTGTGGAAGCAGCCACACTGCCTTATCTACTGGCAATTGTGCTGCTTGGAAGGAAACAGAAGAGGGAAACTCAGCACAAAGCAGGCACTAGATACAGCAAAGCCAAGAACGTACTAAAAACCACTTGTTAACAGCTGACATGCATTCACAAGCTCTGTGTTTTCGGTTTCAAAGAGGACAAATACCAGATGGCAGGAATGGTAAACTGCAGGGTTGACATTCCAGCAGAGCTAGTCACTCTGTACTGTCTTGCTTTTTCTCCCGCCTCCCCATTCCCTCTCAACCCCAAACTCAGTCGTGTTCTTTTACTACTTCCTCCCGGGGCTTGGCTCCTCCAAAGATGGCAGAGTTTGGATTGGCTACTTGATTGAGGGGAGTATCGACTGTTCGAGGTTTGAGCTGGAGTCGGGGTCGCTGTGCTCTTTCCTCTGAAAGGAAAAACATTCCACTTGTGAGATCTGCCTGTGGAGGGCAGGAGCTTTAACCTGACAATGACACCAGGAGTCTCCTTGGTGGAGGAAGCTGAAATGACACACGGTAGGAGTTTACCTTCTGTTGGCTCTCTGAAGTCCATGAAAGACCCACGAAGGGGAGGCCCATCTCTGAAGCGACCAGTGCCAACGTTCCCCATGGAGGCACCTGGTGGTCGCCGGTCTCCAGGGCGAGTTCCTCTACCTCGACCTCCCAAAAAGTCATCATCTTTGAATCCTGAAGATGGAAGACAGTGAATTTAAAGAGCATCTTTTGCAATGTTTTTAATCTAGACTTATCTGGATGGCTGGAAAACCTTGCTAGTCACCGCTGTCAGTCCAAGGTGATGCACTGAGAGCCTCTGTCTGCAGACAGATTGTTCCATAGAGCTCTAGCACCTTCTGGAGGAGTTGGTTGGGTCCCATTTGAAACCAAGTAAACTGTGCCAAGTTCAGAAAGTGCTTATCCACTTAAAGGCTAATTGGAGAGTGGGTCAAGTGAGTTTAAAATATGAACCTTGGCTGCAACTTCGGTTTGTTAACATCATTAGCTGACTGGAAAGACAACATTAGAAGTACTTAAGAGTACTTCCATGGCCAAATCATCACACCAGCTACAGCCTTAGCATGAAACCTGCAGGAGCATATCAAATGGGAAAATAGCTGGGGAATACTGAAATATACTTATAAAACCCCAGGGCTGTTTAGCTGTTCATAGTACAGCTAAACTAATTAAAGGGCTGGAGGACAAAAAAAAGATCAGACTTTAAACTGACTGCATTTCTTCAGTTTATGTAACACTAAAAAAAGAACTACCTGTCACTGACTAGAGCTCCAGTCTATACCAGTGACTACCCCTGAGTATCTCTCCAAGCCCCCACTGCCTGCATTTCAGAGGGAAGAGGACACTTCAGGCTATTAGCATACAGAAAGGGAACACACTCAGATTTTCAGAACCTGCCTGGAAGAGAAAGTTTGGTTCCCAACTGTGATTTTCCTTTCCACTTCAGTATTTTGCAGAGTTGCAGAGCTGTCCCTTACTTACTTCAGTGCCAAACAAGTCATCTTTAATGACTTGATCTAGAGCAAGGCTGTACAACCTGAGAAGAAAAGCTTCTGTAGCAGCTAAGACTGAAATGCTAAACTTCTGGCTCACGAATCACTCATCCAGCATTTAACAGGCTGAAATGCATCCACATTTGGAGAAGCTGCCAAAGAAGGTACAAAGCTGTGACACACAAAGCTTAGCTCCAAAGGCAGGTTAAGCACAGGACTGCAGCAAGCTCCTCTCTCCAGCATCATGCTCCAATCCATGCTGGGGGCAAGGGCACACTCTGCTTCTCCTCCATCGTTCATTCCACTCACGCAGAAACCAGACATTGCAAACTTGTACTTGCCAACATCTCCCCATCAGAAAATGGACCAAACCCATGAGTTCAGAGGACAAAAGCAATTGTGTTAATGCCACTCTGCATTCTAATAGCTGTAACTGACTGGAAGTTAAGAGCAAACCCAGTGGCTCCATCACTACCCTCCACTCAGCAAGCTCAGTCACTTGCCACAGATGCATTACCAAAACAGGTGTAAAGTCCAGGAACATTCTGCATTTAGAAGTGCTTTGGAACAATAATCTGACTTCAGAGAAGTCAGTTACTTCAGGTACACACACAATGACATCACATCTCCTTGAGAAAATGAAAGCCTCTGCTCTGAATATCAGCCTTCCTACATGATCTGTCTGTTTCTGCTACTATTCAAAAACTTCCTTAGCTGTATGTTTGAGAAATGCTTATAAACAGTCACCCCTAGGCCACATCTGGACAAGAATTCTGTCCTTTACAGTCATTTCACAGAATTTTCTATTGAGACACTTTCCTCTCAAGGCAGCAGAAGATTCCCCAGGAGGAATCCCACCACAGCTGCAGGGTGTCCAAACCTGGCATACAGAATAGATTCTATCAAACCAGTAATGGTGACAAATGAAAATGAGAACATTTCAGTGCCTTTTTAGGCTTCCTATCTGTATAAGTGTTAATACTGATACCAGAATTGAAGTCATCTCTGGAATCCCATCCACCTCCTCTGGATTCTCTGGAACCTCCTCCCATTCCTAGGAAAAAAGCCACAATGTGTTCAGGTCTGAAGCTGTGGGAAAGACTGAGCAAGGGAATTCCAAACCAATGTTTCAGTCCTTCAATATTCAAAGTCATGCTGCTGGAAAATCCTTTTCTTTTGGTACTACCAAGTTCCATTGCACAGGAACAGTCAGTTTAAGTTAACGAAGAATAAGTGGCCAGAAAAGTTACTTCAATACACATTCAATGGAAACCTCTGGTGAGTCTGGTTCAACCAACCTTCAACTACAGGCAAAAATGTTTCTTACACTGGAACAAAAGACATACACCAAAATAAGCACTTGTCTACATGTGCTTACTCACTTTTCATACATCATAAAATAGTAGCAGATCAGACTGTTGGGCTTACGATTGTCCTCTGCAAGACACAACACATTGTTGGGGTATTGGTCTCACTTCCTGGGTTAGAAGTGACAACACATCCAGCCTTTGGACACAAAGCACAGCTAAATTTCAGACACCTCAGGAGCGGCAGCAGCAGCTGGTTAGAAACACATCCATATATACATACAAAATTTCACCTTTCAATATCATCTTCATGTTCACTCACATGCCTTGTCTTAGCAGACTTAGTCAGCACCAGAAGCCATAACTAAAACCATTATATTTAAGAAGCTGCTTAGAAAAAAGGAAGTCACCTCTGTCATCAGGCCCGCCACCTTTTCTGAAGCCAAAGCCACCTTTATCCTGTTTCCGGCCTTCTGCTATGTCCACTCGGAGTGATCGGTCACCCAAAAGCTGTTAAATCAAGGGGAGAAGCTGTTCAAGATGGATCACAAGGGCCTGCCAAAGAGTTTGAGGCTTAGGCTTGTCTTTGATTTCCCAAATTAATTGCAAGTGTACTTACTGCACCATCGTATGTAAGAGCTTCCTTGAGTGACTCCACTTCATCGAACTCTACGTAACAAAATCCTGTAAGAAACCAATCTCAAGTTAACAGCACTTTAAAAGGTCTTTGTAAGAGGCTACTCCTCCTGCATGCATGCTAATAGCTTCCTTCTCTTCTAAACATGAGTTGTGATGTGCACATGCAAGATGTACACGGCTCAGAAACCAATCATCATCAACAATGAACACATTTACCTGCACCTGTTAATGATGTGGCAAATCCTGAAACAGAACTCTGGGCACTCTGTGAACGCCAAGAGACTAACTCCCTTTTCCACAGAGTTCTCATTATAGATTAGATCTGATTTATGCCTTCAGAGAGTTATTCAGATGAATATTGGCACTTTGTTCCTAGTGTTTTTAAGCAAGAAATTGAAATACTTATGCAGTGAGCAGCATGATTTTGTATCATCACATCATGTAGTGGATTTATTCCTTTTCAAAGGCCCTCTGTTTTCCTAGGTATGCCTCTTCCACCCCTTAAAGTAACTTACAAATATAGTCTATTTTCACTAGACAATTCCCATAGCAATTGAATTTGCATTCTCTAAAACAACTGCCTGAATGGGTTATCTACTTGTTTTTTCTCCCTGTCTACTAAAAAAAGACAGAGCTGAAGCAATGAGTCTTCTGAAATAAAGGAATTACTCAATACTTAAGGTCGTGGGACTTAAGTGGGTCAGTTCTGGCAGAATTCATACCAGACAAGGTTTGAGAAAGTTTTTGTCAGGGCAAATATTGACTCCTCAAGTTACTCTGTATCTCAAGATGATGAAACAATGACTCTCATTAAAATGATACATATTAGTGAATAAGAAAACCTGCATAAATCAACATAAAAGCAGAGAATAACTGCTTTAGTCTGAAATTCCCTTTTAAAGTGACTTTTTCTCCTACTGATTTTTCATTTACCACCAAAGAACTCTGAACACTCACCTTTAAATTTGTCTGTTTCCTTGTCTCTGACTAGTCGTACACTCCTTATGCTGAGATCCTTGAAAATGGCATCTATGTCTCCTTGGACAGTGTTGAAGGGCAGATTTCCCACATATGCTGTGAAAGGGGGTTCTGTTGGCAGCTCTTTATTTCTGCGGGAACCAAGGCCACCACCACGAGACCTGTTGGAAAAAGCACAGTTCCCCTGGAGCTCCAGCTCAGCCATGGTGCAGTCCAGAGCACTGCTCAGGTGCTGTGTTTAGCTGCAAGGTGATCTTCCCACAGCTTTGGTTAGTTTTTTTACCCTTTTGCCTGTACCTGCCACCTGAACCGTTGGTCAGCTCCATTCCAGTATTACCTGGTGCAGTACTTCAGTGGGAAACTGAATACATTCCGAGGTGAACTCATTAAAGAAGTGATGAATGAACTTCTCAATCCACAACTCATTAAGGAAAGCAACATAAGGTTACCTCTAACGTCCCCTGCTCAAAAATATTGCCTCTAAAAAAAACCATCTTAGAATAGATGTTAAGAATAATTTATGGCAATGAATAAATACTTGTATGGCACAGGTTTATCAGCTTATCCAGAAATTAAGCTGGATCCAATGCTTTTAGCTAAAGAGTATATTACCAACACCCACTCCACAATCATCCAAATTATCTCAGCAACATTTAGCCTAAGAGAAACACCTTCCCCTAAATCTGACGCTGTGGCCATTGTTGGATATCTGGACTGGAATGCTTTGAACTGAACAAAATAAATTTGGTTGAACAAGGGGCTCTGAGGCAGAAAAAAATCATGTGCTGTCTGCATGCTTACTTCTTCAATCTTGTGAATTACGAGGTAAACTGGGTGGTCTTTTCCTGTCTTGTCCCTCAGTACCAGTTAAACTCTTGGCACTGGGCACTCTCTAAATTGTACCAGTTAAATTCTTTACTGTATTAATGTGACACATCTGTGTACTTCCTGCAGAGCCTAATCTTCAAAAGCCAACTGGGAATTTTTACACAGAGAGCAAGGTATGTACAAGGCAACCTGAAGTTAAAGCTCCTAGACTTGTAGACTACAGGATGCCACGGGTTCCAACACCATTTGTGCCACATAAACAATCTCTGACCTTTACCTGAAATATTTCCTTACTACTCTGTCCATCTTCCCTTTATCACCTGCCTTCTCCTGGGCTTTGCTTGTGTCTGTTCCCTTTCCCTGAGGCTCCCAGTGCATTTAGAACCAGGGTGGAACACAAGCTGTACCAAAGCAGGATTTGCCAATGTGACATGGACCAATTTAAATTGCTGCAGAGTCCTTCCTAAAATCCAGAAGGTCAAATAATTTTATAATTTCCTTTTATTCTGGCTGGTTGTATGCAGTCAAAAAATCCATTGGACAAGCATGGTCCTTGACAGTATTTTTTTTTCATTCAAGAATAAATATTTTACTACTAATGAATCAAATAATGCATTAAGCTTGAATAAGATTCCTTAACTCTTCTAGGTAAGCCTGTCATTTGTGCCTTATTTAGCAGCTCCATGCAAGGATCATTTGTCACCAACACTATCAACATGCTGCTAAATCTACTTGAATCACAATCTACATATCTTTAATTAGTGTCCACCCAGGTTTGCATTTTAGCATTTTGACAATATTTCTCATCTGCCTTTGTCTCATTAACAAGTCAAAAACATACTGGAGAACTAAGTGAATTACTTTAGGCACAAGTCTGAGTTTTAAGGAGGATCTCCAAGAAAGCTGAGTTGCTGTTCTAAATAATCCCATAATACATAGAATCAGTTCCATGCCTTTGTTTATCTTTAGGAACAACTATTAACATACCATACATTTAACTTGCATCTAATAAACAAAGTCTTAATGTTTATGTCTTACAGGAACATCAGAATTGAGTTTCAAAGGAGCATTCTCTCCTTGTACATATTCTCAGGACATTCCCTGAGCTGCCAATCACCTCCCAGGGAGATGATTCACCTGCAAACCCACCCTGGAGCTGAGTCCTCAGCCAGGCCAACAAGGTGATCTGGACAGCTGAAGAGCACTTTGCCAAGACAGGAATGAGAAGGAGAACCAGGGTTGGAAGGAAAACTTTCATCAGCAACCTTCACTCAGCTCCATTTGAGCCATTTCTAAAACCACACTGTCAATCCCCAAAAGGATTTTCTGTGCCACAGACGCACCTCTTTTCTACCACAGTGCACCAGAACTTCACAGGCTGCATGTGTGGAAATCCATGCCCTATTGTGCAAATCCAGACTGATTTTAAAGTTAGAAAATTAAATATTCTTCTCCAATTTAAGCTTTTGGTTAACAAATATAACCATACCTTTGGTATTTTAGTTTCCATTTGAAGTAAAGCAATGGTCAATAACTAAGTTTCAAACCAAGTTTCTCAGGGAACTCAGGTATAGCAACATAAAAAGAAACTGTTTCTGTACTTCCCTACATTTTTTCCAACACTGAAACAGTGAAATAAGAAAAGCACTGACTTCAGTAAACAAACAATGAGACTGGAAGAAGATTCTCTCATTTGCAACAAAGTAGGACAGAAGTAAAAAAATAATTGAAAACACATCTGAACCAGGCAAATCAGAACTCTGAATGAATATCTGCATTTCCCACTCTAAACTTTTGCTTAGACACAATTAGGTAATAATTATGTCATCTTACTGTGAGAAAGACATGACTTGATTTCCTTCTCAGAAAACCAAAGCAGAAAGCTGAAGACAAAAGCTTGCTTCTAGCAATACCTCCATAATTAAACTTTGGTGGGCTGAGTTAATGACAAATTTTTGGGTCTTTAACTCAATTTTTATGGCCACATTGGGTAGAAAACAACTAAACTCCCATTTTAAAGCTACTCTTTTGCAAAGTTCAGTTACATCTCCAGAAAAGAAGATCTGCCTTAAGTTCAAAATGAAGGATATTTTGAAACCCAGTATTTGAGCTAAACAGCCTTTTACTAGAGATCAAAGCTCAAGATTTACCTTTTGCACAGCACAGAGGTGATAGAATACCTGTGTCCTGACAGAGCTTTTCTGGAGCAGCATAAGGACTGGCAGGATGACAGTGTCAGCCCTCCAAGACCACAACACTAAATTCAAACCAAATTTACTCAAGCAACCCAGGACACGTCTGGAGTAAGTATCAGCTGTCTTCAGCAAAATGCTTACCCAAGCCTAAAAATCAGGAGATACCTTTTAATGCTAGATGGGTAAGACATGGGATGCAAGCTGCCAGAAGCAGAAGGACTAACCCCACTGAACTGTGCAGCACTTCAGCAGGTGAATCTTAACCTTTAGTAGGGTGCCCAGCACTCCAAGCCACACCTAAATAAACAGCCTGGCAGTGAGTTAGGAGTGGTAAACACTCCCTTTCTTTTAACTCGGGGAAGCTCTACAGTTTCAGGTTCAACTAGGCCTCAGTATGCTGAACTACAGGTCTTCCTGACAAATTTTGGGCTCCAAAATACTTTCCATAAAGCTTATAGTAAGCCTTTTATCATTTATGTCAGCATCACACTCTTCACCTGAAATGAAGTGACTTCTGCATCCCCTAATATTAGGATTCAGCTTTTAGTGAGTGCATCACTAAACATCTCAGGTGCAGCAAAATCCCATCTAATCACACCACTCATACCTTGATGCTGCTCCATTATTTTGATGATGATGAGAAAGAGGCAGACAACTCACCCATGTTAGAACCTGTTGGGCACTGATTTCCCATCTGTCAGACTGAAATCCTGTGCTCACTCGCTCTGTACACCAAAGGTTATGCATAATGCAACATCCACAAAAATTACTACATCTCAGCTGCTTTTACACTATTCCTACAATCCTAGAGCACCTAAAAATAAGCAAGAGCCACTTTAAATTAACACAGGAGTCTTTAATCAGAACCTTCAAGAACAATAATGTTTTCATTACACTTCATACAATATACACAGAGTTAAATTGTTAATTAGTGAATTAGCTATTAGTAACTGTTAAATTGTGAATTAGCTATTAGTAACTTAGCAGTGAGTGACAAATTAGATAGAAGTATACATGGAACTCTAATAGTAGTAGTGTCTCGTGTTTAGAACTGCAGGTAAATTAGAATTAATACATTTTCTTATTTGTAAAGACATCTACTAATTTGCAGGATGCATTTAGTTTACCAAGCGAGGATCCCTAAGTGCAAATTTAAGCTCCCTTACAGGAATTTGAATATAAAATAATATTTTATCTGGCATTTTTTTACTTCACAAGAATATGCCTACATTGACTAGGATACCATACAGCAGTATCTGACTTTATAATGAGGCAAGTACCACTTTAGGCTGCTGGCAATGTTATTTTGTAACAGAATTTAAAAATATAACAGAAATGCAAGTGGCTACATCATCTGTTTGCTCTGGGACATCTCTGAATTAGACACAAAGGATATCAGTGCATGAAAATGAGCTTGAAGAGCTTAAAGTGTCAGAGTACTGCCAAAGACAAGAAAAACTTACTGCTGTTCTAACTCCTCCCTGCTGCCTAAAGAATCTGAAACAAAACCAAGTTATTCATCTAAGAGCAGAAAAGGGCACTGTTGATCAGGAAATACACCCTGGAAGATTAGATTATACTGTAATACACATGTGAAGATTTGCTCACAAGGAAGTTTATTCCACAGATTTATGCCTACTCTTTTATTTCAGTACACACAGAAACTTGTAAGCGTACCATCCTCCAAAGAAATCAATTGTTTAATTGCACCTTCCTAACTTGACTCAAGAATTTCCAATTTCTAGCTATTGTCTCTGTAGCTCCTCCCCTAAAAACACTCTTCAGCAAAGGGACAGAGCCAAGTGCGATTCGGAAGGATCAGGGATTTGCAGTCAGCACCCGGAGCCGCGGATAACGCAGGAGCAGCGCTCCTCGAGCGGAGACAGCACAAAGCCCTCCCATTTCCTCCCGCCGCAGGCACCAAGGTGCTGCCCGCTCCCGGGGGCGCCTCGGCCCGCCAGCACAGCGGCCTCCTACCCGGCTCCAGTTCTTCAGGGACATTCCCTCCGCCCATCCCGCTCCGGCCCCGCACAAGCTCCTCACGGCCTTTCTTGGCTCTGGCCCAGCACCTCCGTAAATCCCCCCTCCACTCGCCTCCGGGACAGCGGGAACAGCGACACCCTCTTCCTCCCGCCGCTTCCCGGCGTTCCCGAGCCGCCTGGCCCTGAATCCCGCGGCGCTGGACGGAGCAGCGGGGACCCCCCAGGACCCGCAGCCCCCACCCCGTCACACAAAGCGGGTCCGTCACGGCCGGCGGAAGGGCACCCCCCGCCTGGAGGATGGCTGCCGGGGGACAGAACGAGCCCGAACAGTTCCCAGAGGCAGTGCCCCAAACCCCCACCCGCCATCCCCGCGGAGCGGGGCAGGCCGGGCCCTGCGGCCGCGCCCCCGCCTCGCTCGGCCGGGGCCATTGCTCCCCGCTCCCGTCCCAGCTACGAGGGGAGCCCCGAGTGCTGCAGCCGGCCCCGCTTACCCGCGGCCGCCGCCGAAGCTGATGTAGGCCCGGTCGTCATAGGGCTCGAAATCCGCCATCGCCGCCGCGGCCTCGTCCCCGTGCGAGCGTGACAGGACCGCGCCCGAGGCCCCCGCAACGCTTATATATGGCGGCGCGCGGGCCGGGGCTGCCCCGCGCGGTGCCTGTCTCCAGCTCCCCGCCCCGACGGGGCTGTCTGCGCTGCTGCCTGTCGGGAAGCGCACCGCACGGGTCACTTCCGTTGGCTTTGGGATGGGATCTGCCCAGGGATCCGGGCCATGTCTGCTCTGGGATCTGCGCGGGATTTCCCCGCGGCTCTGCCCGGGGATCTCCTCCGGATCTGCCGGAGGATCTGCCCGTGGATGTGCCCGGGATCTGTCGGGGTTTCCCCCGGGAATCTGCCCGGGCTGGGCTGAGGTATCGCCTCCGGTGAGCGTTGTCCGGTGTTGATTCAAGCCCAGCCCGCGGCTGATTCCCTAAGCATCCCGCTGTCGCTGCGGGCAGGCATCACAGAGATGATGGAAATGGATACTGCTCCAGGTGTCACAGTCATCCGCAGTGATCACAGGGATGGATCCTGCTCCGGAGTCATTCCCTTCTCCCGCGGGTGGAACAGCTGTCTGGCAGGATAGCACCAACACGCAGTATTCACATGCCTGCTGGCGGATAGTGCTGGATTTTATTGCAAATGAAGACAACGGGCTGTACCCGACAGTTTCATAATGTCCTTAAAAATACCATTTGTACCAACCGGTTTGTCTCCTTTTGCCAGGCCATAATTTAATGTTTTCGAATAAAACCGCATCACAGATTCTCATACCATAACGAGCTATGCCCATACCTCGTGTCCCTGACCCTGCACTGCCCCCCCGGCTTACCCCGCAGGCTTTGCCCCTCTGTCCCCGTGGAGCCCTACGGAGATGGGATCCAGCCTGGATCCAACCCTCCCTCCGGAGATGGGAGACGGGATCCAGCCTGGATCCAATCCTCCCTCCGGAGATGGGAGACGGAATCCAGCCTGGATCCAACGCTCCCTCCGGAGATGGGAGACGGGATCCAGCCTGAACCCAACCCTCCCTCCGGAGATGGGAGGGATCCAGCCTGAACCCAACCCTCCCTCCGAGATGGGAGATGGGATCCCCCTGGCCCAACCCTCCCTCCGTGATACAGCCACTGATGGAATCCCAGGAGCCCTTGGTCAGAAGAGGGACTAACGAATCCCTACGGAGGATGCAGGGCCGTTTCAAGGGAGGGAAACGTGGCCCGGCTGAGGGGACAGGGCTTTGCAAATTGTGATTTATGTCAGATTATCTTATAGTATGTTTCTTTACTGTAAGATCTTTGCAATACTCTCAGCAAGAAAGGAGGCTAACCCATGGGGCAGGCACAAGCCAGCCTCCCTTACTCAAGGACATCCCTGGAACTAATGACAGTAAGGATGTAGTAAATTCGTTGGTGTACATCCGATGTAATAACTTCTGTGTATACTTCACTAACTTAGCAAAAGACCAGGTCCAGGTGTTCTTGTAGCTGCTCTATGTTCATTACAATCTAAAGACCCTTTGGAAGACCTTCTCCGTACATGTGTAAAGCTATCTGAGGTTACACAACTTGTAAAAATTAACTAATCTCCCGAGAGATGGGCAGTACTTTGAAAGTTACTATGTCTGAACTTCTGAGTACAAATCAACGTGTTAAAAGCGGTGGAGTGCGCTGGAATTTGTGAACACCACCGGCGGCTCGCGCATCTCTGAAATAATCCATCCATGTTCCCGTACGAGTGGGTCACGATTGACTTGTGGCACACCGGGTTAAACACTCCGATTTTTGTGGGATGAGGGGGGTCAGGGACCGGAGCTGTGAGGTGGCCATAGGGGAGTGGGGTCCTGAGGGGGCAGGAGTGGGGCGAGAGGAGCGGCGGAGCTTGAGGGGAGCGGTGCTGAAGGCCGAGATGCTGGGGATGGTCTGAAGGCTGAGATGCTGAGGGGATTAAGGGGCTGAAGGGCCGAGTAGCTGATGGGAAGGGTCTGAAGGTCTGGAGATCTGAGTGGAGAGGGTGAAGTGCTGGGATGCTGAGGTGGTCGGTGGCTGAAGGGCTGTGAGATGCTGATGGGAAGGGGCTGAAGGGCTGGAGGATGTCTGATGGAGCGGGGCTGAAGGCGGGAGATGCTGAGGGGAGAGCGGGGCGGAAGGCTGGAAGATGCTGAGGGGAGCGGTTCTGAAGTGCCAGAGCTGCTGTATGGGAGGGAGGAGGGAGAGGGGCGGAAGGCTGGAGTGCGAGGTGAGAGGGGCGGAAGGGCTGGAGATGCTGAGGGGAGGGCTGAAGGGCTGGAGAGCTGAGGGGAGCGGGGCTGAGGCTGGAGCTGCGAGGGAGCGTGGCTGAATGGCCAGAGATTGCTTGAGGGAAGGGGCTGAGGCTGGAGATGCTGAGGGAGCAGGTGGCCTGAAGGGCTGGAGATGCTTAGGGGATAGGGCTGAGCTGGAATGGTGAGGGGGATAGGGCTGAAGGGCGGAGTATGCTGAGGGAGAGGGGGCTAGGCTGGAGATGCTGAGGGACATAGGGGCTGAGCCGGAGATCTGAGTGGGAGAGGGGCTGAAGGGGAGATGCTGAGGGAGAAGTGGGCTTAAGCGGAGATGCTGATGGAGAGGGGGCTGAAGGCTGGAGATGCTGAGGGGAGAGGGGCTGAAGCCGGAGATTGTGAGGGGATCGGGCTGAAGGGCTGAGATGCTGAGGGTAGAGGGTCGAAGCTGGAGATGCTGAGGGGAGCGGGGCTGAAGGCTGGAGATTGCTGAGGGAGAGGGCTGAAGCCGTATGCTGACGGGAGAGGGGGCTGTGAGGGCTGAGATGCTGAGGGGAGGAAGCTGAAGGTAGACGCTGAGGCGCACCACGAAGAGAGCCCGGACTGAAATTCCGGGGGGACTGAGGACGCAGCTCACACGACGGTGCTGCCGAGCCCGTCCCCGCCTGCTGCCGGAAGAGCGGCGAGCGCCGGCCCCACGTGCGGCAGTGGTGTTGGTCATGGCTGGGATGGCCGGGATGGAGCAGATGGAGCGCGGGGGCGGCGGGCGTGCGGTGACTCGACCCCCGCGGGGTGCCTGCGGCAGGGCCGCGCCTTCCTCCGACTCTTCTGGACATCGCCTAAGCCGGAGGCAGGAGGTGCGGCTGGCGGCCACTGAGGGGCCTCCGGCGGCACCGCAGGATGGCAAGAATGTAGGCTGGGGTCGGAGGGGCGGTGGGGTGCGGGCGGCAGGCAGTGGACACTGCTCATCCCTCCGCTTTCCCCTTGGGAACGCGTCAGTGCGGCCGGGGCAGAGCCGGCACGTGGGTTTTAGGCGGGCGTCCGCGCCCTGGCTTGCCCGGGCACCGCGCAGCTCGGTCTCTCTTGCCTGGAACGATGAGCTCAGTACACCCTGATGCGCTGGTGGAGGGACTGGAGCCACCCGCGAGGAGCCCCGCCCTGGCTTCAGCTTGCTTTTGGCACAGGTCAGTGTTTTCCCAAGCGGATCGGACATCCATCGGCAGCCTCTGTCCCATGCTTGGAGTCTCTTTTGTGCTGTCTGTGGAAAGCTCCTATGTGCACATGGTGGGAAGGCTCCCACAGTAACTTAGTGGTTTTTAAATGATTGCCTACTCTGCTTTATAGACTCTTATAGAGTTATGCACTATACCCATATACCCATATCCCATTCATACTAGCATGATTCAGTCCTGCTCAAGGACATCCTTATTTAACAAACCTTTTTTTCAATTATCCAAGTTTTCAATTATTCCTGCATTTAGTACTATTATTCAGTCCTGGCTTCTGATCATCCTTATTAACAAACTTTTCAATTATCCAGTTTTCAATATTCTGCATTTCTTTACACTTCTTAAAACGGTCTTGTTCCTTGGTTTTCATTGATTGAGTTGGATATCTGAAAAGGTAACCCTTTACCAAACACGAGTTTTTTTTCCTCCCACTGGTTGAGTCTGTAACATAGTAGAAGTCCAGCAAAAAAAAAAACTGGTATCACAGGGTGTGTGAACCTCTCTCACCTGAGATTTGAAAAGTGAAGACCTGTGGTTTCTTTCTTGGATCAGGGCCTTGGCATGATTAAACGAGTTTGATTACCTCTTTCAGGGTCATGCGTTTTCAAGGCAAAAAGTTCTGATTGGTATTCTTCATGTACATGGAAAACCCCTAGAAATCATTGTGTATAGTTGTGTTTGCATAGAATCCTAGATGCTTGGATTGGACTGGACCTTAAAATCATCCGATGGGCAGGTCACTTTTCGTCTAGCCAGGTTGCCCAAGTCCCACCGCCTGGCCTTGAACATTCAGGGATGGGGCAGCCACACTTTTCTGAGCAACCTGTACCAGAGCTCCCAACCTCACAGGAAGGATTTTCTTCCCAATATCTAACCTATATTTAACCTTCTGTCAATGTGAAGTCTTCCTCCTTGTCCCTGGCAGCTGCTGCATCTCCAGATTCCCCTGCGCTCTCTTTGAGCCTCTTTAGGCACTGGAAGAAGCATAAGAATCTCCCTGGAGGCCTTCTCCAAGCGGCCCACTCCAGCTCTCCTAAGCCTGTTCTATACCATCTGTACTGGTGTCTGACTTTATTCTGGCCTAATAAGGCAGCACTTCGTCTGCGTGCTGACAAACGGCTCAGCTTTAGTTTAGCTTAACCCCATGCAATGTCGATGAATAGAACTGCAAAACACTATTCTGTCTCGCCCCTCAGGTTTTGCAGGCTTTTGAAGAAATTCCACTGTGCAGCAGTTTGGAACAGATAAAAGAAAAACACAATCTGGAAAAGTGAAAAAAGTAAAGTCAGTTCATGGCAACATTTGGCAACTCTACTTTAAACGATTTGTCTCTATTCTTTGAAGTCTTGTCCAGAGTAGTTTTGGGTGGTTCCTTGTTAAAGCAAGTGACTGTAATGAATAACAAATATTTCTAAAAATTGGAAGTTGATGAACTTGTCATCTGGCCCGGTTTTAGTTGAGACTTGTCATTGTGGGTGTTCAAGCGCTGAATCTCCTTCTTATCTTGCTCCAGTGATCGTAGCTTGTGTGAAATCAGCCTCTCAGCAGAGTAGATTTTTTACGTTTTTCTTTTCTACTTTCAGAAACTTTGTGAGAAATTGCGTTTTGGACTTTTTTTGGAGTTATGCGCTGTTCCATCTGGGCGCTCGTGAAGGTAAGCAGTGCTGTTAGTTATCAGTTCTGGCCTGGGCTGCTGATGTGAAGAGGATTGAAGGGAAAGTGCCCTGTGTCACGGTTATCATGCAGTTAGCATTGGAAGCATCAAGTTAATTTTAATTTCTGTTGGTCCGCTGTTTCTCCTTTGTATCCTTGTTAATGTCCATTCCTGAGTCGAATGTAATGAACTCTGTCAATAGTGGCAGGATGTTCCTACCTCTCCTGGAAGGAAGGGGATCTGTTATAAACCATCGGAAAAATACGATTTTGGAAAACTTCTGAGTGGCCTGTCAAGAACAACTGGTGTTTCATTATTAAAGTAGGCATAAACTCTAAGAGTGGATTATTACCTGAGCCTTCCAGCTTAATTTCTGATTATATGGTCCGCTGGTTTTGCCTTATCTTTCCTTTTTTAGGAGACCGTAAAGCGCTGCTGGAGAGCATCCAGCTTCTCCAGCAGCCTGACAAATCACCAAACACACCTCCGAGACTCCCACGCAAACTCTTATGACATCACCTCTGAGGTACAGACACTGCACGTGGGTTGGGGTTGTGGGGGATGGGAGAAGCGAGGCTTGGCCTTTGAGGTGTGGATTTTCCTTTAGTTTCTTCAATGGCTGGAAGTTATAGGGGTGTGGAAGAGTTAATTTAACTGTGGGAGCTGTCTCTATATTGCCTGTGAGCAGTTTGTGCTTGTATTTTGGGAAGGGTACTCTGGTTTTAGCTTAGTTTGATTTCATCATGGACAATCCTGTGTGTCCCATTTTCACTGGCTTGTATTAGGTAACTCTGCCTCTTTGAACAGTGCATGCCTGAAAACTGAACAGCAAGCCACCTTTTTTTCATGCATCAGCTTGGGCTTTTGTTCAATTTGGGCTGTTTTGAGAATGAACTGTGTGGGACAAAGATGAAAAGCCTGAGTATGTAGTAAAATAAAAGAGCGCTCCTACCGCGAGCTGGGGGGCGTCGCGCCGCAGTCGACAGCGCCTCAAGCGCCCTCGGCCGCGCGCTCCGGGGGACGAAGGGTAGGCTACCACGAGCGGCGCGGCCCCAGTGGACGCGGCGGCCGACCGTTCCCTACCTGCTGCCCCGGAAGAGGCGGAGCGAGCGTCCGGCCTCCACGTGCGGCAGTGGTGTTGGCATGGCTGATGGGCAGGGATGGATCAGATGGACATCGGGCGGCTGCGAGGCGGTGACCGACACCCCTGGGTGCTGCGGCAGGTGCCGCGCCTTCCTCGACTTCTTCTGTTACATCGCGAAGCCGGAGCAGGAGGGTGCGGCTGCGGGCCACTTAGGGCCTCCTCGGCACCTGCAAGGGAGGGCAAGAAGGTGGGCTGGGGGTCGGAGGGGCGGTGGGTGCGGGCGGGCAGGCAGTGGACACGGCTCATCCCTCCGCTCCCGCTTGGGAACGCGTCAGTGCGGCCGGGGCAGGAGCCGGACACGTGGGTTAGGCGGGCGGGCCGCGCTCCTGGCGGCCCGGGCACCGCTCAGCTCGGTCTCTCTTGCAGGACGATGAGCTCAAGTACACCCTGAAGCGGCTGGTGGAGGGACTGGGAGCCACCCGCGAGGCAGCCCGCCCTGGCTTCAGCTTGGCTTTGGCACAGGTCAGTGTTTCCCAAAGCGGATCGGATCCATCGGCAGCCTCTGTCCATGCTTGGGGTCTCTTTTGCTGTCTGTGGAAAGCTCCTATGTGCACATGGGTGGGAAGGCTCCCACAGTAACTGTAGTGGTTTTAAATGATGCTACTCTGCTTTATAGACTCTTGTAGAGTTATGCACTATACCCATATACCCATATCACATTCATACTACAGGATTCAGTCCTGCTTCAAGGATCATCCTTAATTTACAAACTTTTCAATTATCCAAGTTTTCAGTTATTCTGCATTTAGTACTATTATTCAGTCCTGCTTCAAGGATCATCCTTAATTTACAAACTTTTCAATTATCCAAGTTTTCAATTATTCTGCATTCTATTACTACTTCTTAAAACGGTCTTGTTCTTGGTTTTCATTGATTGGAGTGGGATATCTGAAAATGTAACCCTTTAACAAACACGAGTTTTTTTCCTCCACACTGGTTGAGTCTGTAACATAGTAAAGATTCCCAGCAACTGGTATCACCAATGGTGTGTGACCTCATCTCACCTGAGAATTTGAGAAAGTAGAAGAGCCTGTGTGTTTCTTGCTTTGATCAGGGCCTTGGCCATGATTAAAAGTTTGATTACCTCTGTTACAGGGTCAGGCAGTTTCAGCAAAATGTTCTGATTGGTATTCTGTCACGTACAGGGAAAACCCCTAGAATATCATTGGGTATATTTCTGTTTGCATAGAATCCTAGAATGGCTTGGATTGGATGGGACCTTAAAAATCATCCATGGGCAGGGTCACTTTCGTCTAGACCAGGTTGCTCCAAGTCCCATCCAGCCTGGCCTTGAACATTTCCAGGGAAGGGGCAGCCACAGCTTTTCTGAGCAACCTGTACCAGAGCCTCTCCACCCTCACAGGGAATGATTTCTTCCCAATATCTAACCTAGATTAACCTTCTGTCAATGTGAAGTCATTCCTCCTTGTCCTGGCACTCTGCATCTCCAGAGTCCCTCTGCAGCTCTCTTGGAGCCTCTTTAGGCACTGGAAGAAGCTATAAGATCTCCCTGGAGCCTTCTCCAAGCTGCCCAACTCCAGCTCTCCTAGCCTGTTCTATACATCTTTACTGGTGTGCTTGACTTTATTCTGGCCTAATAAAGCAGCACTTCTGCTGCTGTGCTGAACAACTGCTCAGCTTTATTTTAGCTTAACCCAATGCAATGTCATGAAATAGAACTGCAAACAGCTATTCTGTCTCTCCCCTCAGGTTTTGCAGGCTTTTGAAGAAATTCCACTGTGCAGCATTTTGGACCAGATAAAAGAAAAACACAATCTGGAAAAAGTGAAAAAAGTAAGTCAGTTCATGGCAACATTTGCCAACTGCTACTTTAAATGAGTTGTTCTCTATTCTTTGAAGTCTTGTACAGAGTAGTTTGGGGTTCTTGTTAAAGCAAGCGACTGTAATGAAATAACAAATATTTCTAAAAATTGGAAGTTGATGACATTGTCATCTGGCCCGGTTTTAGGTGAGATTTGTCATTGTGGGGTGTTCAACGCTGAATCTTCCTGCTATCTTGCTCCAGTGATCATGTAGCATGTGTGAAATCTAGCCTCTCAGCAGAGTAGATTTTTACGTTTTTCTTTTCTTACTTTCAGAAACTTGTGAGAAATGCTGCTTTTGGGAACTTTTTTGGAGTTATGGCTCTGTTCCAGTCTGGGCGGCTCGTGAAGGTAACAGTGCTGTTAGGTGTGTCAGTTCTGGCTCTGGGGCTGCTGATGTGGAAAGAGGATTGACAGGGAGAGGCTGGGTCACTGGGTTATCAATGCAGTAGCACTTGAAACATCAAGTTCATTTAATTTCTGTTGAGTCATCTGTGGTCTCCTTGTGTCTTTTTAATGTCCATTCCTGAGTAGAATGTAAGAACTCTGTCAAATAGTGCAGGAGGTTCCTACCTCTCCTGGAAGGAAGGGATCTGTTGTCATATCCAGCTGAAAAATACGATTTTGGAAAATGCTGAGTGGCCTGTCAAGAAACAACTGTGTGTTTCTTATTACAAGTAGGCATAAACACCTAAAGAGTGGATTATTACCTGAGCCTTCAGCTTAATTTCTGATATATGTCCTCTGGTTTTGCCTTATCTTTCCTTTTTAGGACCGGAAAGCTCTGCTGGAGAGCATCCAGCTTCTCCAGCAGCTGACAAATCACCAAACACACCTCAGAGATCTCCCACGCAAAACTCTTATTGACATCACCTCTGAGGTACAGACACTGCACGTGGGGTTGGGGGTTGGTGGGATGGGAGGAAGAGAGGGCTTGGCTTTGAGGTGGGATTTTCCTTTAGTTTCTTCATGGCTGGAAGTTATAGGGGGTGTGGAAGAGTGAATGTAAACTGTGGGAGCTGTCTCTATATTGCCTGTGAGCAGTTGCTTGTATTTTGGGAAGGGTACTCTGGTTTAGCTTAGTTTGATTTCATCATGGACAATCCTGTTGTGTCCCATTTCACTGGCTTGGATTATGTGTTAGACCATCTGCTCTTTTGAACAGGTGCATGCTGAAAACTGAACAGCAAGCCACCTTTTTTCATGCATCAAACTTGGGCCTGTGGTTCAATTTTGGGCTGTTGGGAATGAAATGATGTAGGGACAAAGAGTGAAAAGCTCTGAGTATGTAGTAAAATAAAAGAGTTTGTTTCCTTTTTTTTTAAGTGGATATTATTTGTAGACATGAAGACTATCAGAGTTAAATAAAAATAGAGAGTTTCCTTTCCCCTGGGTTGCCTGGCTGTACAGTCAGAGCAGTCAGACAGCAAAAGAACAATTGCAGCTGGAGTCAGTTGACCAGAATTGCTGTCTGATGACAGCATACTGCCCTACTCCCCGTGGTTAAGCACCTGGGACTGTCTGGCAATCATAGACACATCCATTATTTATTTTTCATTGTGTCTTTCCAGAGTTTCCAAAACACTGCAAGCTTTGAGTAAAATGTCTTCCAATGCAGATACTTTAATGTACTTACTTCACTGCAAGTTAGTAAAATGCCCTCAGAATATTTCTCATATGCTCTCACCCTCACTCCTGTCTAGGTACCTGAAAATGTGTTTGAGGAGGTCCTGTTTGACATCTTGCAAGGTGACCTCTCTTCAGCCTTCACATCTCCACAGAACCTGCACCTTTTGCTTGTGGGTATGCAGAAATTCCCTGGTGTTCTGAAACCTAAAAAGCTGAAGAAGCTGTTTGGCTCACATACTGTTGTAAATAAGGAAAATATTTCCAGGTAAGTTCTTAAATAAGGAGGTTTAAATGAACGTTATTTTCCTCTTGGCTAGCAGTGAGAGAAATCTGACTGTGATTCTGATTCCTGCTTGTATTTGCCACTGCAGGTGCTGCTAAGAGTTAGGGTGTTAATTGTTCTGCAGGTTCTCAAGTATTAGTTGTGTCATTTTTCCCAGGAGGCACAGCCTTCAGTTCTCGGGGAATGTTCTGTGTCTTTCAGCAGAATGAATTTGGACTTCAGCAATTCCCTTTCAGGTCAGATCTCTCACATTATTTTATTTCTTCTTCTAGACTTGTAGATCTGCTGAAAAGTGCTGCCAAATCTGAGAAGGAAGACAAGAAATTGCCCAGTGTAGTGTTTGATTTGCTACAAGTCGCGCTGAAGGAAGGTGCCTTTGAACTGTTCTGGAATGAAGTTGTGGAGAATGGGCTGTTGAAGGAGAAGTCAGGATCTGTGAGGTTTGTTCTAACATACACTGTTTGTTGTTTCCCATCCTTCCTTCCTATGCTTCTGTTTCTTGACCCAGAGGTTTTGACTTCCATCTCCCTGCATGCTCCTGTACCCTGTCCCTCAGTCTTACCCCTGTGTGTGGATTTCCTGCTGTGCTTTAGCCTGAGGGAATGTTCTTTGTTCCCACTCAGCTACATGTGCTACCGGTTGCTGGGCAGAGCTCTCCCCTTGCTGTCCATGGAGCAGCTGCAGGTGGTTCTCAAAGGGAAGGTGATGCTGCACTATGGAGAGCACGTGGTAGCAACTCAGGTAGGTCTTTGAACAAGCTGAAGGCCATGTCTTGAGCATGGCCTGTCATCTCTGCCCCACTTCTAATTACAAATCATCTTGTATAAAAAAATTTTATGTAATTTAAACCTCGAACTCTTACTAAAACCAAGGTTATTGTGTGACTACTGGTTGCAGTGGGCTGAGTATAGCCTGTGTTTGATTGTCATTGCTGAACAGTTTCCATACCCTTAAAATAGGCAGTGTCCCACCTGCTTCCATTGCTGCTGCCAGGAAAGCTCTAATGATGGGGGAAGCAGAGGAAGGGCAGCCCTCAGCAAATTGACAGTGTCATGTGTTGTCCTTTAACAGTCTCTTTGCTTTTGTGTGTCCAGAAGCTCCTTTTTGTTTATCATTGTGCTGGGTGTTGCATGAACGTTAGAAGGCAAAGACAAAAAAGGGACAACTCGTGCTTATGTTTGTTGGTGCTTGTTTCAATAAGCACATCTGAGGTTTAAGCACAAAATTTATTTGGAATTGGATTTTGGAGCTCCTTTTCCTCTTTCCCTACTGGGAAGCCAGCAAATAACAACCCTGCAATAAACAGAGGAAAAGTATAAGGGGAATACTAATAAAAATGGCTTTTAGCTTGGCTTTTTGTGGTAACAGAATCCCAAACCTCCTCTCGTGTGCCTAAAAATAGTTGTTGTCTCTTAGGTGAGATAGGTCTGTGTGATCTTTTTGTTCTGTTATCAGTGCTGCCATGAGTGTGTGGGTTTGCTCTGCAAATACTGCATACTGTGGTGTCTCCCTAAATGGACCACCTTTCTCCAGGATTTATCCACTTGCTTAGTAGTTTTCCTATTTCTTATTTTTTGTGCTTGTTGCACAGTAAATTAGGCTGTGTTCTTCCATGTGCATCAGTTTTTTTTTAATTTGGTTCCTATCTGAAATGTACAAATCCCTTGAAGAGAATGAGACTAAATGGAAGAAGGCCCTAATATTGTTGCTGATGAGAGAGTGGAAAAGATCTTAGTTTGAATTTGATTCTGGTTTTGGGGTTTATTTTGCTTTGTTTCTTGACATAGGTTGTTTGGAGAAGTAAATGCTGTTAAGTTGTACTTCCTTATGGGATTCTGGTGATTGTTGTAGATGGAACTCGACAAAGCCAGAGTTTGGTATTTACTAGCAGTTATCCTCCTGATTCCACATTTTTATCAATATGGGAGCAAATAAAGCTGACCTGCTTTTCTTGAGAGGTGATTGTGAGCTATTAGCCTGTTTACAGTGTCTTTCCTGGAGTTTTTCTCCCAGTTTTCATATTGATGCACAAATTTTGAGTTCTCCAAGAGGGGAAGCAGGAGCTTGCTAAGTTGCGTTTTCTATGAGATTTCTTTCAGGGGTATTTATGTTATAATTGGATGGATTTGTAGTTAATTACAGGTTTATAGCCCCTTTATTTAAAAGAACAGTGTCCCCTAGACTTTCATTACTGTATCTGCTCCTGCCAAGTCTCTGTATTGAACGTGACAGTAAACCAAACACATTGTTTTATTAATTTATAAAAAGGTATGTTGGACTTTTGGAATAAGACCACCTCCTCAAGATTTCTCCAGTTGAGTATTTATTTTTTTTTCTAGAACAATTTGAGTGGGAGTGAACACTCTGGGCTGTTAAAAGCTCTAAGGGAATGGGATGCATGATGGAATGGGACGTGTCCTGGTGGTCTCTATGCTGCTGGACAGTGTCCAAGGCCAGCAGCCTGCCAGCTGTATGCTTTGGGGGGCAATGGCAGGACTGAAGATAAGACTTAGCACAAAACAGCCACACCTCAGGATATGAATTTTAACTTAAACATATCGACTCCCCCTCCTTTCAGAATGCCTCAATACTTCTGAGACACCAGGGAGAGGAGGTAGCATTTATTCTAAGCCTTGTAGGTCAGCAGGCTCCAGGGCTAGATGACACAAATTGGAGAATTTCCAAATCTAGTGAAACTCTAAGGCAGATGATGTGAGAAACATCCTGGAACTTTCACCCAAAACAAAACGTTGATCGGCCTGGGAGCTTAGTTGCACTGGCCAGAATGTGGTCCATCCTGCTGAAGCCTCACTCTTCTGGAAGGTGCAAATTACAGGGTTGATGTTGGTACATGGCAGGATTCTGTGGTTGCTTACAGTGGCTGCTGCTGTGAGGAAGATCGTGAGGTGAAATCGATGGCTGACTGTAAGCCTTAGGACAAATATTCAGGCACATGATTTTAATTTACTTACTGCAGGCAAATTCTTTCATCTGATTTACACTGCAAGTGCTCAAGGCCAGCTTCGACAGGGCTTGGAGCAATCTGATCTAGTGGAAGTTGTCCCTTCAGGCCCATGGCAAGGGGTTGGGAATGACATGAGCTTTGAGGTCCTTTCCAACCCAGGCCATTCTATGATTTTATGATTTATATTTACAGAGCCATTCAGACTGAGTGTGAAGTTCCTGACCTGCTTCTTTGCCCATGTTTTTCAGTTTTCACAGGGATTTAAGGTTGCTGCAGAAATGGAGGGATATATAGATGCATTTCTGAGTGGCTGTGATGACCCAGAGAGGCAACTGGCTGTGATGATGGGCTTCTCTACCCTTACCAATCATGGGAAGCCAGTGTTGTTGAGTGCTTCCAGGGTAGTCAGACACCTTCAGGCAGTGGCCTTGCAAAAATACATCTGCTGGCTCAAAGACATGTTCCTCAGGCCAGACTTGGACTGTTGTTTAGACTTCTCAAATAACCGGCCAAAACAGAATCGGGAAAATGCAGACATGTGAGTACATGGGTATTGCACCTTCCTCTCAACATTTGCTGGTTCCCTTGCCATGAGTTGACAATTGTTTGTTTACTGTGTCTCAGAAACTTTAGCCCCAGAATCTGACTCTTTTGCGGGGATAAAATTCAATTCTGCAGATTCCACAACCATATTGAGAACCAGCCAGCCTGCCCAAAGCAGACTGAATCATCAAAAAGCTTTTTCTAGCCCTGACAATTGCTTTGGAGAACATGTCTGGTGGTTTCCTCTTGCACTGCAGCTTCTTAGGTCTTTGTAAGAATTGTGTCTCTCTTTTATCTGTGTATTAGACACACTGGAATTCAGGCCAGGTTATGGCCTGGCACCCATAAACCTCACTCACATTGACAACTGCAATTCTTGAAGCACTTTTTGCTCCTCTATAGACTCTCTGTGGGGTAAATAGATTGCCTTTTGCATAGTAAAAAGCAAGCTTGAGAAGATTATATATCTTCTTTTGTACTTGTTGCTTTGTTACTACATAACTTTGCCAGTTTTAGTGTAAAACCCCTAAATATCTGAAAGTCACCTCTTGATGCAGTGCGGATTTCTGTTGGGTTAATGTTCAAACTGCTGACTGTGCCCACCTTCTTATTCAAAGAGCACAACAGAAGATTGCTCGATGGAGAAGATGGATCATCCACCGACTGGTCAACATCACTGAAAGTGCAACGAGAAAAGAAGAGAGCCTTGTGATGGACATCTCCAGGTGAGACTGATGTAAAGACACACGTGCTTGGGGTAATTCTAGGCAGCTCAACAGCAGTATTCCAGATAAGCTGTCCCCATGACATTAGGCAAAATCCTTCATAATAAATCATTTAGGAGACTAGGTTTTGTTTTCTGAATACCTTCTTCATAATTGGACTAACCTGTGTCATAAGTAGTTGGCACTTAAAATCACATTAGTCCATTTATTTTCAATAAATTTTCCATTCCTGCTTGCCTAAACTGCTCAGAGATACAATTTTTAACATTGGGTCTTAATAAGTATCTGTCACTTAAAGTGTCTTGGAGAGTATGACCCACATCTGATGGTTTTAGTACTGTGTTTTGTGGCCTTAAGTGTTGGTGCTTCACTTCTGTGGAGACCTGAGCATCTTTTTCTCTTCTTTACCCTGTGTGTCACAAGAAACAGTCTCATTGTAAATAGTGGTTTTTTTCAGTGCTTGGATTTCCTTGAATGTGGAACTCTTTAGTTTGCACACATGCACTGATTTTGCTTTGTTATGACCAATCTGGGTTTTCATTTTTTTCCTATTTCTGTCTGTTCTAGGTTTTGCTTCTTCCATGCTTTCTTTGTTGCTAAGAAGAAGAATTCCCAGATAGCTGAGGCTAGTGTCCTTCCATCAGAGCCCCTAAATGAACAGGATCATACAGAGACAGAAAACTACTTCTTTGGGTAAGGATTTGATTGCATGCTTTAAGCTTGGAAATTTTTCTTTTTTCCTGAGGATACGATCAGCTTGTGAATGGCAGGGCAAGAAGTTTTACATGGTAGGGTGCTATTTGAGCATTGCTTTGACTCCAGCACCAGGAAATGGCATTTTTTAAGAAGATGGATTTTTCAAAGATCCGTGTTTTGTCAAATCTGATGAGTATATATGAGATGATATGGCAAGTGTGGAGTTGAGCTCGTATTGCTTTTTCCCATAATATTTCCATTACCTCTGTTGCAAGCTGGGATGGGAAGGACCCCAGAGGGAGGTGCTGGAGTTGTGCTGGTGGCTGTTGGCTTTCTGTTGACTCTGTGTGCAAGGTGCTGGTGACTCCACAAGCCCTCCCTGTACTAAGGAAGATAGAGTTGGTAATAGATGCTTTTAGAAAATTGCCAAACCTCAGTGGAAGGAAAGCAGAGGACATGGTGGGACACAGAGTGAAAGACAACTGAGATTAGTAGTGTCCTTGAGAGCCCCAGAGGGCTTGGGGCCACCAAGATAATGAGCTCTACACTACTGTCTTGGCTACATGTGTGGGTTGAAAGTTGGGCACTGTCAGTCTGGGCTGCAGTGAATGACCAGAGCTCTGGGATGAGAGTGTTTTGCTGGTGGGTACTATTTTGGAATGTGGGAGTGGGCCATTTGCTTCCTCTGACAGTAACATGGTGGCTGTCTTTCTTTGCAGGTTACTTCAGACATTAAACACCCTCCCTGTTTTGGGGGATACAGCGGAGGCTGCAGCCTTGAGAGAGAAACATATCCATGGTGTAACTGCAGATGGGAAGCTGTGGATCTTTCTCCTTGCTGAGTATGCCAACAAGCTGCTCTCCAGTGAGCATGTCAAAACTGTGAAACCTTTTACCCAGGAACAGAAGGATATCTGGGAGAGGTGAGACGCTTGGGAAACTGGGTGCTGGGTTGGTGAAGTGAGAAAGGTGGGAAAGAGATGTATTCTTTGCCTCCTGCTCTTCTGGTAGCACAGCCATTTCACAGCCAGTGGAAGTTCTTTTTCTTCCCTTTGACCATCCCGCACCCATTGCTGGGTTTCAGAGTGTCTTTCTGTTTCTTTTCACCCCATTCCTTTCTTCCTCTTTCTTCTATGTGCTGACTATTGTGATAGCCATGTCCTTTTCTATTTTTGCTCATAGTTCTTCTCCCAAACATGATTGTAACAGCCTGCTCATCTTGTCTCTTAATAAGGCCTGTACAAACTTCTCCATGACTCTCTTTGGAGTTTGATTCCCCATAAAGGTCGAGCCATGGCTGTTGTGTTAGGAAGGTAGTCTGTGCACAAGTGCAGTTCTTTTATAACCCACGTTCAGTGAGATACTCTTAGTGGGTTAAGATTGTGTACTAAAAGAGTATACAATGCCAATTAATGAAATGTTAAGTACGTAAAACAGTACAATAGTTTTGGTCACGTTTTTAGTCTGGTCATAAGAGATGATTTGCTGTTGTAATTCTGAAAAATTCAGAGGGGTTTCTTTCTTCAGAACACTTCAATCTGTGAAGAATCTGCAGAAGAACAAAACCAAATCAGACAGTGCCAAAGTTGGTGCTTTCCAACAACTTCTGCTTTCACTGGCCATTCATCTTTTCAAGGTAAGATCTCTGATGAATATTTCTGTAGTATAAAACAGGCTGATAACTGGGCTTTCTGAACACCAAGATGGGGAGTTTCTCTGTGTTCAGAGATCCAGCCTTTCAGAACTTCTGGCTTCTGAAAATGGGCAACTGGCAGCTGATAAACTGTGATTCTTACACTGCCTATAGGCGTGTAGTGGACAAAGCTTGGCCTGAGCGTTAGTTCTGCCCTTGATTTGCTTCTGACTGAAGCAATTTTTACTTAATTTCATGGGGGTTTTCTGCAAAAGAGTTGTAGTTGATTGTAATATTTGTACCTATTTAGAGTGGTCCTTAGATTTGGAGCATATTCCTTCTGTTGTTGGTAGTGGGGAGTTCTGAGCCTATTTACTCTCTGCTTGTGATCAAACAGAGTCAGTCTGAAACAGTGGATATTCTGAGCGACCTTCTGAATTGCACAGAGAGGGCATTCAGCAAAGAAGCCAAGAAGAAGAAGACTGGTGAGTCCTTCCTACAGAAAGAAAGGGAGTGGGATTGTTAGTGGTCTGTCAAAGACACAAGATGGCAATTCTGCATTAGTGAAGCACTCTGCATTGGTTCTGGCTTGATGCACTTACCCCAGGAGAATCCCTTCTGCATTCTCTTTCTGTGCCATTCTAAGTCTTCTGCTCCAGCTCTCTGTCTGCACTGTCAGTGGGTTGTGTTCCCGTGTGCCTCAGAAGGGAGAGCTGAGCTCCATAGCTGCCCTTGTTTGGGTGAACACTCCAAGGAGGTTTGTTCTCCTTGAATCATTGTCCTGTATGGGCCAGTGGCTGGTGATGAACTGGTGGTGTCTGCCTAGCAAAGCTGTGGGCTCAAACACCCAGCAGGCATGAAACATGTTTTCTTCTTAGCCTGAGTTCTGAGCAAACTGAATGTGTTCTCTGTGTATACACAGTTTGGAGATGGAGGCTGATCCTTCTAGGGCCTGTGGACCCTCTAGGTTGGGACTTTATCAGGAATAAACTTGGCTTGATCTTTTGATTTCCTCTCCAACTGTGGTATTGTTCTCCTGAAATCTGTGTAAATCAATTTGAGAGCACTGTGAAAATAAAAGCTGTAATTCTTTGGTGATTTCGTTGGTTGTAGAGCAGTATTCCCAAACTTGGACTAAAGAATGAATTTCAAATACCATCACTTTTCATGGGCTTCTATGACTTCTGATTTCACTAAAAACACTATAAAATGAATATACTTTTGCTGCTAATTGCTTTATTATGGCCAAGTAGGTGTCACACGACTTGCAGAACTGGTACTCTAATGATTTTAATGATTGAAATGGTAGCTTTTGTTACCTGGTAAGCCTTTGCAATGCTCAAAAGGCCATTTCAAGAATGTTTCTCCCTGTGGTTTCTCCCTCCCAGCATTCTTGTCAGTGTTGGCTGATTGGGTACTTTTAAGAGTTAGCTAGAAGGACAGTTTTATTTTTTATTCCTTGGTGAATTTTTCTGTAGTTTCTTACAGATATACCAATGCTTCTTCCTGTCACTGTGTGTTTGTTTGTTTGTTTGTTTGTTTGATTGTGTGCAGGCAACTCAGAGCCAGGATGGGTTGAGGTGATGGTGGAAATCCTTCTCTCCCTCCTTGCCCAGCCCAGCCTCCTTCTCCGTCGGATTTCCAAGAGTGTGTTTGTGTGGATCTGCCCTAACCTGACCAAACGGGGCTTGCAGCTGATCCTGGATGTAAGTGAGGCACTAACAGGGCCTTGTACTCTTTGCCTGTTTTGTCCCTAACAGATCTATGTGCAAGCATGTCTTGATTTTGGGTTTAATTTAAAGTCTGGTTGATTTAGGAAATGTCTGATGATGTCTGCTACTGAATTTGAACTCCAGTTTAGAGGGAGTTGGGGCTTTTTTTTGTTTTTGTGGGGAAGGAATTTGGTGGTTTTTTTTACAGGAGCCTGAGATCTGCTAACTTTAAGCAGTATTATTTGGTACTTTTAGGTTGAAGAAATTCCTGTGTCAGTTTATATAACTGGTAGATTTTATATCAGTATAAATGGTAGCATTTCTTTTTTCTAGAAAGGTGCTTTTTTCATCCATACAGGTGCTAAAAATAAGTGACACTAAAAATCTGAATTGGTCATACCACTAATAAAGGTGATGCCTACTGAGAAAATAATATGTGGATTGCAAAGATTGACTCTCAGGTACTTTATGGTCAACCTAATACTTTGTTTGTAACAAACCAAGATGTGCAATGCCACCAGCCTCTTCAGTTTTCTCCACCTTTTTTGTTACTTGCAGAAAGAACTTGGCGTGTTAACAAGAAGAAAGTTAATGCCTTTACTTAAAATTCCCTTATTCAGCTGGTTTACTGTGCTGAAATGTCTGTCTGCTGTACACAAGAAATGCTTAAAAACAAAGCACTGAAAAAACACAATTCCTTTTTTTTTGGTAGGTTTTTGACCCTAACCAAGAGCAAAATGAAGAAAGTGCAGTCGTTGTGATGGAAGAATTGAACAAAAAGACCAAATCTGCACAGGACACGGTAATTGTGCCATTGCCAGTGACAAACACTCTTCATATCCTCAACGTTTAATGTTTGTCCTGAACTATGTTAACAGAGTAACATAATTTCTCTATTTGAGGATAATGGCTCTCACTCTGTTAAGGTTTATTTTAAAGGTTCAACACGCAAATGGTTGGAAGTGCTTGAGTCTCTTGGCCTGCTCTTGTAGGTGTGGCTGGTAGAACAGATGCCTTTCTGAGAAGAAATAGCTGCATCCTGGAATGAGCACAGGCCTCTCCTTTTTGCTGCGACAGAAGCAATCGTGGTGTGATGCACAGCCAGCTGGAGATTTTAAGGACTGTAGAGATTCAAGTCATGAAGCATTACAGGCATCAGCAGAGAGGAGGGTCAGATGGGACCTATTCCTTGGAAGTTTCTCTTTGATACTTATTTAATATGATAGAGAATTCTGTGTTAGATTCCACTTTTAGCTCATGTGGAGATCTGGTACCCGATTATCTGAGGTGTCTGTACTTGGATCTCAGGGCTAGAAGAAGGCAGGAGGGAAGGGGAGGGTTGAGGTTTTATTTCTGAACAGTGACACATCTGAGAATTGAGTTGGGCTTTTATGGTGGGCTCAGGAGATGAATTTTCCTTCCTTAGGATGAAGAAGAAAGCGAGGACTCTTTGGATGAAGACAGCACTGACAGTGGAGATGAGGAGAATGAAGAAGTTGATGATAATTTTCGCAGTCAGCTGATGAAAGTTCTCCAAGCAGGGGATACTTTGGTATGTTTTCACTGCCTGCCTTGATACAGATACCAGGAGGTGGGGGTTGGTGAGAGATGATCTAGTAACCTTCATCTTGCCTGAACTGATGCAGTCTTGGCCCTTGCAGCCATCTTTGTATGGCACTGGAAACAGCTGAAGGTCTTGGGTGAGCTGTGGGAGTAAGTCATTTGTCCTTTTATTTATTGTTTGTATGTCTTGAGCACTTTAGCTTGTTCAGTCTAGCCTGACACAGCTTGTGCTCCTGTCTGTAATAAATGGGATTGATGTGAACTAAAGCACTGAGATACTGTTACGTGTGTTGGCTGGCCTTTGTGGAGGAATGTTCCCTGAAGGCTGCTCTGGAGACTTCTGCAGCAGTGATAAGAGTTTGGTTTAATGATTCCGATAAAGGTTGCAGACATAGCAACATATGAACCTCTTCACTGTAGGAGGAGCAGGACAGAGGGAGTCAGGTCAAAGCCTCAGCCTCTTTCCTCTCCTGATCCTCTCTACATGTTAGTGCTGTGCAGCCAGATTACCTGATGGGAAATATAAGTGAGATTTCTCATGGGTCTGAGCATCTGTGTTCCCTCCCTGTGGGATTATTCTGGGTTAGCTACATCCCTACTTGAGTCTGGTCTTGGCTCTGGTTCCCTCCCCACTGTCTTTTTGAAGTACATGAGTTGATGTGTTGGGTTTTCTCTTCTAAAAACAAAAGGAAGGAGATAAGAGTGATGAAGAGCTGGATGATGAGGCTATGATGGCTCTTGACAAGAACATCTCAGCCCTTTTTGCTGAGCAGCAGAAACGGATCCAGGCGAAGAAAGATGAGAAGGACAGAATGAGGAAGGAGAAGATCCTACGGAGGGATTTCAAGGCTAAGGTGGGAGAGAAGTGTTTGGTGTGAAGACCTCTGGCTTAGTGGCATGTTAGTTGAAGCCTATGCATGTCCTGAGCTACCTAACACTAAACAGCTTGGACATTCACACATGTCATGAGCTCCTGGAAGGTGGGACTGGATTGTCCTGGCTTTGTACAGCACTCGGCACAGCACTGTTGGGGTCAGTGATTGGGGCTTCACAGGCCTCTTTGAAATCCAGGATTGCTCTGTCAAAAAGTGCACCATGATTTTCATTTGCTGATCTGAAATGCTTAAATTGATAAGATGCTTTCCTGCAGCTACCCAAAGATGCCTGTCAGGTTTTTTTTTAACTGGACAAGCTTGGTATTCCTTAATGAGATATGCATAAAATACCTCAGGTCATTTTGCAGCATAAGCTTTTTTTGTCCTGGTATGCCAGTAAATCAGAGGGGATTTTGATTACCCCCCTGGTTGGTTGTGACTGTAATGCTTAGTTCAGGCTGTCTGGCATCAGCATGGACCTTCTGGGACTTTCCAGCATCCAGGGGACAGCTCCAGCTGCTCCCAGACAGAACAGGGAGTCAGGTGTCAGGTTAGCCAAGGCTGAATAGTGAAGTGAGCCAGTGGCTCTACTGTGTTTCCCTTCTGATGCTGTTCTATAAAAAGGTTGATTTTATGCTAATGCACTGTCTGTAATTCAAGGGGGGATTGCAGGGATGAGAGCTGTCAGTCAGTGGTGCTAACAGGGACCTGTTCCAGGTTAGAGTGCCTGCAGATCTGGCCAGGTGATACTCGTTCTTGTAACTGTTCTTTCTAAATGGTGTCACTGCACGAAATAGAGGTGGAAACAACAGGCAACTCTTAATCTCCAGTTTCAAATTTTAATTTTCAGTTTCCCATGCCCTAACAGTAGAAATGATACCAGAATGTGTAGAGATCTCAGCTGTAAATAATTTTCCCCCTCCCAGCTGCTCCACAGCCTACTGGTAGGTGCTCTGAGTAAATGTCTTGTTTCCCTGTCTGCTGTATTCCTCACATTGATAACTGTGTTTGCAGGTGTTGGATCTGATTGATGTGTTCCTGGTTAAGCAAGCAGAGAACCCCTTGGTGTTCGATATCATTGAGCCCCTGCTTCAATTGATTGAACAGTGCATGAGCTCAGACTCTGACAAGCAGGAGGTTGACTTCCTCCAGAAAACAGCTAGTATCTTCAAGTAAGTGTCCTTAGACCTCCAGATCATAGACAATGTCTTTTGATAAACAGCTGTTGTATTGGTTAAACACCAGGAGCTGGTCTTTCTAAGGTTGAAGGCAATTGCTATGCTGGGAGGTTGTGTAGGTTAGATTGCCAGCACCACACACATACTTAGTGCTTAGTGATAACCTACAGGAAAGAAATTAGGATCTGGATTTTCTAGGCTAAAGGACCTGAAGTGTCAAACCTGTTGGTAAGTGGAAGCCTCCAGAACAAACACAGGTATTGCAGGTATTGGAACCATGTCACTGAATACCTCCGTGGGCCTCTGATCTCTGAGTCAGACCTTCCAACAACTCCCAAAGCTTACAGAGTTGTTGCTGTGGCTGGAACAAACTCTCAACAAGTTATTTCTGAGATAGGCAGAGTGCAAATTCTCTGTTCAGGGCTGGAAGTGTGGGATGATACCTGCTCAACAGATGTAATGCATGGTGTGTCACGTGTCCTCTGTGCACCACTTCTTGACATCCTCAGCACTCTCTAAAGCATTTTTAGTGCTGTTCTCTTGCCCCAGTTGAGAAGCAGTAGTGAAGTAACAAGGTTTGAGGTAGTCAGTCGCCTTTGTGGGAGCTCTGAAGGAAAGTCTGCTCTGATGCCTAAATGTGCTTGAAGGTGAAGAGTGTTAAGGGTCCTCACCCTTCTTGCCACAGCTAGCATTGTTTGTTATCACTCACTGTGCTCTGGTTTTGTTTTCACTCACTTTGAAGTGATAAGTGTTCCTGGCCATCTGTTCCCCAGAGCTCTCTCTGTAGGTAATAGATTTGGTTTTGTTTTAATGCTGTACAGGAACTCACTGTGTCGCAATAAGCAGTACTGCAAGAGAGTGGCCTCCCTGCAAGAAGATGTGCATGCTTTAGTGCAGAGACTTGTCAAGAAAGCCTGCAATCACACCGACTCTGCAGTGGCTCTCTATTACTTCAGGTGAGTGGCCACAAGGAGCATCTCTACTGATGCTGTGAGATCTGAGCAGGTGTGATGTTGTGTGTTAAGACGTGTGGGAAGCAAGAGCCTTGCAGAAGGCTTGCAACCAGCATCTGTGTCTCACATAAGGACTGGTCAGTCCTTGCAGTCTGAAGCATTTTCAAACATGTCTGTGTTTTGGTGATTGTCTTCTATAGCTTCTGTGATACAGCGTTGCTGCTGTTGGTGGGTAGTGCTTTCCTGAGGCTTCCTCTGGGAGTAATGCAGTGTGTGTGATTCAGTGGGGGATGAATGTAATTCCTAGTCAACGTGTGATGATTGTTCTTTAAATGTGGTGTTTACTTTCTCCATGATAGCACAATGAGGGCCATAGCAATTGAGTCTGACTGTACATACCAGTATTTTCTCCTTTGCTGTAAAATACAGGAAAATTAGGATAAGCCGGATATGTATTTGTTAAAAAGATGAGTGATCTTGCTGTTCTGTGGTGTAAATAGGAGTGCTATTTACCAGCAGGCTCTCTTGTGACATGCAACCAGTTTCACAAGGATTTTCATACTCAGTCTGGGATTTTTCCACTCAACTGTGTGCAGTGAGTGCCATGTTGCATGGTCAACCCAGTGCCATCAGGCATTGTTGGATTTGCAGCACGTGTCCCCCGTGGCTGTGCAGGAACCGTGGTACTTCTGGCAACATGGGGCTAGGTGCTTTTACTGCATGGCTCCCTGACAGCTTCCCAGCAGTGGCAGTCCTCGGTGGAGCAGTGCCCAGTAAATAATGCATTTTCCAAAAGCACAGAGGTCTGCATGCTCTCCCAGTGGATAGACCTGAGTTGTCCAGCACATGGCAGCTGAGGCTGAGAGGCCATGCTGCAGCACTTGCTGAGCTGTGCAGGCTCAGAAATCCTGGGCAAGTGCAGAACTCCTCCAGCAGTGCCAGTCAAAAGCATGAGCTGGAGGAAACCAGGCTGATAGTGGGGATATCTGACTGTGATGGCACATAATGAAATGATTCAGCTTCCTAGGATTTCTTTGTCTAAGGTCTTGTCAGAGTGGATTAGACTGAGAGAAGTGACCCTCTCAAATTCTGTAACCATCTTTGCTACAGAATAAGCTGTCTGCGTAGCTTAGCCTCTGCCCTTAGGTAGCTTCACTCTGGTACTGGTAACTGCTATGTTCTCCCCTTCTCTTTTTTAGTGCCTCATTATACCTGCTCAAAGTGTTGAAAGGAAACATGTCATCAACTCTTCCTCCCCTTGAGCCTGAGAAACAGAGTGACAGCAGAGCAGAGCAGATGTGTCAGGTAAGACATGAGGCTGCTCCTGAGGAGGTATTTTTTGCCAGTAACGCTTCATTACCTGGTTTTGCTGAGTTGGGCCTTCCTCATTCATTGTCACTGAGACTGCTGTTTGCAGGTACCTGTCCACATGATTTCCATAGGACTGAAAAGTTCCCCATCCTTTTCTGGCCCTCACCCTCCTTCCTTTCAGTGCCTGCTTGTCCATAAGCACAGAGGCTGTTGATTCAGTGGATCCAGGCTGATGTCCAAAGAAGCCTTGTGTATTTGTGCTGTTCTCCTCCCTGATTTTTTTTCCCTTAAACCCCTGGCAGTCACTCTGGAGTTTTTTTCAGAGGGTGCTGAGGGGTAGGAAGACACGGAACAGTGGTGGGTGAGAGTAAACTCCTATTCTCCTGAGGTTTGGGCTAAGGATAAGGGTGAAAAGTTGTCCATTACTAAGAGACCCTTAGTCTGATCCCCTTTCACCTACTGTCTCTGCTGCATTTCACAGGTCTCAGAGTATAGTGACCCTTTATATTGGGCAGCCAACTCCAGTCACCTCCACTAGAAACTTAGCAAGTAGTGTCTCAGTCTCACCAGCTGACCCTGACCTTGCCTCTGAACCCCTCAAACTGAGCACAGGAATTGCTACCTTAATCTTTCTGACATCTGGTGGGGTAGAAAAATAAACAGAGTTCCCTCATGGAAATGACACACACTGAGGTATTACTGGAGGCTGAAAAACAGCCAGTGTTTCCAGGATTGAGTGAGAGGCAGAGGGTGTTAATTCAAGTACCTCTTGTGCTGCTTTTGTGAAAGAAAAACAAAATGGGAGAAATGGGGGAATATAAACAAGACACTTGACTTTGAGGCTAGATGAGGCATTCTTCACAGCATCCTTGTGCAGTTTTACAGGGAAGCCTCTTAATCCAATGGGAACAGAGCTCTGTTCCTGAGCAGGCAGGGACAGAGCCAACAGCTGACATGAGCTGCCAGTTTGAGGGAAATGACAGCTCAGTTCATGTGATGCTGCTGATGCTGACATTGTGTTGAGGCCAGGGGGAGGTTTAGCAGTGGGGAACCAAAGACAGAGGTGTGGTGTGTTTCCAGTGAGCTGTGCTTCGTGAGCATAATTTGGAGCTTTTTAATAAGCAGGAAGGTGGAATTAGAGCTGTCACTAGGATGAAGTAGCCAAATTTATGGAAAAACTATGGAATAATTTTTTTTTCCAGTAAATATATGCATGGAAGGAGAAATCAATTATTTCCCCTGCAGATGTGTGTGTCAAATAAGTGCAAAGTAGAGACACTCACCTAGAAAAACTGAGGTCATATTTCAAGACCCATCTTCCTTGTTCCACTTTAGCCTGTGTTCAGCTGCAGTAGCACTGGAAGTCTGACCTAAGAACAGGACACCACTTTAACTTGGCTTTCGATTTCTGTGGGGCTGTGGAAAAATTCTTTGGGCAGAGGTTCACTGCTGTGAAGATTACAGCTTTTTCCTCCTGGGCCCTAATTTTTCACTGTTCCCGAAGAGCAGTACTTCCCTGGCAATATGAGAACAGTCAGGAATGTTGCAGTGCAAATGTCCAAGTACACTTGGCTTTTCAATGACTCCTGTTTGTTTAGATCCATGTAGCCTGAGCAAGTCTCAGCTGGTTGCTGTGTGTCTGGGATTCTTGTTCCCCACCAGAGGGGGATATTGGAGCACGGACACAGTTTTGGGATTGCTGGATCCCTGATCAGGGCTTGTCTGCTGAGTACCTTGGAGTCCTTGATATAGGTGCAAAGTGTATGTAGATACAGATATGTACATACAGTAAAATATATAGATACAAGTAGCTCTTCAGCTGAGAAAACACCATGTGCACAGCCCAGCTACTGCTGGATGGGCTTGCAGTGCTCCATGAGCCTCCTGTACTAGAGGTGCCCTCCACAAACCTAGAGCACAGCCCCCACACTACGTGGAGAGTGTGTAGTCCTCCTAGGAAGCTGTGCTGCCCTTCAGTGACACGGTCACATGGATGTCAGTGCCTGGGAGAGCATATTTGGGGCTCACTTGGCTGTGTCTCCATGGTTCTGTGTCTCAAGCATAGCTAGTCATTGAGAAAATCTCTTAGAAATGATGAAAATTTATTTATTCATTGTTACTGATTCATTCTTGTGTTTCACTGGCAATGCTTTTGTTGTGTTTTTTTTCCTACAGCTTTTGAACCCAGGCTGTTTGGATGTGAAGAAGGTGGCTGCTGTCTATCAGCAGGCACTGACCCAGTTCCTTAGTAAACGGAACAGTCCCCTTACATTCTCCATGTTCTATGATCTCTTCAAACGCTTCCCAGTAAGTGCTGCTGCTGACTGTGTTATGTTGTCTTCTGCTGGCTCCAAAGCAGGATTATAATTCTGGGGAAAGCAGGGAAAGAAACTGCTCTGCTTTATTGCAGACTTGAAAATTGCTGTGAGGTTTCCTTGGATTTTCACCTGCTCAGACTCTTAGACTCAATTTTTATAGCAACACTGCAGGAGGCCAAGATCTTATTTATGGTTTGGACTGGGATACTGCATGCAGAAATCAGGCTGCTCTTTAAAACATAGCCTAAGAAGCTCCAATTTTTTACGAGTATTCAAGACAACATGCGTGAGCAAGGTTTGCACAAAGGCAAAACAAGTCACCTTGTTTGAACAACCAATGTAGCTCCTGTCCAGCTATGTTCCAACTGCACACTCAATTTCTCAGTTTTCTTCCAAGAAGGCTGAGGAGTGTAAAGTCTAATTGGAATCTAATTTTCAAGCCTGGTACCCAGGCAGTGCAAGTGTCTGAAATGTTTGAGGTATTTCCTGCAGGCTTGACCTATGCCTGAGGCTGGTCTCCTCTGTGAGGACAGCCAGTTTTTAAGAAATAGGCCATGGGCCTGAATGTCATGCAATTCTTCAGGGGTTTTTAGATCAGAGCAAGCTAGAGAGATTTGCCAGAAGCCCTTTCTTAAAACGTTTTAGAATTAATGTCTGATGAGAGGGTGGGAGGAGATGGGCTTGTGTAACTGGGGGAGGATGCTTTCAGTCTCTGAGGACTCCATCCAGGAGTCTGCTTGCCAGGTTTCTCAGGATATCAGCCCATGATGCCTCATACAAATGTTTGAAAAATGGAGGGAGAGGGTTGTGTGTTGCCCACATGGACAGCAAACTTAAGGCCCCATCTGCAGGTTTCTGAAGCCTTTGGATTCCATATGACTGTTCCTTGTAGAATTGTCTTTTAAAATCACCACATCCACATGTCTTTCTAAGTACCTCCAGGGTTGATGACTCAGCCACTTCCCTAAGAAGCCTGTACCAGTGCCTGACATCCCTTTCAGTGAAGAGATTTTTCCTTATACCTGATGCAAACCTCCCCTGGTGCAACTTTAGGCCTTTTCCTTTTGTCCTGTCATTTGTTCACTGGGAGAAGAGACCAACTCAAACCTGGCTACAACTCAGCATGTTCTTCTTTGCCTGAGACTGGGGCTCTGTACAAAGTGAATTGACACTACATAAAGTGTCAGACAGATGCAGACTTTAGTTTTCACTTGGCAGAACAGAGGGGGTGAAAAATGCTTGCCTGATTTTTCCAGGTGAAGAGAGGTGAAGAGTTTTGCTGCTGCTTTTTGTTGTGATCAAGATTTCACTCAGAGCTGGTGTGAACAAAGCTGTTAATTTTCAAATAAACTGTTGCTAATTTATGGGCACTTCTCTTTCTTGTGTCATTTTCTTCTTACTCGAGAGGCAAAAATATAGACTGTTTTGCTTGAAAACCAAACCTGTCTGTCAGCAAACCACTAACAAGAGACTGTCTTTCTTCCTTACAGATCATGTGTAAGCCATTAGTAGATACTCTCGTTGAGTTTATCACAGCAGCAGCCAGGCAACATCAGCAGGTAAGAAAGAAAGTAAACAAACAAAGCTGTATTACAGTCAATCAGGGAAGTCACTTAAACATGGCAGCTCAGATGATTTTTAATATGTTTATAACATGCTTTTAGGGCTGCCTAATTTTGGAAGTGGCTTCTGGGGGGCAGAGCTTTTGCAAATACTGCCTTGCTTCTTCAAGCGTGTGAAGTTGTGAAAGTACCACGTAATATATCCACAACCTTGGGGGTTCTTTGGTAACACCTCCTTTAAAGAAAAACTGCCTGCAGCTTTTAGGGTTGAGGCCTGATTGTTGTAGGGGTTGACTCCAGTTGCTTGTTCCTTAATTCCTTCTTGGTAAGATGTTCCTCAGTATTAATGGAGTATGCTGTAGTCCCTGTTTCCTCATGCAACCTTGAGCTTCTTGAGTCTGTTCTGTGCCTTGCTAGCTGTCCTGCATTTTATAGTCTGTGTGCTGCTGTATTTGGTTTAAAACCACCTGTACCACAGATCTGATTTTTGATGGTTGGTTGCTTGTGCCTGACCAACGCAAAATTAGTGGAGCCTTATCAATAAAACATTGCAGGGTGAGTGCACAGCTCAGTGTTGCTGGAGCAAGGAACAAGGCCTGTTTGGGTTTTCACTGCAGTGGGGGGGCCTTCCACACAGTTAATAACCAAAACCCCTCTAGGCCAGTAGCACTGTCTCAAACTTTCCCACCCCCCAGCTGTACCCCATGTGTGTCCCCTGCAGAAGTGCATTCTAGATTGATCTTTCTGTTTCATAAATAGCTCTTTTATTGTTTCTGATCATTGGAGGGAATGTTAAGGGGTAGGTATTGTGTTTACAGTAGGGCTGCTCTACATTGTCAGTGTAAATTGCAGTTCAGACTGTTTTACCCAACAGGAATGACTTTTTTTTTTTTTTTTCTTCTTTAAATCAAAGACTAAATTGAGCTATTAATATTTTCAGTGGATAATAAGTAATAAGGATGTGTTACACAAATAACAGATTAATTGTATGGCACATACTTGATTCCATCCTCAAGAGACCAGAACAGCATCCCTGGCAGACAGCTCCATTATGTGGGTATCTTTGCTTCTCTACAGGGAACAGCATTCTCCTTCTACCAGGGCTTTCAAAAAGCTGCTGGAGCTTTGTTTGCAGAGCCTGTTTGCCTGTGGGTGGGAGGACTAGGGGAGGACATGTAGAGTGTGTGGGAGCTGTGTACAGAACATGAATATACTGCTGTTCAAACAAAGACACATGGAGAGTGAGCTCTGTGGAGCTTGGAGTTGCAGCTTTGTATTTTTTACACAGTGCTTCCTTTTCAACAATTCTGGCTTCCCAGCATTAAATGTCCTGATTGTCAGGTCTTCAGAGAAATTTTCCCAGTGATTCTCAATGCAAATGTGTTTTGGTGGTATCCTAGTGGGTAGGGTAGAAGTCAAGCTAGGTGGGTTGATGTGGCAAAGTGATGTGGTTTATATAAAGCAGGGGGGTGACTTCTCCCTGGCAGCCTCTTGGAAAATGAGGTGGAAGAACTCAGCTTCCAAAAGGGCTGTACTAACTCTAGAGTCCTGAAAACACCAAAGGTCTTACAATACTCTCAATTTGGCCAGCTCTGATAATTGAGAGGCAGGTGGGGTGGTCTGCCACTTTTAGCACTGAATATTGGCTACCAGTCATTAAACTTACTTAGACCCAAGGACTGGAGGCTTAATTTCTGTTCTAACACTCCTCTTGGTGGTGGTGATAGTTCTGGATATGGCTGCTGCATCTGTATGGACAACTAATCCCACTGGGATTCTGACTTCTTGTCTCTGCAGACAGCTTTAGCAGGGTGTCCCCAGGGCCACACCAGGTGGGAAATGCCATATTCTGCATGGGAAGGTGGAGGCTCAGCTCTGGGCAGGTGTCTTTGTTGGCCTGATAATGAACCTTGGGGCTCTGGCCCAGCAGGGCTGCTGGCCACTGTCCCAGCCAGCCTGGGGAAGAAGGGAGATGCACCTTCAGGTTGAGCTTTAGGGTGAACAAAATGAAGAGTGATTTGTGAAGAGGATGTGAGGGGGCTGTTCCTTCCTCCTCACCCTATATACCTGTGAAGTTTGTGAGAGCAGTATGGAGGCAGGGAGTCTGTTCCATACCTCCTCAGCCAGACTGGTCCCTATGTTTTTAGGGCCTCTAAGCAAGATCTTGTGGCCACTGGCCTACATGCCCAGCTCTTATTTCCAGAAGCTCTGCTCTTGCTGGGGCCTCTAGTATAAAGTTAAACTTGATCATGAAGTGATTACCCTGGCCTGGCCTGGCCTGGCTGAGGTGATTCGCAGAACACAGTGTACAGCATGGCCTGGGCCTGCTGGGGTCTGGGCAAGAAACCTGAACTGTGTATGCACTGTTGTTCCTGTGCCTACTGCTGTGGGCTGCTACAGGTCTGAGTTTCTGAGCAGTGGTAACAGAGAAGATCCTGCAGGAAATGCAGGAGCCATTCAGAAGCTGCTCAGCTGGCACTGGGTTAGAGTGGAGCAGTCTGGCCCCTCTAGCCCCAGCTCTTTGTCCTGGGGACCTCACTGTCTGCCTGCTGCCCAGGTGTTTGTGCATTTATGTCACAAAATGGGACATGAGGATGATTTGGCTGAAAACTTATCCTTCCCTTGCACACATACCTTTTTTCCCCTTTTTGCCATGTTGAAGTTAACTTCAGTCAATTAACTTGTTCAGGGCACAGGGTCAGTCTGTTCAGGGGCAGGAGAGTTTGAGTGAAAGCTGTGATTTGTTTCATCAGAGGCAGTGCTCCTTAACATGAAATTATGGCTTCTGTGAAGTTGGTACAAGAATATTGTCAAGGAGAGATTGTATATGTGCTGTTGGCTGTAGCTGATGGTGTGAGCAACTGGGTCTTGCACTGCTGCAGCCTTTCTGTGCATCCTGTCTCCCTCAGTTGGTCACCTCTAGAACCTGGAGAACAGCAAACCTGTGTCTTTACAGGTGTTTGTAGCTCTTAGGTGGACGTTAGAGACATTACATGTCTTTCTGGGAGGTGCTTTTCTTTGGCCTGGGTGTTTGCTGTAAAACAGGGTGTTCTGGAGATGTTCAAAGTATGCATCATGATGCAGAATTTAGCAGAAGAAAAAGAAACTTTAAAACTTTAGGTAGTGTGACTGACATTGTCAGCCCTTTTCCTCTGACACTGTTCCTATATGCCTAAAGGAGCAGTGAGGTTGTTCAGCTCCAAGTTGAAGTAATTTGTGAGATAAAACAACACTTTGTGGGGGTGAGAGCTCTCAAGGCAGTTTTAAGCATGGCTCACAGTGATTGGGTTGGTAGATTTTCTCAGCAATAAGCTCAGCCTGTGTAACAAGTTTCAACTGGAATGGTGAATTTGCAGTGGTCTTACTTAGGCTGAACATGAGACTGAATCTTGTACCTGTGGCCAAGGTCTGCCCCTCTGATGTTACTACTGGGGCACAGATGCCTGTAGGAGACAGTAATGCAGCAGTTTCCCTGGAAAAGGAAAGAGATGGAGAGATTGGTGCTATTTGTGAATGGGGGAACAAAGGCAAAGAATGTTTTTACCAGGGAAGGGGGTAGTCATCCCACCCTCGATTAATTTAGTGCCTATTTAAACCTGTACATCAGAGAAATACAAGATGTTTGTGACAGTGGAACTGCAAAATCATCTTTTTCCTGGTAGTTTGTGCTTCTCAGCTGGACTTCTCACCCGTTGTGAGACCACACTGACTGCAGGACCCTGTGACTTGTGCTCTGCTAGTTCAAATGCATTGTGCCTGTAGCAGCTGGTGCTTTGAATGCTCAGTGATATTGGCTGGCTTGTTTTCAAACTCTGCCTTTCTTCAAGTGGGAAGTTAAACTCCCAAACGTGCCTGTGTGAAAATTAAAATGCTTCAGGCTTTAAAAAAATCAACAGACTAGGGTTTGGTTGTCACTCATTTATTGAACTGAGAAATCTGGTGGGGTTTGTGATGGTTTGGGTGGGGTTTTGTTTTGTTTTATTGTTTTGTGTTTTGTTTTTGTTTGGTAGGGTTTTTTTGTTTGTGGGCTTTTTTATTTTGTTTTTTTTTTTCTACAGTAGCAGTTGGGATCCCTTTCACAAACTTTTGTTGATCCTTGCCGTCCCATATTTATGTTAAACCAACATATAACTTAGGTCTGTACTGTCTTCTCAGAATATGGCCTGCCTCATCCCTGCCATATGTCCTTGCAGTGTTCTCTGTTGTAGAAAGAAGTGACTAGAAACTATACAAAATCACTTGATTGCAAGCAGCCACTGTGAAGCTTTTCTAGGGGACCTTTAGTGTGGGAGAAGTGCTAGAAGTTAAAATAAAAAAAGGAAGAAAGAGGTAAAGAATGACTTTGTAGTGCTGTCTAATCTAAGTTGTTGGATGCAGTTCTGAGGTGCTAAGAATCACTCACACTGTGACCTTGTCCTTGCAGAAATGTCTTCAGTGGTAGGAGAATGGGGCCAGTGCCCACATCACCATCTTTTGGTACATCCAGACAGATCTGAGAGCTTTCCTTTACAGACAAGGTGTTTACACCAGAGGAAAGTGTAGCTGCCATTCCTGGAGTGCAGTAACCAGGCACATACCTGCACACACCGGTGCTCTGAGCAGCTTGGGTACAAATGGCAGCTGGGGAAAGAAACCCCAGTGATAACTGGTATGGAAAAATGACCAGCCATCACAGGTGGAGCTTGCATTATCCCTTTGAGCTGTCCTGGTGCTAGTGAATTGTGCTAAGTGTCTGGCACAGTTGGTCTCAATGGCAGGGCAATTAGCCAGCAGAATGTGTGTGGTGCTGACAGGATGGGGGAGGCTTGTGCTGTTTCATGGATGAAGGATGTTCCTGTCAGCCTGTTGTCTTCCACAAGCATTAAACATATTCTTTCAAATTTTGTTTGGAGAAAAATATGTGTGAGCTAGTCCTCACTTCCTCCTTTCTTGGGACAATTCATTCTTACTGCTGCAGTTGCTTTCCAGGAGACCTTGACCTTCAAATTACTTCCTTGTGCCTGTTTCAGTGGTTGTAGCATTGCTTTTTCAGTGTGCACAAAAGCTTAGTTTTTTCGTTTATGCTGATGGAGCATAAAGCAGGGATCAAGATGTGGTTAATTTAATGGTTCTTGCATGACTCAGCTACATACCAGAATCCTCCTGAGCCTTAGGTGAGGAATGTCTTCCTGGTTTATTTTTAGCTGTATTGGTCTGATGAGCAGAGCTAAGGAACATCTAATTCTGTAATTGTGCAGTCCTGGGCTGTCCCTGGGCTGATGCTGTTGCATCACAAACCCCTCAGTGCTGCACTGGTAATTGTGGTGAGGTTCTCACTGCAGTATCCCCCCATTCCCATATATGAGGACTGGATGAGTCGATGAACTAATGTGTCTGCACTAAAAACTCTTTCTGTGAGTGTGAGGATCAGGTGAGGAGGGAAAACATTGAGTGACTCTCGTTGCATTGCAGTACCTAGGTGTGCTGCTGATGCAGGCTCCTGCAGGCAAGGGCACCTACCAGCTCCCAACTGGAAACAGGCTGAAGCACAGCCTCTCTGGAAGCCTGGCCTGGAACAGCTGTGCTTTTCCCTGAGAAGTCCAGCTTGTTGGCCAGCAGTATTTGAACCAGTTTGGAAATGAGCACTAACAAATGAAACATTCTACTGCCAGGAGTAAGGCGTTGTCTCCATCTTGCTTGTGGCAGATACTTGAAACCTCCTCTAGTCTGAAACCTTTTCCATGGATTTACAGAAATGGTTTCATATCCATCCCTTGTTCTTTTCCTTTGGGAAAGGCACTGGGAGTGTGCACATTAACACAATTGCCAAGAGCCTCTGCAATTACTTTTGCACTGTGGTCACACATCAATTTGAATATATTCCTGCCTTATTTACATTCAAAACTATATTGTTTGAGGATGTTGCAGTAGCTGGAAGCATAATGAGGCTATATTTGTTGATCAAGTGAGTTTATTTTCTGTGATTTGGCTGGAACTCTGCAGAGCTGATGTAAGTGCAGAGCTGTCATGAAACTAATAAAAGTAATTTTACTTTGTGTGGAAATGAGAATGGGCACTGAGACAGAGTTCAAAATGTCATCTTATGTCATATAGATTCATTAGTATTTCAGAATGTGTTTTTACAGAGCTGTCTGTGACAAGGAGCCCTTTAAGATCTGTCTGATAGAGAGTGTATTTTAGGTAAGTTGATAATTAATCTTGGTGCTTTGGCAGTCTCCCCAAAGGGATCAAACATTCATAGACATATTTTTACAGAACTGAAGCAGGTCTGTGCCAGAGCTGCCATCACCAGAAGAGTAAAGTACAATCCCAAAGTCCTGCCAAAGAGGTCTTGGCTGGTTGACAGTTGTCCTTCTGAACAGTTTATGTTCTATGTACATATCTAAGTTAAAAATCAATTACACTTCAATACAGCAAGAACACTAAAATTGCTGCAAAGCCTCAGAAGCAAGCACCCCTCTGTGTGAGTGTTGGGGAGTATTTCACTTCATGCTGGGGGAGATGAATGGATCCCCACATTAATGCACGGTGCCCTGCCTGCGTGCTCACAGATAGCTGCCAGCAGGTAGTAGAGGAAGAGCTTGTTATGGAACATTTTGCATAAGCTGTTACTAAAAAGGAAGCAAAATAAACCTCCCCAAGTAAGAACCAGCACCAGTTCAGCTCTACATCCTTTGCATCAGGAATGAGCACTGGGCAGACGGAGTGGGAGCTGAGCAATTGGCCAAGTGAAAGGCTCCCTTCAATCAGAGCATCCTCTGTCCCCTGGCACAGGTCAGACACCCTGTGCCCATAGAGACACCTGTGTCCTCTGTAGAGGTTTCATTGGTGGACAGACCTTCAGAAGGTGAATTGTCCACAGGCAGTGAAATCCAAGGGATGCAGTGCTGGAGAGGCTGTTGCCTGTGGAATCCATCCTTTTTATCTTCCTTGGTTCAGTATGTGCCCCCTCTTTTATTGAGGAATAAAAAAATCACTTGCAGCTGGAAAATCTATGTCAAACTAACATGCTTTAGCTCCAGTCAGTGTCCTGTTCCTATTTTTGTTTTGTGTAAGGTGATGGTCAAGGAGAGTCAGTGTTTTGCAAGGTGAAGCTGAACTATGGGTGGGCTCTTGGTTGTTTTTGATCTATTTCATCATGAGCCAGCAAAGCCCCGTGACATGAACTAGCTCTAGATATGGAAACGGTCCCCTGAAGTTGAAGGGAAAGCAGTTGAATGCTTAAATGCTTTACTGTGTCAGAGCCAGAGTGCTCTACATTTTTGTGTGAAGATTTTTAGTTCCCAGACCTTTGGGATGGTTGTGCGTGTGGATTATTGCATCACAGCCTTTCATTTTGGAGAGTTTTTCTTGCTCTGGGTTTGTGTAGAAAAACTGTTTTCCTCTTGTGAGCAGGAGAACATTGACAGCATCTATAAATAGTCTCTGATGTTCTTTGGAAAGGTGTCTGATGCCATAGCAAAATGTGTTTCCCTGAGGAACTGCTTTCTAAGCTGTGCTTTGCTCTTGTGTGGGATGGTTGAAAATTTAAAAAGGTCTGTTTAAATTTTTCACATCCTCCTGACTGCATTTAAAGCTGAGTGCTCAAAATTCCATGGCATGAGTTTTCACTTGTATTTACATTGAGAACTTGGTGTGCTCTTGGTGTATTTCAGTTGAATGTGGGACCTCTGTCACTGAACTTGCAGGGTCTCTTGGGAGCATCATGCATGTTGTGAGCTGTTTATGTTTGTTTACTTTTACTTCATGCAGGTTTTTTTTGTTGTTGTACTTCTTTGTGCCTTCTAATGGACTCTGTCTTTTGCCAGAAGTGTCTAGCAGACAGTTGCCTGCATTGCCCACAAACAAATCCATAGTGATAGCAAGCATTCATTGACTGGCACAGAGACAATGCCCTGTTATCTTTATATTCCACCATACTCAGTGTAGCACAAGCAGAACATGAAAAAGCTTCTGTTTGCCTCTTTATTGTGATTCTGGAGATCTAGGCTGTATTTATTCTGCTCTCTACTATTCAGCTGATTGTGTTGATGATCATGTAGCAAATCCTCAGTAAAGGAGAAACATTCTGGTCTGTCGCTGGGAAGAAATAAGAAAATTAAAAGGTCACATAAACTTTAATTCTTGCTGTAGACACAGTTGCTGGTAAGAGCTGTCCAAGGAGGGAAGTGCTCCAGAAGTAACAGCCCTGTGTGTAGGATGGACTTGCTGAGTTAGATCTAAACCACATTAGAGTGATTTTCCAACTCTGAGAATTTCCTAGCCTACTGAATTAAACTTGCCATCTGATGCATGGGGAGTTGATAATTTTTTAAGAGATTGAACCACACAAGTGTGTTGTGCTCAGCCTCCCAAACACAGCCCCGCCAACAGTTTGAGGAGTAGGTGTTTGTGTAGGGCAAATAGGAAAAGTTTGCTTGCAGACAAGGTCATTGCCATGTATTTAATAATGGTATAACAAACACAGGAGGGAAAGAAGTGGCTGTGGTGTGATAAAATTAGCAACTCTAAGATACAGAGCTGAAGATATATTAGAGACTGAAGATATATTATTGTTGCAAAATATAAAAGAAATCAGGATCGAATCCTGTTGAAATTCTGAATGATTTATATTCTCTTTGCATTGAGCTATGGGATCTTGGTGTGGGAGTACTAGGAGGTGTGTTGTAAGGGTGTTTTGTTGGCAAGCAAAAAAAGGTTAGGGCTTCTGCAGCATAAAATGAAATAAATGCCAGTCTGGGCTCTGCTCAGTAACAAGGATGTCCCCAAGTGTTTGTGTACCAAGTGGCAGGTCCATTTTTGTTGTAGTGTGGGAGTAGTGGGGTTTGGCTGCTTCTCTTTCTGCTTTCCCTTGGCACATATTAAAATGCCACTCTGCAAAGGTTGAAGCACAAGAAAGGAGTTCAGGGAGCTCTGCAGGATTTCTCAGCAGCTTCCACACAAAACAGGATTTCCAGCCCTGTCCCTCTTCCCAAGGGCACTGTGCCTTCTGTCTTGTCACCATGCCTCTCTCAGTGGATTCTGCAAAATGAAAAGAGGTCTGCTGGTGAGCATCCAAAACAATGAATCTTCAAAGTTCAACCCAGTACAATTTCCAAATTTTTTTTGTTTTTTTTTTTTGCTTAGCAGTGCTTTTTATTTCAATATTCCAAGCTAACAATTTTACTGACATGCGAGTGCCTTTTTTTTTATACTGCATGAAAACTAAACTTCAGTGGTAGATGTTTGAGTGAATTGGAATTCTGATTTCTCATTATCTGCTGATAAATGTTCTCAAAAGATGAAAACCTTTGTCCTTGCAACATCAAGCCTGGTCTAGTGTATCAGGGGCAGCAGCTAAAAGCACACAGTGCCTAGGCAACATGGGCTTTTTTTAAACATGTGCTGCTCTTAAATCTCCTAAATTATTAAATTAGACTTCAGCAAAGTTTCCTTAAATAGGCTGCATTAAGCTGTAGCTGCCTTCTAAATTGCCTCAAGAAAATCCTATTGCAAGTCTCTCCTGATTTGAGGGCTTTGTTGTGCAGATGAGACAACTGGCTTGGAAAGTATTGGGAGGAGCAGTGAGGGTGAGGCAACTGGGGGGACAGTTTTGGTCTTGGTCTTACCAATGTGTGTGAGTAGCTCGAGGTGTCAGTGGAGCCTCTTGGTGTTCAGTACTACAATATATAAATAATAAATAAAGTTAAATAGAAATGGAAATGGACAGAATTAAAGCTTTGGGCATGGGTTGGTTGGCGGGTTTTTTTTTTGGATTTTTTTTTTTTTTTTTTTTTTGAGAGGAGAGCCAGAGTTGAGAGAGTGTCCCAGATGATTTCCTTAGAGATTTCTATGTCATATTTCTTTGAGCCTCAGATCCTGGGATGTCCTGCAAGAGTCTTTGATTTCTTAACAAAAGAACATTTCTTGCTCTGATATTTAGAGTGAGAAACTTGTAAAAAGCAAAGTAGAAATGCCCCAAAATAAACAAGGTTATAATAAGAAACCAAATTTGTTTAGATTATTTTTTAAAATTGTGACTGTATCCTTAACTGGGAAGGAAAGAAGGAGAATGGGCATATTTTCTGATTATTATTTTTGATGTGGGAAAGGGAGGCTTGGTTGCATTGCACAGAGTCCATTCCTGCTCTTCTCTCCTCTGTAGGACTCAGTATGCCCTGTGGTACCAATATTTCCCACCAGTGTTTCACTCCTATGTCTGGGCATTACAGGAAGAGCAAAAAACCATCACAGCTCATGGATCCTAATCTGTGTTCTGCTGCTGATTTATCTTGTGTCCTCATTGCTCAATTAATTATGGCATCTTTTCATTTCCCAAGAATGTAGGGTAATAGTATATTTATTTTTTTTTTTTTTTTGAGGAAAACATTAAGACTGATAGGCCTTTCTGATATGGTAAGTGGTTACCCCAGGGAGAAATTAATCTCTGTGTTGACCAAAGCAGCAGTCCAGTATATGGATTGCTGTGTCCCAAGGGTCTGCCTGTTGGCCTCTGGTGAAAGAAGAGCACAAGGTTTTCCCCAGGCCTGAATACTCACCATTTGTATGAAATACTCAGAGCTGGTATCTAATACCTTCAGCCAGGACTTGGCCTGTTCCTGGGTCCTGTGTGTTGTTTTATATGTTCGTTTTTTCGACTGCACAAATGTCCTGCAGACCCTTTCTGTGAGGCAGAAAACCTGCCAGTACACTCCAGTATTTAACATGCAGGTTTCCTCTGAAAGCCTGCAGTCAGTTCTCTCTGTGTGTATTGACTTCTCTCTACTCCCTTTAAAACAGAGAACTCCTTATTTATATCACTGTGTCTTGTTAGACTTGCGGTGACCATAAGAGGAAGCTTTAATTTTTCTTTAAATTATTTTTTTGCCTCTGCCAGCTGCCAACAGAACAGTGCTGAAGGAAGCAGCTGTACCTGTGCACACTTGTTTTAGGCACAGTCCTGCTGCAGTGAGCAGACTCTCCCAAATGGGCCCCTCTGGTTAGTTAAGTGCAAGTTGAGGATTTTCCTCTGGCAGGAACATTCTCCAGAGCACTGTTTGTAGAACCAAGAATTGAAAAAGTCCATTCCTTGGCAGCCATGAAGAGAATGTGATTTGAGGAGTCCCTGGTTAAACAAAGTAATGGTAGTTTAGGACATGAAGAAACCTATGTGTGAGTGAATGTTGTATATATTATTTGCCAGGACTGCTACTCCTGGGATTTCTGCTGTCTCAAGTACATTTAAAACCCATCTGTTGTGATTGTGTCACAATCAATGAAATATCAGTGAAATCAATGAGTATCTTTACCTGTAGGGTCTAGCCTGACACAACTCGTGCAGATGCAGCTGCATTATATAAAGGTGGTTTGTGTGGGTTGTAGCTCAGTCAACATATTCAACCACATTGAGCAGCAGTGATTAAAGTGCTTGTCATGCTATAGCCATTTTCAGGTTATGGAGGAGGAGGATGTGTAACTAATGGGATAAACTTTGTGTTGTCTGGCAAGTCCTCAGTGACAGCAGAATGAAGTGAGCAGCTTGTCTGATCAATCAACTGCTGCTCTTCAGAACCCTGGGAATAGTAAAGGAATCATAACAGGTTGCTTAACTTCTCCTTGCTACTGCCTAGAGCAGAACATCTGAGCCATAGGTGAAAAGATTTATGAAGAATAATAAAAATAGGAGAGGGGAGTTAGCAGGAGGGGTAGGAAGATGGAAATTCCTTCACAGCCAGTTTCATCTCTGCTTCTGAGGAGCTTTGTTCTTCTTCAGAGGAAAGGTAGCAAAACCTGAAACCCAAAAGTACGGTATCCTAAGTAGGGACCAAGGTCTGATCTAGCTCCACATCCTGTGGTTTCCCTCTACTTGGAGGCACTTTTGCCATCCCTGAGTCTTGGTCTTGGGCCTTTCTCATGGAGATGAGGGATCCAGTTCACCTGCTAATTTAGCAGGTGATGAGCAGGTAATTGCTTTTCCGTTTTTTTTCCATTGTCAAGATAGTGACAATGGGAAGTTGACCTGCACTGGGAATTACTGTATGGATATACAAACAGTCCCAGGAGGACAGACAACCCCTTTTGTTTGCAGATTGCTGTTCTGCATGTTTAAACCAGCCAGAGAGAGGGAGAGGCTTAGGAATAAAAATTAAACCCATAGAGTTCATTCATCATTTTTGTGCTCAAGAAGGCCTAAACAGATCATCTATACAACAGTGATGGTCAAATGAGCAAAACATGTCTTGTATGGCAATTATTTTCAATGTGCTAATTATATGTAAGATATTGTGAGGAGTTTAAAGGTTCCTGCCAGAACTGTGGAAACTGCATTTTTACTGGGAAGGAAGAACAGGTAAAGATGCCTGAAGCTGGGCTGCAGTGCAGGGTGGCTTGTTCTAAACCACTGAAGATTGTAGGAGCTTGATGATGTAGGATGCTTGGTGGGAGTACACTGAAATTGCCTTTCTTGTTCAAGGTTGTAAAATCTGATTTAGGTGTCACTTAAATGCTTTACGTGTTGTAATTAACCAGCCTTGCAAAATTTTTTGTCATCCGTTTGTCGCAGGAACTTAATTTAAGCTGTAAAACATAATTTGTTTTCATCACATTTTAGTACGGAGAATTTTACTCCTGAGCTCATAAATATCTTTTTTTTTTTTTTTTTGCAAGGCCAGACTGAGGGAGGAACCTGCTTTCTGGTCCAGAGCGTGATGTTTGGAGCACTGTGAAGGTGTGGGAGCAGGGGATGGTGGATGATGGCTGGGTGTTTCTGCTGAGTTTTTATTTCTGGATTCTTCTATGATCTCTGTTTCTGGAGGTAGAAGGACAGATTTGGAAACTGTCATCTGACAGTCTGACAGCTGTGCTGGCCAAGTTGTGTCCTGCTCGTGTTCTGCTGACCTTAGACAGCAATATCACACCTTGTCAGGGCTGGCTGAGGGAATGTATTGAAAAAGCTATTTCTTCAGTCTGAAGACACTGGGTTGTAGCAGGAATTACTGAATTCGGCTCCAAAGCCAGGTGCTCATACAGGAGATGTTTTCATGGACTTTGTGGGGAGTGTGAGCTCTCTCTGACTGTACTTTCAGGCACCATGAGTCTGTCTAGTGACTGACAATGTCCTTGTGCCAGGCAGGACAGAGAAGCCAGCCAGGAACAGGGTGCAGGGAGAACTCTTCTCTTAAGGGTCCCTTAATCGGAGGGATAACAGGGTAAATTTGGGGTAAAGGTTGATGTCTAATTTTTAAACCAAGAAATGACTGTGTTGTTGCCCAGATATCCTTAAATGGGCAGTTCTGCACAGCTGAACATGCCAGCCACATTCTCCTAATAATGCACTTCTCCCAGAAGATGTGAGCACTTTGCACACTGAAGCCTTTTAGACAGCTACTAAATGACAGTCTTGGCTCTGCTATTTGTGTGTGCCTTGTTTCAGTGGTGGTGGTGAGGAAAATTAGCTTTTGTTACCAAAAATAGTTTTCTTAAGCTATAGCCAGGGCTTTGTCTTATCCTTCATCCCCATTGGATTTGAAATATGTTTGAATCATGTCTGTGTGCACATGCTGTGTGTGAGATACTGCAGTAACATCTTGGGGATTGAGGAAATGTGGTTTGGCAAACACTTCCTAAGCATCTCTGGCTTTCACTTTTTATATCTAAAGCATTCAAGTAAGTTTTGTATGTTTTAAGTAAATAACTGGTGTTTGATACTTGTTCAGTGATGATACATGTTAAGGATCTTGAAGCATAATTTCTTATTTGTCCTTTAATTTGAAAGGAATCCTGTTCTGTCCCTCTTGTTGTCATCGCCCAATGAAGCCATGGAGATGCTCCAAGAGCTGGAGCCCCTCTGCTCTGGAGCCAGGCTGGGAGATCTGGGGGTATTCACCCTGAGAAGAGAAGGCTTCAGGGGCATCTCAGAGCCCCTTCCAGGGCCTAAAGTGGTTCCAGGAGAGTTGGAGAGACACTCTGGGACAAGGGCTGGAGGGACAGGACAAGGGGGAATGACCTCCCACTGCCAGAGGGCAGGGTTAGATGGGATATTGGGAAGGTTGGATGGGGTTTGGAGCAGCCTGGGATTGTGGAAGCCCATGACAGGGGTGGAATAGGATGGGCTTTAAGGTAAAAATAGTAGCTCCAGGCCAAACCATTCCATGTTTGTAGGGTATATACAGCATACATGATATATGCAGCCATTGCCTCTGAGCAGCCTGCTGGGAATTTCCTGTGTGGAACACATCCATTGTTGTGGGCCTTATTGTTCCATCCCTCTCATAATTTGTGTTCTTGAATAACCTTCAAGGCTGAGTTTCTATCTGGAACTCAGCTGCCAAACCAATATCAAGCAGACTTGTAGCTCATGGGCTCAGAAATACTCCAATGCATGAATCAAACATGGTTGAACAATAAGAAGCCCTGAAACTCAAGACTGCTCTGTTGGAGCCTTTGTTTCCATCCCACATCCAATGTGAATGCAAAATTAAAATTGTTTGACTGTATGAGCAGAAATGGGGGTAGATTGGCACTTGCTTCATGGATTTGGATGCTCTTTGTTTTCTTTTTTTAAAAACCTTTAAGAATAATTGGAAGAGGCTTTTGCTGTGGTGCTCTGGATCTCCTGCCCTGTGGCAATTTGTTCTCCTATAGCCAATACCTCTGTAAGGTGGAGCTTTTCAATTTTGGAGTGGGTTGGTTGGTTTATTTTAAACATGTAATAAATTACAGATAGCTGAGGGATTTATTTCATAGTTTAATTATTTATTAGAATTCAAAGAAAACTTATTTAGAATTTCCCATATTCTTGGCCTCTGTTCTTTTACCCAGCTTTCCTGGTAGCATTTGTCACAAATGCAGCATGTGATTCATGAGATTGCAGTTTCAAAGGGCTTGGGAGGAGAGAATTTCTAGAAGTGCAATTATTTTTTGTCATATCCCTGTTGCTGTAGAGTAGTCTTAATGCTGAGGATTACACACTGGGAGCTGCTGTTTTATGCTGTGTGCTGGCACTGAGTCAGATGTGCTGGCAGGGCAGGCTCTGTGCCAGAAGGGAGATAGCAGTGCTCTGAAGTACCAGTGGCCTCTGTGGTATGATACCAGCTGTATATTTTTCTCCTGGACCTCCAAGAGCAGTGGAATGTTGATACTACTAAAACTCCTAATGCTTCTTCAGTTCTAAAAATGAATTTAGTTGCACAAACCTGTAATTTTCCAGGTAAAATTTTTTCTTTATATAATATAAAGTTAATAAGATGCTTTTGCCACACTGGTGACATGTTTCATGTTGATAAACTTTGTTCATGCTGCAAAAACAAGAGGCCAAAAGCAAAACCAAGAGGAAAATCCATCTTTAGGTCTTCGGTTAGCATTTAAACTCCCCAATGCTTCTCTTACAAAGTGTAAGGAGGTGTGATAAGTTCAAATACTGTCCTGGGTCAGATTTGATGAGTTTCTGTCCTGCCATGTGCTTGAGGCAAGCCAGGCAAACTTGCTGCCTCTTTCCTAAAAGCTGGAAATGGCTGTTAGGGAATTTGGAAGGGTTATTCAGCTGTAGCCTGGTAAACTGCTTTGGGTTTACCCAGCAGAAGAGCTGTGTAAAAACTCAGAGTTGAGGTTTGGTGTGTCACAGTGAAGGCACATCTTAAGGTTCTTGCTTCTCTGATGGTGGCAGTGGTGGCTGCTGATTTCAGTATCTTTTCTTTCAGGAATGTGCCTGAGTGGCATTTTTTTTTTTCACTTGTTTGCAAAGCCACCTCCAGCCAGTATCTTAAACCACCTGGGACTGAAAAGTGTTTATTTTTGCATAAGAAACAAGTGTCCTTCTATTAAAAGAGTGCTTTTCTTTGGAAAAACAACTCTGAATTTAGGTCATGCCTTCATTTCTTCGGGATTGCAAACAGAATCTCTACAGTATTGCAAAAGCTTATTTGTTCTGTTCTTTTTCTCTTTCACAACTGCACTGATTGAAAACATCTCGATCTGTTCCATTAGACCCAGCTCACCTGAATGAGTGGTGACTGGGGAAAGCAACTCTCACCTACCTGTGCTAGATACGTGCTGTCAATAGGAAAAAAGTGGCTGGATTGGTAGGGGTTTAATCCTTTACTATATTTAATGGTTAGGCCAGATGTCTTGTCCTTCTCTCTGCAGGCTGAAGGTGGGCTGTATGCAAACTCCACTCCTTTTTAGTGTCTGACCAAAGGTGGGTGAGCACACCTGAGAATTACCAGCACATCTTGGTTACTGCAGTGAGCACATTGCCTGTTTCAGAGAGGAATCACAACCATTTGCACAGAATGGTATTTTGTGTAAATGTTGGAGATAAGAGAGAAATTAACAAAGCCACAAAAAATCCTAGGGTTAGCACTGCCCTTAGTTATTGTTTGTTCACTGCTCCCACATGGACTGATAATGAGCCTTTCTGCCTTATTTAGTCATATGCTTGATAGATACCTGTGGGAGTCTATGTGTATCTACTATGCCTGCTTGAATAGGCTTCCCTTGCATTTTATTTTTTTTTACTATTTTTACTATTTTATGGTCTTTTAAAAAGCTGACATTATGGAGAAAATATTTTGATTAGGCAACTGCGTGGCTTCTAGTGCCCAGGATGCACTGGCAGCCTACAGCTCCCTTTAGAAAAAGCACTAATCTGACTGTCAACTGCTTGTAACTATTCTCACACATTCTCATTTCAGAGAGTGTGCATATGGGGGGGATGACAGCCCACTTTTCTGAACTGGACTGGGGTTTGGTAGTTGGGACTCTTGAGTCTTCTGCTATTTTTGTCCATTTGTGAAGTGTTAATATTACTTGGCTCTCTCATAGGGCTGTCAAGAACACAGCAGGCTTGATTTGGCACTAAGAAAATGCCGAGAATCTTCTATGATATTCTCGGGGACAGTATGGTTCTGCCAGCCTCCAAAATTGCCAAATGCTTCTAAGACATTCCAAAATACTGGGGAGGGCAGGAGGGAGAGAGACAACTGGGTTGTCAAGTGGTCTGTGCTGGATTTTGTGGAAGTACTCTCCAAACTTCAAATTGCTGCTGGTCTGTGATTTGATGGTAAAACATGCAGCTGGTCATGTGTAAAAGACACATCATGAATATATTAAGGGTAAATGATGAGCTGTGAGTAATTACAAGGGCTTAAAGTATTGATGCAAAAGATTTGAACTAGCTGGGATGGCTTGGCTCCTCCTAAGGTGCTCTCTGTGTGGTTTTGTATTTCAAAAGCCTCGATGAAACCTCTGCATCATAGAAGTGAACATAGGTAAATTTTGTGACTATTCTCCATTTCTGAAAAGATCTTTCTGGATTACTAGTATTGCTGCTACCATTTGGTGGTGCTCCAGTGACACATTTCCAGAAGTGGCTGGGGATGGGAAGATCCATGGCTTCAAAATCCCCTGAGCACTCTCATTTTCTTTTTAAGGCTGTTTTCATTAAAAACGTGGAGTGTTTGCATTCCCAAAAAGTGGGGTGTGTTGAGATGGGCAGAAAAGTGGCTTGTGCTGTCTCTGAGGAGCCCTTTAAAGCAGGTGTGGGGTGATGAATGTTCACTCTCATGTGCATGGATGTCACACCTCTAACACATCTGCTTTCAGCTGTATTGTGTCCATGTATTTGAGAAGACAAAACAAGGAAAACGAAATGCAACAGCAGAGCTGTTTCTCTGCCACCTCAAGGAAATGGCTCCTGAAGATCTGACTGACTTTGTGTCTCTCCTTACTTACACAAAGTGCTCATACTCTTAGCCCCCCCTTATATTAGGTGATAAAGCAAAGCTTTTTTTGCCTGGTGAACCTCCTGAAGGTCATGAAAATGATTGCTCTTGGAGTGCTCAAAATCATTTTTGCAATTCTTGCCAGGAACTATTCTACAGGGAGCTGTTCCATGCCCTTCCAGACATTGGCTTGATGTTTCTCAGCCCTGACAGATGAATTGTGGCTGAAAAGCCATGGCTGAGTACTGTTGCTTTCCAAGAGGATGTGGCAGCTTTGTGCTCCTAGTTGCTAGATTGTTTTCTCTGGGTACATTTATCTGTTAAGGAATCTTCTGATGACATGCAGGATCCTTCTTCATGTGCTTATGGATGCTGTGAGTGACATGTGATGGTTGCACCACCTTATAAAGAAAATTTAGTGCCCCTCCTGGTTTGGTTTGAATTTGAATTTTGAGGTGGGATGGCATCAGCAGGAGAATTGAGAAGTGTTGTTTCTTACTGGATTTACCCTTGGAGTAGGATTGAAGAACTTGATTCTAGTTTTGATTCTGCCCCTGATGTTTTTGGCTGAGTCCACTGATGTCAGTCCCTCTCCCTGTGGTTTAACTTGTGCTGTTGAACTGTTCAGTGAAAGAATAGGCTCTGCAAGGGCTGGGTGTTAATAACAGCTCTAGGAACAGAGAAGTCATTGACTCTGGGATGAATATGATAACCTTAAACTACAGCATAACATGGTAGTGATGACCCTGTAGTTACTAGTGTCATGTTTACTCTTTGACTGAGATGTTCTCAAGCCAAATTTTATTTTAACCAACAAGTAAATATTTTATTTTTGTTGTTTCAAATGAGAAATGTTGTTCATGCTTAGT
>JAGMWU010000020.1:6889120-6933990 GCA_018697195.1 Certhia americana | reverse complement strand
CCCAGCCTTGTCTAGCAAGGCTCCCCTTCTAATCAGAGCTGGAGGAAAGGAGTCCTCAAGGGTCTGTTCAGAACAGGAGCTGATAAAGATCCAGAAGGTGATTTCACTCCTCTGTCCATTGATCACAGGCAACCCAGGGAGACAGACCAAACACAGACGTGTCGACTGTGTACCAGGTTATGTGATACAAATGCTCTTGTTTAAGACGTGGGTTTTTTAAACTCCTCTTGATTATGTGGTCAGTGTGTTTAATTCCTTTCTCTGCTACATTATGAAGTGGGATAAAATCTCAGTCTCTCTTGCTTTCAAGAGTATTTCCTGCGTCTCCCTTCCTCCCAAATGCCCATTTCTTCTTGCCTAATGGCTGGAATCTGTTGGAATAGGGCTGGGGCAGTGTGTGTGAAACCACTAATACATGGCAGCCTTTAGGAGGATCAGGGGTCCGTGGTCCAGAATGCAAATACATGCTTTAAAAGCGTTCCACTGAGCAGGAAAGGAGAGAGGATTAAAGTTTCACTTCCTTTTCATTTTTATGGGTTGAAGTTATTTGTCAGTTGGAAACATGATAAATTATACAAACATTATCCTTTCCCTCCTCCAGGTTGGATGTTCTCCTTTGCAATGAATAACTAAGCTTCATTATCACCAGGCTGTCAGCACTGAAAAGCTATTGCAGAGTTCTTTGCCTTTAACTGAATTGAGTGTGCTGTGTACCTCATTCACAGCTTCATGCATTTATCATTCAGAGCATGAATAGCAGCAAAAGATAACTTTGGTTGGAGCATGGCTGCTGCCTGGTGTTCACAGGTCACTTTTCAAAGCTCCACCAGCATCAGGTACATGCATTGTGCAGTCACGAAAATGGTATCACGAAATAAGTACTGCAGGGACCATTTTATCATTTCAATTATGTGATTGAAAGATGTGGGGAGCTGCAAAGCCACTGAGGTTAAGAATGCCATGATGTATAAATAGCCTTGGATAAATGTAAGCATCAAATTGGATGCAGATGGGTTTGTGGACTTTGCAAGTGGCTTGCTAAAGAATGTCTGCACCACACACCCAACCATGCATCCATCATGGTAAAAGTGCAGTCTTTGTCAGCAGGTCTGAATTATGCTAAAAATACCTAATTTGTACCAAATATTTTGTGTGAATTGCTTTACTGCAAAGGATGGCCTTGTTCTTCCTGTCCTGCATTTACAAAAATGGTGGCACAGAAAGCCCTGGTGGTAGAGCAGGTCAGATGGGAGCTGAGGAGGAAACCTGCTTTTGGGGCAGCCCTGTTCTTCTGCCTGGGCAGGAAGGAAGGTTCAGCAAAAATGTGGTGGAGTTTTTCTTATGGAGCTTCTTTCTACAGCAGCCAGCACTAGAAAGTGAGCTTTGAATCTGCTCAGGGACATTCCTCTTGGGAATTGATGAAGGGTCCTTTCCCACTGCCTCCCCCTCTGAAGTGGCATTCCCTCACTGGCCAGCACTGGGTTCCCTGGGATTTGGGTCTGCCAGTGAGGGATTTGGGTCTGCCAGTGAGGGATTTGGGTCTGCCAGCGAGGGATTTGGGTCTGAAGGCACGGCAGAGCTTGGGCCCCTGCCTGGCACATGCAGCATTCCCAGCCCCACAACAGGGAAATGTTCCTGTCAGCCACACCAAGGGAAACATGCTGGAGTGGAGACAACTTCTCCTCATGAGTCTGCATCACTGAGTGGTGCCGTGCAGAGGCATTTCATTTCTCACCTCAAGATTAAATCTGAGATTTAATCTTTATTTTTGCAGTGACTTAGTCTTCCCAGTGCTTTTGGCAAAATGGTCAGCTTTGATGTTGGTCTTAGCCAGACACTGTCATGACATGAAATGCTGCCCATCCCAGACTTCCCCCACAGTTCATTTAGCAAAGGAATTTTTGAGAATAGTCTTTGAGTTGGCACTTCCAAGTGCTGAGTGTAACCCTGAATTTATAAAGCTTCTAAGTTGCCACCAGTCGCAAGTTCTTTTAGCGTGTGACCTCCTGTTCCCAGCCTGGAGAAACAAAACAGGGCAGGAAGGAGTCAGAATTTGGAATCTCTTATAAAAGGACCATGGCCACTTCCAGCTTAAATTTGGGAGAGGGTCAGAGCTGTAGTGGGGTAGGTTAGGGTGAGACTTTACTGAGAGATGTCACTTTGAGACTAAAGCCTGCAAAAATGTTTTCTTTCTGCAGTCTTGTTTTCAGAGGCATTGTGGCAACGCAGCAAGAGGAAGATCTTCTCACAAGGCTTCAACCATCTGACCAGCATTAAAATTGCTCTTGTTGGGGTTTTAATTTGGCTTGTTAGAGGCGTGCTCCAGCAGCTGGTGTTGAATATGGAAGCAGCTGAATTTTAGAGTTGCAACTCTGAAGTAATAGTTTTGATGCTTCTCTAAAATGTGCTGTTTTTAAGTGTCAGTGCAGAGAAATGATCTGTACAAAAGGAACTTGGTGATCTATAGGCAGTACAGGCTGCATAGCTAAGACAAGCTATGTGAAAGGAGAGGGGGGGAAAAATAAAATTGAAAAAGGGAATGATAGGAAACCAGTATAGGAGCACCTGGTGAGCAGTTCTTTAATTATGTAGGGAAGGTTATACCTGGTCTAACTCAGCATTAAAATAAAAGCCATGGGGTAAGATTTGATGTAACATTCCCCTGTGATTTGCAGCAAAGTTTATTCCAACAAGCACGTGGGTTTTTTTGGGGGGGTTTTTTGAGATATCTTTGGTCTCCTATAGTCAAACTCGTGGTTAGTTCAAAGTTTTATGGCTGTCTGAGGTACCAATTTTCATTTTCTGTATGTTTCCATGCTGTGCAGTTTTTATGGCTACACTAGAATTACTGATGTTTCTGCATACTTACCAAGTTATTTAAATATCCTGGTGACTCTTAGCCCAAAACACACACTCAGGCTCTCCAGGGAAGTGCTTGCTACTCCACATGGTTGACTCATGTGGTATACATTGCTGAACAGATTTGAAGTACAAGCTGAGAACAGAGGCCCTATGCTGAGTGACTAAGATAAATTACAAAAATTGTGTTATTTTCAGCCTGCATGCAAGAAACTCTGAAGTCAGTGAACCTTAGGAAAGATCAACAAATGCAAGATGCTCTTAGTAATTTTATTTTTTAAAAATGTTCTCAGTGTTTTGTTTATTTATGTCTTATAGTTTTGGTATTTTGCTTTGTGTCCTCACTCTGTCCTCACCCCAGGCCACTGCTGAGCTACCTTGGTGAGAGGCAGTGGGAGAAGATAAAAGCTTGGGACACTTCTTTTCCTTCATCTTTGTCTCACTGTGACTGGGATGCAGGAGAGCTCCCTCTAAACCCAGGGAAGAGCCACCTGTGATAGAGGAGGAAGAGTGGAACTGCCAGCTCAGGCATGGGCATCACAGGAGGAGGCCCAGGGAGAAGCTTTTCCACTTGGAAATGGGCTGCAGGTGTGGGACACGGGTGCCCCACAGAGCCAGCTCTCACTGAGAGAATTGGGATGGGGCTGTGGATCCAGGGATGGGGCTGTGGATCCAGGGATGGAGCTGTGGATCAAGGAATGGAGCTGTGGATCCAGGGATGGGCCTGTGGATCCAGGGATGGGGCTGTGGATTGAGGAATGGAGCCATGGATCCAGGGATGAGGCTGTGGATCCAGGGATGGGGCTGTGGATCCAGGGATGGGGCTGTGGATCCAGGGGATGGGGCTGTGGATCCAGGGATGGGGCTGTGGATCCGGGGATGGAGCTGTGGATCGAGGAATGGAGCTGTGGATCGAGGAATGGAGCCATGGATCCAGGGATGGGACTATGGATCCATGGATGGGGCTGTGGATCCTCCTGCAAAGAGAGGCCTCTTGAGATGCTCACTGAGCTCCAGGTCTGGAGTCCTAATGGGTATTTGAGTGTTTCTGTCAAATAGATCATAACAGTGAATGTGGCACGGGACTCCTTGTTCAGTTGATTGTCATGTTAAAATCCCCCTAAACTCCAAATTAGTCTGTCTTGCAAGGCTAGTTCAAAACCAGGATAAATTTGCATGCTGGCTTTCATGAAATAAAAACAAAAAACAAAAAAAACCACAAAAACAAAAAAAAAAAACCCCAGACCCAAAACAGTCTCCTGTACAAATTTCTGAATCTGGAGCTTTCAAAAAAAACCCCAGCTATTAATATCTCAAAGAAATGAGCTGATGTCTAACTAATGATCTTTCAATGCTGCTGGGAACATGGTTTATATTTTTAATTTTATATGATGTCAGCAACCACTTCTGGGGGCTGGCACGTACTGTGGGTGAGTCCAGAACATTTCAGAGACCAGCCAGGATTTTCAAAGCAGCTCTAAGAGTTTTGACTCCTGGGCACTAAGGAAAAAAATATTCTTTATGAGCTAAGCCCATCCACAGTGCTTGTTTCCCAGGCTGCCTCATTTATTCAATAATTTGAGACAGTGTTGGATTAAATTTCATCTTCCAAACCCTGTCTGCTGAAGCTGCTCACCAGCTCTGTCATTTATCAAGGACACTACATGCAATCCTTGATTTGATTGCTGCTTCTCTGGAAACCACTAACAGAGCATAAAGAGCAGGGAGGGGAAAAAGAAAGGAAGGGAAAAAAAAAAAAAAAATCTGTGTTTCTTAGAGGCAAGGAGTTCCTGGCTAATCAGCTGAGCCCTGCAGTCCCCAGAAGCCAACTCCTAAACCAGAGTCCTGTCAAAAATAAGTCCTTCCCTAATGTTATACTGAAGGAAGAGTAAATTTACAGCTTGCTCAGGGAGGACAAGAAGCCTTTCTGAGACGTCTGTGCTGGACCCACCCTATCTGGTTCTGATTGTTTTGTTTTGAATGCATCTCCAAACAATCACTGAATATAAACAACACGAGCAGGGAAGCCTAGCCAAGTGGCTGAAATTACTGAACCTTTGAAGACTAAACACATGGAGGATCAATCTTCCCTGTAGCCTTTCCTACTGAAACTGGATCATTTCTTGCTGCTACAGGAAAAATTGTCTGGAAATCCCACAAGGCCTCCCAGAAAGACTGATAATCCCTTACCTGCAGCAAACTCTAATGTGTTTTCCCTCAAACAAACTTTAAAGCCTTCCTCGCTGGGCTGCATTTCTTTTTCTTACCAGTTTAGGAAAGAGTATGGATTAGCCTAATAACTCGTGGGGTCATCCAGAAGTTGCTAAAGCTACTGATGTCTTTGAAAGCCTTGTTCTCTGTAGCAGCCAGAGCTTGTGCTTGGCTTGAAGTTGGCTCCACTGTTACTACCCGTAACTTTAGTAATTGAACAAGGAACCTTCCTGTAGCAACCTTCATTTGCATTTGCCCAGATCATTTTCAAATTCATAAAGAGACTGTTTTCAGCCAGGTCCCAGAGCTGTTTGTCATTGTCTGTGTGCTGATCTGGGCAGTGCTGCTGCTGTACAATGTAGTTACAGTGCTGGCATGGGGACAGTCGAGCATTTTTTCCAGTGCTGGCTCTGTACAGAGGAACTGCTGCCATGTTCTGCAGCGTCTCCTGAGGTACTGTTCAGTGAAGCTCATCAATCAGTGTGTCACTAATGGAACCTAGTTGAGCTGGATGCTGCTGCTGCCTGCTGAGAGCAGAGCTGGAGCAGGGAAAACAGACCTGGGAGGTGGGAGCAGTGAGCAGGAATAACTTGTGTCAGTTCCTTCTGCTTCGCTCCCCTCCTCGTGGCCTGTTCTAAGTGGAGGGTGCAACCAGTGTCCAAAGGACTTGTGATTGCAACTGCAGTCAGCAAAGTCCTTGGCTGTGTCTCATTGGGAATGCTGAGATGCCACTGTTGCTGCATCAGTTTCCTTTCCTGAGGCAATCTGGGAAGCAGCAAGGCTCCACAACAGTGCTGCGGTGTAGCCCAGAAACTACCAGAGGTTTGTTAGTGGTATCTTCCTTTAAGTGCTACATGTGTTCAAACTCATATTAAAAACCCTATTTATATATTAGGTGAACTAACACGTCCTGGTTCATCCCAGTTCTGGAGTTGGAAGTATACCCTGCTGTATTAGGAGTTCTTGCAGCAAATGTGTATTTATTTGTGGGCACTTTTGGCCATCCACAAACTGTTTTATTCATCTGAGCTGCAGTTTCCTTACACAGCACTATTTAGCATTACAGTGCCTGAGCCTGACTCTGTGCAGCAGCTAAAAGATTCCAGCAGCAGTGTCTGACCCACACTGCTCAGAGAGGCCCTTCTCCCTGTGGAGAGACCCTGTCCTCCCTTTGCTCAGGAGAAACTGTCCTTGTTCACTGGATGCTGCCTCAGCCTCTCTAGGCACTGTTCTTCCTTCAGGAACTCATGTCTGCAATGTTTCCACATTTCCTTCCTGTGCAGGTTCATCCCTCAGTCTTACAGAAAGTTTGGGTTTGGTTTTTTTTTGTGGATGCTAAACACTGGGTGTCTCCCCCTCAGCTGAATCCCTGCAGGATGTGTGTATAAATTCTGGGATTGGGTCACTTTGTGCATAGGCAGAGAGAGCTCTGTTCCAGCATCATCTGCTGTCTAGAAAGCACTGTCTAAACACATCAAAGGGAGCACTGTGATGTTAAAGCTTGGCTACAGTCCCAATCCCTTATGGTCTTCAAGCCCATCCTCCTGGAGCAGCTGCTTGTGGAGCTTCCACCAGGTGCCTACAATGAGGATTTGACATGATGCCACTTGGCACTCAGCCCCCAGCATTATGGGCTAGAAAAAGCAGCAGAGTCTTAGTCCTGTTAGAGCAGACACTTTCCAGGTACTCCTGCCTTAATCCCTCTGTCTGTCTTCTTTATCCCAAAGAGCAGGAAAATCATGATAGAATTAAAATGGGATTTGCTTGCTGCAAAATCCTGAGCAGCTGTCTCCTCAAAAGCTGCATATTTCAGCAACTCTTCTGTGATGGTCCAAGAGGTTGGTGGTGAGATGCAACTGTTGCTTTTTGATGAGATAGGGACAGATCATGTCCCTCTCTCTTTGTACTGTCAACTTCCAGGCTCTGATTTCCATGAGAGAGAATCCTAGGTGGGTTAAACAAGAACCATGTCAAAGATTTCTGCTCTTCAAAAGTTTGAGATAAAGAACAGAAATTCCTTGTCAGCTACCCTTATCTTTGAAGCTAAGGAGAGCAGATGAAGGCACAGGGATCATATTGGTCATGTTGGATCAGATCACATATCCATCTATCCCTTGGTCTTGTCTCTGACAGTTGCCAGGAGTCGATGGCTGTGGAAAAGTGTGAGTAAAAATGCAAGTGGTGTAGTCATACTTCTGACTACTCTGCAGGCCTGAATCCAGCAAGCTATGGCTTAGGCAAGTCCCTAGCTGTCAGCTGGCTTTATTCCTCTTTTTAGCCCTCGATGTATTTTTTTGTAGCTCGCTCCAATCCTTTTGTGAATCTGAAAAGTTTGGTCAAGGGCAGTGTCCTTGGGATGACGTTACAGTGCAGTGTTCATGGCAAACAATTACACAGCTTCACTGCCTGCAGTGTGGAAGAGCAGTTTTCTGCCACAAACTCTGTAATCTTGGTCAAGGCATTTTGTTTCCCTCTATGTAAAATGGGGATTATGCATTCCTGTTACACAGGGTGTCAGAAGGATAATATATAGAGGTTGTTCAGATACTAGGGCTGAGAGATTTATAGAAACATACATTTTAAATTAAGCAATTTGGTCTTAATCTGATTACTTTCTGATTTACAACAGCCAAGCCATAAAAGCAAACAGTCTTTCTTTAAATTCTTTGTAATTTGGTTTTTCTCTCTCTTAAAGAAAAAAGCACAGGCATATCTCTGCTGTTTTTATCATACCTAATATTTGTGCTGGACATTTGTGCTCTTAATTGTGGGTTTTCTGAGATACAGGATGCTATTGTATGGGATATCATTAAAAAGCACTGCAGAGTTAAAGAGTTCCCAGGTTCAGCAGGAATTCACAGTCCTCGTCAGATTCAAACATGAGACTCCCCCATAGAAGAGTTTAAGAAGAGTCTGGTGTTTTCCTGATTAAAGAGTCTGAGTATCCCCTCGCCGTGGCTGGCTCGGGCTGAAATGCTTATCTCCAGAAAGGAGGGAAGAAAGAGGAGAGGAATAAATTCTCCTGGTGTCAGGTCTGTCCTGGTAGGTGGAATGTTCTTTGGGGTGGGTGACACCTGTGAAATGGTTGAATTGAGTGTGTTTTGTGCTATGAAACATGAAACTGCTGCCTTGTCTGCTCTGTTCATGCAGAGCAGAAACTCTGAAAAGGCTGATTTATCCATGTCTTCTGTTCTCCAAAAATGAGAAATCATTCCTGCACCTTTTCATTTGTAACTTCATAGAACTCCACATATGTGGCAGAAATTAGATCATCTAATTGATTTATAGTCAATCAGTGACTGTAAAGCCCTTGCATTCCTCATAAGCAATTTATAGAGGTCTGAAAGTTTACCCCCTGAGCTGCAGTGGAGGCTTTAGCAAGGCTGCAATGTGGATTTAAAATGGTTAAAAATCCCTGGACTGGCGATCCTCTGGTGTTTGAGATTGTTTTAGAAGGTGTTGGCTCTGTGGTGGGGAAGGGGGGTAATGAGAGAACAGAAGTGAGTGCCTGCAGCCTGTAAGCTCCAGCCTGGAGAGCTCTGAGACTGCAGGAGATGGAGCAGCTCTGGCCAGCTGCAGCCATGGGAGGCATCACTCTGCAAGGGACAGGAAGGCTTCAATTCAGCTCTATGTTCATTTAGCCCAAACTACTGCATTAACAGAAGGGGGAGGGTCACCCTGGCTCTTGCTCCTGTTTGAGATGAGGATTTGGGAATATGGAAATAAAGGTGATATTTTGGAGTGTTGGTGTTTTTCTTTATTGCTTTTAGTTCATATTGTGTTATTGGAAGCCCTTGCTATTGCTTTAGTTGTGATGACTTAATTAACAATTCATATAGAATCAGGAGTGGTGTCTGCATCTTCCCAGATCTGCCACTGGAAGAAGCAATTACACCCCCAAACCCCAATAACCTCAAAATCATCTCTTTCTGGAAAAAGAAATGTATATGCACTGGTGTAACAGCAAACATCAGTTTTGGCTCCAGTCACACAGATGGGTTTGGTTGCTTGGTGTTCATTCCCTGTTGCCAGTTATATCTTGTGAATTTACAGTTATCATCATCCACACACAAAATCCTGCAACCCTTAGTTATTAATTCCCCCTTCCCACTGACCTGGCTCTCCATAAATCTTAGGCCTGGAATCCTTCTTCCTTTCTTCTCCTCCTGCTCCCACCTCTTTCTCTCTTTTTTCTCTTTTAAATTAAACACATTCCAGAGAGAGGCCGGGAGCTGTTAGGAACCTCTGCATTGGTGGGGTTTCCTTAGGGATGTGCAGGCTGGTAGGATTCCTGCCTATGCTTCTCCAGCCTGCAGCAAGGAGTAAGGAAAGACATCAGCTTGTAGCATCCAGCACTTTCTGTTCTGAGTTCACCAGGAGAAAGGCACTAAAAAGTAAGAATAAACCCATACCAAAATCAAGATATGTGCAAGTTCCTATTGTGACTTTTTCCTCGAGGGGCCTGGTATTTCATCACAGAAGGAAATTAGATTAGTTTGACGTGATTTGTTCTGGACAGATGTATGTTGACTGTAAAGTGATTTGATTGTTATCTTCCAGGAGCTTATAAATAGTTTTTTTAATTTACTGCTTCATTTTTTCCTGTGTATTTATGTAAAAATGGCTGGCTTCTGTTCTCCATTTTTAATGATAAGCATCATCCTACCCTTCTGCCCAGAGGATCACAGGATGGCCTCCAGAAATTCTTGAAAATGTTCACCAGTCACTCACCAGAACACTCTCTCAAGGTACTGTGGCTCACATAATCAGAAACTTCAGAATTGCCTTGATAAGTCAGTAATTCAATAATTGCCAAAGCTTTTTCCTTTAGATGCTATGTTTGTGAGGGACACATTGTAAAACTTTTCATTTTTAAACTTTGTACACTACCTTGGTCATACCCAGAAACTCAACCTCCCAACTGGATGAGTCTGAATGTGTATTCCCCCCACACCCAGAGAAGAAAGTATAAAAGAAGCTGTGAAACTGGAAGAAGGATCTAAGGACTGATTGAAGTCAACCCAAGTATGGCAAGAGAAGGCCACGGGGTTTTATGTAGTGCAGGCCCAACTGAGAAATAAGGCAGGGAAGCAGCGGATATCCCACCTATTAATTTTACACTTTGTGTTTGGCTGTACCAGATTCCTTTAGCTGTAGTGCTTTAACACAATAAGTGGTGTAAAACGTTTTAACTTTCTCAAAGAAGCCCAAATACTTTTAGCAGATGACTTGATCTCTCGTGCCAGTGAGCGTGTGCTTCACTCTCTGTGCAATTTCCCTTTGACAGAGTGCCCAGTCCTGCAGGAGAACAGCTGAAGGCACAAAGTAATTTGATCAGATATTTTAAGACATCTTGAGGGATCTAAGGTTTGTCCCATCAAGAAGAACCACTTTTCACCTTTCTCTCACTTCTGCCTCTTAAAAATCCATAAGGAAGAAGAAGAAAAAAATCCCCAACCCTTAATTTATATTTAGAAGCAGACTGTTTTCCTTGAATCCCTTTCTGGCTCAGCCAAACTCAGAGCCTAGGCTGACAGCTGTGAGTTTGTACCATCAATTTCCATGTACATGTTCCTCAGATAATTACCTGAGGGAGCAGGTTTCAAACCACAGTGTGTGGCCCATGGCCAAGGTGATAGAGATCTGGCATTGTGTGGGAAGAAGGGTCAGTGCAAATCAAATATGAGCCCCATTCCCACATGAAAAGGAAATAAAACCTCCACGTGCAGGCATGTGGAGAAGCTTCCCCTTAGTCCCTCAGTTTAAATATAACCAAGCAGGAAAAATAATGCTGGCAAGGAAATACAACTGTGTTTATTGGCCATTCAGTGCCCATCAGGTCTCAAACTCTTCAGTGCTGGTTTTTCATTAATGCTCCACTGCAAACCCTGGCTGCCTGCTTGTTTTAGGAGCTGAAAACCTTCTGTATGCTGAAGGCAGGAACAAAAACTTGCAGCAAAGAACATAAAAGGGAAAAGTTGATGTGGCTGTGAGCAACTTGGGTGGAAATCTGAAAGCTCCCCACACAGACATTGAAGAAACAGGTTCCTCCATACTGGATGAACTGTCTCGGAGGTTGGTCACTGAGGGATGTGAGTCACCCACCCTTTGCCTCTGAGCATGAAGAAAGGCCAGGGTGACCACCTTGGGCTTCAGTGTCGCACTTTCAGGTGCCTAAATTAGGGCAAGTAAACCCCACACTTGCAGCGTAGGCAGGGACTGTCTTGCAGATGGTGGTGTTTCAGGGGGAATAGGTCAGTGTGAGGAAATAGGGTGGCAGGATATGCCATCATGTCCTGCCATGCTGATGGAACTCTAGCTGTTAGGGATGGCTCCAAAGGCCCCATGTTCTGCTGTCCAGGACATCAACTGCATTGTCCACTTCCTTTCCTACAAACAACCCAGCTTCCACAACCAAATTGTTTCAGTAGCTTGTTCAACAAGCAGCCCCCCAGGGGCTCAGCTGTAACCATCCCCAGTGACACTCTGTCAGAAATTGCTGGATTTTAATGTGTGTGGAATGGCTCTGTGCTAACAGGGAACCTGCAGGTGTGATCATCAAGGTGTCCTTGTGTCCCATGGGCTGTAGGACAAAAGAGCTCAAGCAGCACAGTCACCTGACCCAGCTGCTGGGTTAACTCCCCGTGAAGTGTCACTTGTCCCACCCTGGAAAGCCACAGACCCCAGCCTTGGTGAGGTGTCCTGTGAGTCAGCTGTGGATGCTCTTGGGAACTCAGGAATTCTTCCCACACAAAAATTTCAGGCAGTGTAATCCAAATGGCTATATTTAGGCATTTGAACCACAGCTCACTGAGTGCCCCCAGTGTAGCTCAGCAAAAGGAGTGTGAGGAAGTAGCAAAGTATTTGTCCCACATAAAGACTAAATATCCATTATCAGCAATCTCTTTGGCCTGCTTCCTCTGTTGTTTCTTTCCCTCCGGAGATTTGGCAATTGGATTGATTTGCTGCCTGACTCACTGTCTTAGATTGAGATACTGAGAATTGCTGACAGTATTAATAAAATTAGCATTAGGGAGGATGTTTGAACATTTGCCTTTGACATTTTTAGGGGAGAGAGCTGACATTTAGTCTAAGTTAAAAAGTTGCTTAATTGCCTTTGTTTTTTCCCCTGACCAAAGTCTTTGTAGTTTTCATGTGAAAACTTAGTCCAGAACTAAGAATATCAGATTGCAAGTTTTGGTCTTTCTTTTTGCTGAGAACCCCTGATTAGTTAAGAAAGCACTAGATATTTAACAGCATTCTTGGGAGAAATATTTTCATAAAACCATAAAATACATGTACAAGTATCTCCAGCAGTATTGTTTTATGATAGTGAGGATTATTTTGTTCTATCTTAGGTGACATGAAGGTCAAACTGAAATAATAGTCTTAATGTCAAAACCTAAGGACAGGCAAATAATTTTCAAGAATGGTTTGCATCATTACTTTTAAATGCAGTTGCCTGGTCTTTAGGATTTGTGGTTAACTTTTGCCCCCTGTGGGAAATGACTGAATTGAGGAGACATTTGTTTCATGTCATGACTGCTTTTTATCTACACACCCTGCACTGTTTTCACGTGGTACGATTAATCCCCAGGGAGCAGCAGCAGGCTGAGCTTGGGTTTGCTCTGGTCAGCAAGAGGATCACTTTCCAACTGTCATTATAGGCAATTTTCAGTAGCCCTTAAAGGTTTTAATTCACGTGTTTGCTATTTTGTGCTCTTTGCCTGACAAGTGGAGCTTCTTAGTGTCTGTCATTGAGAGTCTTCTTGAATATTTTCTTTCCATAACCCTTGGGGCAAAGTGTTGGAGCTGCTGCCACTGGTCAGTGTTCATGTAAGGTGTAGAATAGTGTGAAAGATCTTCCACCTGTTAACAGTCATTTATAGTTTGTATTCTTTTAAATAGGATCCTTTTTATCCTTTTAAATAGGGCACTGCTGGTCACCTCCCTGCCCTGTCTGTTTCCTGTTCATCCCTTGGCTGGTGGGAACACAAGTTTTTGGGGCTGGAACTGGCATTACTTTGTGCATGTGTTGTTTTGAGGCCGTACATGCTGTCTGTGTGCTGCTATCAGCAGAACCAGTTACTCTTCAGGGGAGTTTTCTGGGGGGGAATCCAGCAGAAAGCCTGTTCCTGTTACAGCTGTACATGTGTGCGGTCGAATTCCTGCTGCCTTTAATGAAGAGTGAGTGCCAGAATCTAAAGCAACTTTTCCTGCTCCCCTGTAGATAGCACTGCTTGTTCCATCCCACAAAAGGCTGCTATTCTCTTATCCATTTTCCCTTTCTCTGCAAAAAGTATAAATTATTTTAGTGCAAAAACTTTGGATGGTTTTCTCCCTCTTCCCCATTTCCTGAAAAGCTTGCATACAGAGTGAGACACTCATAAGCTTTTCTGAGATAAGAATTTAATTTATTTATTCTTCATTGTTCCAGGCATGGCTACAGACTGGTTTGGAAATTTGCTGTTCCAACTTTAACAGGTCACTGCATGGAAAGGAGCAGCTGGATTTTCCTCCAGAGCAGCTGTCAGCTGTTGGAAATCTCTTGATGCTTCCCTGGCTTCTCCAAATTCAGCATTAACTTCTCCTTCCTTTAACAGGAATTATGCTACGTGCTGTAGACTTTAACTGGAAAAAGGAGGAAAACACAGCAGGGGAATACAGCAGATGCTGGTGGGGCTAGCAGAGGCCCCACCATTGCTCTGACTCCTTTTCACCTTCATAAGGTCAAAGTGTAGGAGAAAAACCCTCTCCAAATCCAGCATGTCACAATCTGTCTGAAGTGGCTTCCGTAGCTCGAGCACCTTCTGTAGCTGAGGCAAGTGGGCAATGAGTCCAAACTCCAGAAATGTGAACTACTCCGTGCTTTAACACTGCTTTATCTGCTCACCTCTTCCCCTCTTAAGAAGTGCCTTCCCCGTGGCATATTCCAGTGTCCCAGGATAGCTCAGGGATGGAGGCAGCAGCCCCATTTCTCATCTCATGTGGCTGCATGGCAGCAGAATTCTGCTGACTCTGCTGAAGTTCATCCCAATTTGTGCAGATGGAATGACCCATATGTGAAATCTGTGTGATGACATCTGTAGATGTAATGCAGCCAAGTAACTTTGCCATGAGAACAGTTTCAGTGTTGCTTGACTTTCTTTGAGAATACAATGACGAAAACATCATATTGCATTAAGTAGTACTTAATTAATGTAAGCCATGAGAGAAAGAAATTCAAGCAGCTTGCTCCTTTGAGCTGGATGTTTTACTGAGAACTGAGCCAGGGTGACATAACTGGTGACTTTTTTCAGAAGTTGAGCTGTTGGTTGCCTCTCGTTTCAACTTTACTGAGATTTGTCCTTCAACACCAGCTAAAAAAATTTGAAAGCAGGTTTTCTGCTTGATGTTTCATGTTCTTTGTATCAGAGCCCTCATCACAGTGCTCCTTTCTCTGAACTTTGTGCTGTAATTTGTCAGTCCTGAATGTCTCAAAAGGTTGTGAGCAAAGCTATGGGACAGAAACTGCACATGCAAGAGTGTCCCAAGGCAAACAGAGCTGCAAGCACTGGCAGCTTAAAGTACTTAATCTCTGCAGTGAGTTTAAAATGATTGAGAGACATTTTGCATACAGTCACAATCAATAGAACTTTTTAATGTAACTAAAAGTGATTATGGGAAAAGAATAAAGGGAGAAGGGGAAAGAATAGGGGAAAATGCCACACAGTTACCCACTGCTGGTTATCAGAACTTGCAATTTACGTCCTGTGAAAAACACGGGGAAATAACTGAAAGTCAGAAGGGAAGCATTACTGGCCATGACATCATTAACTCAGTTAATATAAAACATTATACGCTCACAATGGGAGATTTGTTTGTTGAGCTCCTGGTAAAAGGGGTGGGTTCTGCCTGGTATAAAATGACATAGTTCCGCTTTGACATGTCAAAATATTCACTGACCTTTTGTCCAGGAGATCCTCAGCTCTCTGAGATTAGTGTGATCTTTTCCCCTTAGCCTTTCTGGTTAAGATACAAGGGAGAGGATATAAATTTGGTTGCTGGATGCAAGGAGCCTGAAGATGCTCAAGATGAAGTTTCCAGATCCTTTTGATGCACTGGTGACCATTTTCAGGCACTTTTTCTCTTCCCTATCTTCTCAGCTCTCAGCTGTTCATTAAAAGGGAAGAAAGAAAAAGCAGTTCCCTCTAGCTGAGGCACTTAATCATACTTGGAAGCTCCACAGATGCAGCCCCTGAATGGCCCTTGGAGTCTGAGGCTGGGCTCTCCCGGGGGGATATTAGCGGCTCATCGTTTGCACATCAAGCTTCCGTAATGATGAGTGGGATTATCAGAGAAAATCCCCCTGTGCGCCTGAATCTGAACTCGTGGCTCTCTTGCCTGTGCAGTTAGACTTCAATTCACAAAATAAAACAGCTGGATTAGCACAGGCAAGGCCACGTAATCTGGGGGAGGGGTAGGTCACGTCCTGTGAGCAGAGCAGGCATGGCCTGAGCAGCATTTCGTGTTTTGTCTGGCTCTGAGGTTTTCTTGGTTTGTGTGGGGAAGGTCTTCACAAATACCTCCTGAATAATGGCTGTTTCTAGAGTCATCTAGAGAACTCAGATGACGTGTGAGTGTATGGTAGAAATCTCCTGAAATTCAGTGTGCTCACAACCAACCATGTCTTGGCCAGTGCCAATCACAAACACTTATTAATTGCAAAATGGTGAGGGAAATTAGTAGCCTGCTATAGAATTAAATATTTCATGGACATCTGGAGTTAGATGCATCCAAGGGGTGTGAAATAAAAAAGTAATTGTCTGTATCTCCAGGGAGCTGTAACCCTGTCAGTAATACTTTTTCTGTCCAGAGAATGTAGCAGAAAGGATGCCTTCTCCTTGGACAGTGTTGGTGTTGAGGTAAAGGATCCTCCTGCCTCCCCGTGAGTGGGTGAGAGCTGAGGACATGGTGTCTTACTCAAGGCTGATGTGAGTGGAGCCCATCAAACATGGCCAGGAGGTGGCTAGGTAGGTGTTTCACTACCTGAAATAACAACCAAGCTTCAGAGTTTAAAAACATGTTTAAAAACATCTACCCTCCACAATGAGAATTCCAGATGCATTTCCATCCCATGATTTTCAGTTAATCTTCCACTGGCTTATGATTTCTGAGATAGATTGTGATAGATTGAATCCAGGCATGCTAGCTAAGCTGAATTTCTGAGTGGTAGGGTTTATTTGCATTTGTTTATTTGTTTTAAAATTTTTTTTTCATTTGAAATTCCTTCAATACCGAAGAGTAAATGGATTCTTGGATACTAATTTAAGATGTTGCTGCTAATAGTAACCTAATGCTTGCTGTTTGTCAAAAACTGAGAATCAGCAATGTTGAAAGACAAAACTGCCCCAAGTTTCTTGGCAAAAGTGACGGAGGCAAATATTTCAGAGGTCATTTCAGTTTTGAAATTTGCTTCCTTGGAGATTGTGCTGTGGTAATATTTGCCTTCTAGATGTTATCAGAGAAGCACTAGAATTTCATAGTAACTGAAATGGAAGAATTTTAGGATGTAGGGTCTGGCTGTTGGAGATATCCCTGTCCTGCTGTTCTCATTAACCTTGCTGGTCCTACAGGCAGACTGTGCAGTCCAGGTCCAGCCTTTCTTAGTCAGCATCCTACATCTCAAGCTCAAAATGATTTAGGTTGTCCCTATTCACTGATAACACACTTGACTCTTGTCCTATTTGTTATCTATTGACTCTTCAATAAACTTGTGTGGGTTTTTCCTTTTTTTTTTTTTTTTTTTTTTAATTTAAAAAAAAACCCCGTGGTTTTTTTTTTTTTTTTTTTTTTTTTTTTTTAAATGCAAACATAACCCCAGACTTGCTTGTGCATTAATTGACTTTGCAAGTTAAATAATGCTCTCTCATTTAACAGCAATGCTGCTGGAGCACCAAGAGACCACTCAGAGCAGAACCCTCTGTAGGTATGGAACAAACTCACAGGTACAGCAGGACCTGCCAGGTGGCAGCTGCTGCAGCCCTAAACATTCCCTTTTTTTGCATGGGAAAAATGGAGACTGGAGAAATGCTGCATTGGTAGATGCTACAGCTTAAGGGCAGCAATGTAGGAAAACAAGTATCTTTTAGGTACTCTGTGCACATTTTGATACTGTCCTAATTTTGATATTGTGTAATTCATGCACAGCATAAAACTCCTGTTCCTTTTGGTTCTTAGATGAGTTCAGCTGTTCCAAATTTATGCCCTGTTCCTAGTCTGGAATTCTGACCTGTATCTTACTGGGTGGAGCAGGAAGGCTGTACCCAGGTACTGGTAGGACATTTATTTGTGGTTTCTTTCAGCTAAGCTGAATCTGGCAGCATTTTGAGAACACCTGTTGATATGTTGTGCTCCTGCAGTTGGTGCATTTCCTTGGGGTATCTTGGACCTCAGGGAGAAGGAATTGAAATATCTTTTCATTGGGAAAACAGGGTTTGTGTGAAAGCTTGAACAGGGGAAATGTCTTTTGGTAGAGGCTGTGAAAGCAGGTGGCCTGCTCTCCTAGAAGTGGCTGCTCTGATCTCAGATCAGAAATGAAGTGCCTGTTTCTGTGAGCAGGTGAAAATACCTCAGGATGTGGTCAGTTTTCTTAGAAGTTTCAACACCTACTTACTCTGTTTCTTTCCTTATCGCCATCCAGCAATCATAAGTCATGTGGAACACCTTTTTCCATGAAATTGAGCTGCAGGTTGAAAACCCCCTCTGCAGTAGATTGTGAGTAGATTGCTGCTTTGACTTTTCAATTTATATTGCTGAAGACAAATTTTATTAGTATAAAATCTTGAGCAACTCAGCAGTGGATTTTTAGGCTCTGACTGGGTGCCTGGAGCTGCATTTCTTTGAACTGTCTTCTAGAGGAACTGCAGCTGTATAAATGGATGAAGACTGTGGAAAGAAATTATAAATATGGCTTTATTGAGGTGGGTTTTTTAATCAAATTGACTTTTTGAAATATTTTAATGAACCTTAAAAACTATTTTGGAGTTCTTTCCAACACTTATTTTACTTTTCAGCAATGGAAAAGGAGGGGGATGTTAGTGAGGGGACTGTGGACATTACATCTGTGGCAGTGGATGGGGCAGTGCCTTTTCCATGGACTTGGCTGGACAGAAAACTTAAAATGTCCAGGGGCTAGAATGCTTCTTCTGCTACTAATTTTCATGGTGTAAAGTATAGCCAGGTTTCATAGGGATAGACCACTGGGGTGGTGTTGGGGAATGAGGAATTTGGGGGCATTTGAGGCATTTCCTGTTGCCCTGCAGCTTTTTCAATGGCCACTGGTGGATTGTGCTTCACCAGGAATGTGACAAACCTACTCAATATATGTTTTCCTTGTTGGAAGTAAACTGAAAACAATGATTGAGCACAGAAAAAATGTGCAAGCATTGCTTGGTGATGGTTTAGTGCCTTCTATTCCCCTTGTGTTCTTGTACCAGAGAGTTTAGGATCTGTGCTTAAGCACACATGGCAGGTTTCAGAATTCCACAAGCCAGCTGGTCCTTGGTGTTGGCTGTTCTGGGGGTTAATGGTGGGCTCTGTAAGCACCACTGAACTGTGCTTCCTTAGCAGCTGTGAGCTATGAAACTACATGTTGGGGCTATACATCAGAAAAGACATGTCCATTCCAGCTCAAACACACATCTCCACGTCCCAGTGACTCCAAACCTGGCTCCAGTGAGCTCCAAAGGGACTTGGATGGAAACAGGCAGGGAGTGGAACAAGGGATAGGTGAAGGGATATGGGTGGTTATTGAAAGGTCAGGGCTAAACCTCTGGCAGTTCTGTCTTGCTTATTCTCTACCATAACACCGTGTCTTCAAGGAGAACACTGGGCAAGGTTCCTCACTGAAGGCCAAGGCCATAGCATGAAGGAAATAATTCAGAAAGCTGCTTAGTAGTACTCCAGAGTGTAGAAATTGCTGTCATGGAAGCAGTTTTCTTCTGGGTATGTGCACATGTACGCATCTGTGTAAATGAATGTGTACAAGGAAAGTCACTGGAGTGCATCATCCAGAGGTGGTCTGAGCTGGGATTTCCACTCAGCAGAGTGGGGAGGCTTTGCAGCAACTACAGTGTTCTGTTTGGGGAGGCAGAGGTGTTCCAGATACATGGTACCATCGTGGTAAAAATGTTTTTGGCACAGATGTAACCACCTCTCTTTTAATTCAAGTGTCACATTTTACCTGCTTGCAGTTTCCTGCTTGTATGTTTTGGCTTTTGCCCAGCACCTTGGGCTATGTGTGCTCATCTGGTTTTGATAAAACATTGAACTTAGACAATACATCTTCTTGGACATTTCTTCCTGTTAGATTCAAGTGTGATACAAAGCAATCTTGCACTTGATCTGCAAGCACTTGATCAGTAGCAGACACTGTTTTTATCAAGCATTGTTGGATGTTCATTAGCCATGAAAGGACTATAGAGAAAACTTGCCACAGGACAGGTTGGTACTTCTCCTTCCTTAGCCACCTCAGTGGCTGCCTGTTGGGTGCTCTTTTGAAGCCAAATTACACATACCAGGCTACAATATCCAAGTTATTTGGATAGTGTTTATCTTGCCTCTTTTATATTCTTGTTAGTCTGCTAAGAGAGATAAAAATGCCCATGAGATTTTGACCAGTGGCAGATGAATAGGAATAGTAACCTCATTACGAATCATCTCCTCATCCTGATATTTAGGTAGCATTTGAGAATGCAGTGCAGTAAAATGTTGGGTGAAAAGATGAATAAAAATAGCATTTCTCATGGTGTGCCCAAGGAGCATGTGTGACCTCTGAAATGACTGCAAGTCACTCAGCCTCTGTACCACACTTCATATCTGCGATAAATGCAAGAAAAAGATATACCACATCCATATTTATTAGTGATCTAAAACGTGAAGAAAGGCATTTGTCTCGCTGAAGTTCATATGTCTGCCTGTCTCCTTTTCCCCAGTCACCTGGGCTCCCCTTGGAGGAGGGAGAAGGAGGGATATCTCCAGAGGCTGAGGATCCCTGCCTGATTTGTGTGCAACCAGAGGTTGCCACGTCACCACGTGGTGTTAGTGGTGCTCAGTGAGTTTGGGATGGCTGCTGTGTCCCTGTGTTAGCAGCATCCCTCCTGGAGAAAATGCCTAAATTCCAGTCCCAGGGGAGTTCTGCCTTCCAGCAGGGCACTGCCCATGGCCTGTCCTGCTGGGCTGGGCACAGAAGCTGCTGCTGGGGATCCCTGGGGTTGTGCCAGGGCAGCAGCTCCCACAGCCCTTCCTGTGGTGCTGGTTTTTAGTGCTGGCACCCAGTGTCCAGCTCACAGCCCTTCTAGCAGGAGGGAAATGGGTTTACACTCCGTGAAAACTTACTTCTGGGTAAGTTGCTCCTTGTGCTGATGGGAAGCCTGAGTTGCACAGGGAGATAAAAGACACTCAGACTTGCAGAGCACATTGTCAGAGGCTTTAGCCTGACCTCAGACTCTGACAGACGTGTTTATCCAGCATGAGGGAGGCTGGAGGCACTGCACGGAGCTCTTTGTTCTCAACTTTTTTATCCCTTCATGTCTCATCTCCCTTCCTTCCCCTGGTGAACTGAGATGAAAGTTGTGTGCACCCCTCTGCGAGCTTCCTCAGAGATCTAATTTAAATACCTCATCCTTGGAGCATATGGGAGGGTTGAGCCATTGAACCTGTTCCACTGGAGGGTTACAGTCCCAGAGCTTTTTTTTGTCTTGTTTCTGGGATTATGTGTATTCAAAACTGAGATTGAACACTTAAACTTTTATGGGAAGGGCTGGTAGAACTTAATATGCTCTTTGGTTTTCAGCAGATTTTTGCTCAATGTGGAACTGACTTTTGCCATCTTGCTGCAATGCTATATACTCCAATAAATAAATGCAGTAGATTCCCATTTAATTTGTATGAGTTGCACCCCCTAAAATCCTCTAGGCTATTTGAACAGATTACAAACCAAACCCCAGAGCTTTTCCCTAATTTTCCAGCTGTGCAAATCCATTCTTGGATATTAAAAAGACTATATCTCGTTATACATATTCTGTCTCCTGTATTGTGACCAATTTGTTAGAAAAATCAAAGATCTGGTTCTTGGAATGTTGTAACTAACAAGTGGGTTTTTTAATCATGTCTTAATCCTCAAAGGCAGGAGATAACTCTCAAAATAAGAGCTGCCTACAGGCTTCCCAGTGACACTGAAGTACCTGATAGACGCTCAATAAACCTGTTTCCAGGTCCAGGGATTAGAAAGCAGCTGACAATTTTCATTAATGATACGTAGGATGAGGGGGAAATACAACTTACACTCCCTGTATTAGTTGTTGTGATGATTGAAATGTGGTTTTATTTTTGCCTTTATCACATGTACATGGAAAAGAAGAAGTACATAGCAGAGGTTCCATTTTTTTTGAAGCGTCACTCATCTGAGCCATCTCCAGTGTGAAAAATGAAGTTGCTTTTACAGAAACCATACAAAACCCTTGTCAGGGCTTATATGAAATACTGTTGTGTCCTAATAATAACTTCTAGATGAAAAATCTTGGCATCCTGCAGCTTAGGAAAGGGTTTTAAAATTCACCTTCAGTTTTTGGGCAACAGGCAAAACATGTGGCTCTGTTTAGGAGCTATTTTCGTTAAAGCTTGACAATACAGGATGATAAAATACAGCTGCATTGTTTAAACTTTCAATTTAATTTCTGCTTTGGGTCCAAGCTGTTTCATCAATATGGCGCCATTCATTTCAAAACAAAGCCCTTGGAAGGGTCTCCATTACCCCACCATTGATCAAGAGGGTGTTAAAATGTAGAGCCTAATTATATTCCTGGCCTGTTTGGAATTCCAAATTTGGATTTTTATAACTGTCAAATTTGCAATCAGGGGAACTTTCTATGACAATTAGTCAGAATTATTAGTGCTTTCCTTGCCAGGGAGTTATAACTAATGGTGGTGGCTCACTTTTCAAGGCTCAGTAAGTGTCAAAGGCAACATATATCTTACAGAAGAGCTATTTGACTGCAAAATTGTCTGCACTGAACTGCACCCGAGCCTCTACTACTGTTACAGTCATTTTTATCAGTCCTCTAGGGCTGAATTGTGGCTACAACCTCTATTGCAAGCTCTGCACATGGAATTAACCACTGGGCTCTGCCTTGTTGCAAGATGGGACTCAAGAAACTGTGACATGAGGAAATTCATCCTTGTGTACTTACCTTCATGAAGGTTGGTACTCAAAAGGCTGCTGATTTTGGTCAATTATTGCTTTGAATCTTTAAAATGAGCCATGCAGAAACATCTGTACAACCTGTCTGAGGAAGGCTAAATCCTCTCAGCCTGATACCTGACTCGCAGCTAAAGCTCCTGTCTGTGTGTAAGGTTGAGTTTGTGCTAAACTAGAGATGTTTGTCCAGGTGGGAATTCCTTCTTGGTACAGCTCTACAAATGTTATATAAAATATTCGAGGGAAAAAAAAGAAGAAAACAGTTACAACAACAGTAAGGAAAGCCAAACTCAAAGACATTAAAGCTGAGGTATCCACCCCAAGCTGTCTCATGCAGTACTTTGCAGACACGTGGTTCTTCAGCCTAAATGCTGGTGTATGAGGGTATTTGCTCACAGGAGAGCAAATACTGGCAGAAAAGAGCAAACACTACCCCTTGCCTCCTGTGTAACATCAATTTTGGAGGCATCTGTTCAAGATGCAGAAGACTTCTGCTGATATCAACAGATTTTTGTCATCTGCTTCCAGGTTTAGATGGAGCAGTAACTGTGAGAGCTGCCTGACTATGGCAGGCAATGACCACATCTCCATCCTTGCATGAGTTAAATGAGCCCCTCTCCAGGCTCAAATCACCCCTCAGTGTGCCTGCTCGCCCTCCCATCCTGCTCTGCCCTTTCTGTCCCACTGCCACAAGTGGAACAGCCCCGTGGTTTAAGGAATTGATCTCCGTGAGAAATAATCAATTACTATTTCCAGTGTCGGGTTATTTTTCATCTTTCTCCTTATCTGGCAGTGTCCCTCCATGAGGTGCAGGTGCTCATTCTAAAAGCAAAGGTGGCAACTCAGACCAGTTAAACTTAAGCACAAGTTCTGGTGTCAAACTATTACCTCTGGTTTTCCTCAGGCAGCCAGAGCCTGCCTTTTTCTCTTAGAACATCTCTTTTTCTCTTAGAATAACTTTTTTTTTTTTTTTTCTTAGAACATCTCTTTTTCTCTTAAAACACCTGGAACATCTCTGTGTCCACTGACATTTATTTACCTGGACAGTCATGTGATTGTTTTTGACAAAAAGATCTGGAATTTACCTTTATTGATGATACAGGTTCCAAGTTGCTCGTACCCCTAATCCTGCAGAACATTTGCCCTGGAAGAAAGAGGGATTGTACTCAATTTTGCTTAACTAAATCAACCTAAACTAATTGTCAGCTAATAAAATAGTGTTGGTCAGCTCATAAAACAGAAATGAAGATTAAAAGAGCAGTTGCCATGAACAGGTGGTAACTCTGTTTCCAAGTTAGACCACATTACTCTCTGGCACAGAATCTCTGAGAATACCTCATATTCCATTTTTTTTTTCAAAAAAATGTTTATGAAACTTATAAAATATAGAGCTCATTTTATAACCAATTTTCTATCTCACCTGCCAAGAGCAGCGGGGGTTGAGCCAGCACAAGGCGGATGCAGAGTTTTAGGCAGATGTCCAGAAATGGATTCTCTGCACAGAGCTGTGGAATACATTTCTACCTTTGACTGGTCTTTTTGTTGCAGTTCTTGAGATTTAGTTTTTTCTTACTTGTTGCTATTACAGATAGGACCTAGTAAACACTTTTTTTTTATGTCATTGATCTTGACCTGACACTGTTGTGCAAAGGGAGAAACTTTCTGTTCTCACTGTGGATGCTGTTTAACTCTAGATAGATCTTGAGTTAGTTAACAGGATCCCTCTGGATTTGGCCTTTAGTATTTTTGTTGACTCTGCAGATCTTGTAAAAGGCATTAAACATTTATCTAATTTCATCTGGAAAGGACTAACCTGGAATCTGTCTCTGCTTCTCAAAGTAGAAGCAGAACTCAGTGGTTTGAAGTTGCTGTTAATAGTTGAATGGTGAAAGAAAATTTATTGCATAGTGATTATTCTATTATTTGGATAAGAGTGAAAATCATGTGGTTTTGAACATTTTGTTATGGCTTGTAGGTAATGTGGATACTCTGTAGTGGTTCAGGGCTTCCAGCACCGAAGATTTTTGCCATTTTCTGTGACCACATATTCCCAAAAATCTTGTGCAGGATGTGCGTGGTTGATCTTATGTTAAGTCCTCAAACAGGAAAGACAAGAATAATTTTCTTCCCCTTCACTCAGGATCTATGTACAGCCTTGATGCAGCTCCTCAGGCTGCACTGGCAGTCTCAGGGCAAAAGGAAGGCTTCTGCCAGACTTGGAGTTAAAATGTGAAGCTTGATTCTTGTTTCTCTGCACTCCTCTTGCAGCTGGTGTGCCCTTCCCTGGCACGGAGGGCAGCTGTTGTGGCCGAGGGTAACCAGATTTTAGGCTCCTTGAGACTTGGTTGTGCTGGTACCTGACCTGGAGAGGAGAGGAGAAGGATATGAGGAGAAGGATTTGAATCTGCCCTGCTGTCTGTCCTGGGAGGTGGAGAAGGTGCTGAGCTGCATACCAGTCCTCAGCTGCAATCCTGTGGCTGCTGTAGCCAAGGCTGGGAGCAGGGTGGGTGGGACTGGTTTTCTGGGAAGCAGGGTATTACTGTGGCTTGCTGCAGTCTTGAGGCAGACCTATGAAAAGAGGAAAGAGATTTAGATACCTGTCACATCTGACAGGATTGGGAGCTGGAGTATCTGGAGGGAGGTTTCTGTGGGAGACTGGAGCTCCCCTGCTTGGTTCCTGCTGCACAGAGGTCCTGGGCAAGGGTTCATTCCATAAATGCCATGGTTTCTATGTTTGCTCTTTAGTGGCCCTGTGATCCAGCCAGGCTGCCTTAGGATGTGTCCCAGAGCCCTCCTGAACTCTCTGCTGTGCATCCAGAGATGGGCTTGCAGCAGGAGCTGTCACAGCTTGGAGCCCCCTGGCACTGGGGATGCAGGAATGGCTGCAGTGTGGCCATCCCCTTGATTCTACAGGATTTCCTAGAGGCAAATGCTGCTACCTGGCTCCCACTGCTCTGGTTGGTGGGAGGAGAAGTGCTTTGAGCACTGCAGCACAGCCCGTGATTGCTCATCTGAGAAAAACCATGGTAGGAATTTATGTCAGCAGCCCCTCAGGGATCTGATTTATCATGTCCTCACTGAATGAGCATCACTGAACCCCAAATCTGGGTTTAAATTAGCTGAAATGATTCTCCACACCAGCAATCCTGTGAGGGTTATGTCCTGCTGAGACAGGATTTCTTTAAGGGAAAGGGAATAAGATAGTGCTGGAGTTCATTCTGGTCAGTTTTCTATTCATCCATATGTCCCAGATTTGCCCAACATTATGAAAACATCTGCTGGGAGTCACACCAGCAGTCAAATCTCTATTTATTTTCCGTAAAGAATAGATTTAAGGAGAATGTAACACTGACTGTGGGACTGGCCTTGGCCCATTATCGCTGCTTGTGTGCTTTAAAGTTTGAGTGACACGGCAGAGCTAGAGGAAAGTTAAAGCATCATCCTCCAAAGAAACGAGTGTGGGCTTTAGTGACTCTGTGAGGGTCCTAAGGGACTCCAGACATTGTCCAGATTTGCACTGGTGTAAATGCACGAGCATCTCCTGTTCTTCCCAGTGAGGATGAGTAAGAGAACTGTGAGCAAGTTGGCTGCTGAACTTCCCAGGCCTAAAAACCATCCAGGACCCCAAACTAACAAAAACCACATTCAAAGCAATTATCTGATCTTGTTTGGTTAGTATTAATGTGATGTTTCTAGACACTGGTACAACAAATAACACTCTTGTAAACTCTTGCAACAGTTGTTTGCAGTTAGTAACTTCAAGATGGTTTTATGTGTGCTGATCATGACTAATATCCATCATTTCAGTGGGACTGTCACCCTCCACTGCTGGGGGAAGTTTTTTCCTAAAACAATTATTTTCTCAGCTTGTTTAGCATTTTTCTTCTTCCTTTTATTACCCTTTTATTCACAAAACACAGATACTGATTTGCTCATAGATTTCCAGATGAAAGTGCTTTTTCATTCACAGACTTAAATAATTAGATCTTCACAGACATCAGACTGGTTATAAAGGCAGTTGGAGTCATCATCTCTGGCTTTACACTTGGAAACAGAAAAAGTCTGTAGAGGGAAGGTGACCAAACCAGCTGAGAAGCAGTCTTTGGCAGAGGTGGGGGCAGACTCCCTCTCTGAAGTGTACTCTGTTTTTCTGAGCATTAGGAGATGTTGCTGTGCCCATACTGCTAAAGGCTTTCCCCCCACCTTAATTCCATCTCTTCTCATTACAGACATGACTTCTAGCACATGCACCAGCTGCTGGAAAGGTGTTGGATTCTTCCCCCCAGGACTCAGCCAAAACAACAGCAGCTGCTCTCCCTCCTTGCACCTGGGACCATTTTTTCCCCATTGCGTGTGATGGAAGCAGCAACTGCCATTATCCCAAGAAACCAACACCTACCCCTTTTACACTGAGCCAGAGTGGATGATTGTTCCCTTCAGGAGCTTTCCCTGAGGTTATATTTCTTGGAAGCATCATCTCCAGAGGAGGCAGGGGCTGTTCCAGGGCTGTTTCACCCTCGGGAAGGGCACTGGGTGCTGTGCACGCTGGGGGCCAGGGTTGCTGCTGGCACAGAGGCAATGGAGGTGCTTCCATTCCTCACCTCAAGTTTTGCTCTGCCAGCTGAGTGAGCTTTTCCTCTGCTGAGGCAGCACAGTGCAGGGCACAGAGGGTTTGACACGAGCCCAGTGATAATTCCTTGTCTCCCCCCGCAGGTTCCTCTGGCCGCCAGCACGGCTCCTTTCCCAGCCAGGACCGTAAGTGGGCACCTCGGGCTTCCCGGAGAGGCAGAGCCCAGAACAGCTGGGCTGCACTCCTGGGGGAGGGGGGCTGTGCCAGCCAGGGATGCCCTTTGCTTCTGGGGAGAAGCTTGGGGGAGGGGGGTGTCTGCGAGTGTCTGCGAGTGTCTGCCTGCTCTTTGCCTCAGTTTCCCTCAAGGATCTGGAAGAGGGAGCTGGGACTGGCCTGCTTCTCTCTGGCAGCACCTGGAAAGCACCTGGAAAGGGCCATCCTGCTTTCACTTTCTTCATTTTTGCTGGTTCACTGTCTGAGGGAGGACACCAGGCTCCTGCGGCTTGCTCAGGGTACCTGTTGTGCTGTCCTTGCCATTAAAACTCATGCCTCTGTTTTCCCCAACCTGCTCATGCTTCTCATCAATCTTTTGGGGTGAGATTCTGAGAAGGCATTACTTGATGAGGTGAGTACTCAGAGGGAGGGTGGCTGTGGCCTTATTTGCAGTTGCAGGCTCTCCCATGAGGAGAGAGGCTCCTCAGCCATTGGCATCCAGCTGCCTGGTGTCTCCTCATGTCTGAGTGTGTTGGAACAGCCTCCCCTGAGAAAACCAAACTGATTTTAAAGGTTGAAAGTGAATGAAAGCTGATTTGTTGCTTGCTAGTGCATGAGTTGTGTGTTTCCAAACTGATGTTAAAAAGTCACTTGAACGTTCTCTGGTGCAGATATAAAAGCCCAGCTAAAGTTTTAAATTCTAAAATGTATATCCAGTGATGCTTTCAATGAGAAGCAGGAATTTACATGGCAGTCTTTGTGCCGGATGGCCACATGCAGCTTTTGTGGAAGGTGAAAATCGTGGCAGCTCTGAAGCAGCGCATGCTGATTATCCCAAGTGCTTGGTTGTGGAGGCAGTGGTGTGACAGGGCATGAGGAGCTCTCACTACTCTGCCTCTCTGCTTTCCTTGCTGAATACATATTCAGCAGAAAAATCCATGTCCCACAGCCCAGAAACTCCTATGAAGCCTCAGATTAGGACAGGCCTCAGTCTTGTGCCCCATCCTCTATGGAGTTGTGCATCTTGCTGTAGCTGGAGTTCATCTCTGTATGCTCTGCCCAGGGGTGTCACAGAATGTGCTGTTCATTCCTCATGGAATGGTTGATCAGGCCAAAATTGCCCTGAGTTCCAGGCACAGCTGGAGGAGTGGGAAGCAGCCAAGCAGGGCAGAGAGGGCAGCATCTGTGAAATCTGCAGTGCTGCATCCCTTGGGTGGGGCCCTGAAGATGCCCATCATTATTCCCAGTGCTCACTATGGAGACCAGAGGACATTTGGAGTGTGTAACATCTTCCACGAAATTCTTAGTTCTTACAGATCAGGAAGAAAATTAATGTCTGAATAGAGAAGCCAGCCCAAATCCTTCTGGGAGGGAAGGATCCTTCAGTTCTTGTTTCTATCCTCACTCCCTTTCCTTTTGTACTCTCTGCCCTGGTTGGGGATGCTACAGCTGACTCCCCTCTGTTAACTTGGGCATGTCCTGGCACATAAATGCAATTCTTACCATAGTGACCCTCGTGTTGGAACTGCCATATGGAGGAACAGCTGACATGTCCAAGGACACATGGGAAAGTACTGTGTCAGCAGAAATTGTATCTACATTTTCTGCAGTTCTTATTATTGGTCCTGCCACAGACCACTCTTAGTTCTGGATTGTCTTTTTAAAGTGGTGATTTGTTTCCTTCACCTGAAACTTTGTGCTTCAGTTTCTCGCTTGTTGGCTGTGCCCTTTTCAACATCTGGCCTGTTGGGTATTCAGAGAGAACACAAGGAGTCCCGTGCTTGCACACCACAGGCATCAGAGGATATTAAATGATTTCAAAATGAAGTTTACTCCACTGTGCACTTTCATGCCCTTTTAAGATTTAGTCCATACAAAATCTAGTGATGCTGTATTCTGCTAATGTGACAGCAGTTTAGAAAATATGGTCTGGGTGTTCATGGTGGTTGTGATGGGTGTTTAGGATGATCTGAACATCTCTCCTACAAACACAGGCTGAGGGAGCTGGGGTTGTTCAGCCTGGAGAAGACTCCAAGGAGACCTGAAAGCCCCTTCCAGTGCTTAAACAGAGCTTATAAGAAGGAAGGACAGAGACTTTTTATACAGCAGATAGTGACAGAACAAGGGGTAATGGATTTATACTCCCAAGAGGGAAAGTTTAGATCAGATGGCAGGAAGAAATTGTTCCTTGTGAGGGTAGGGAGACCCTGGCACAGGGTGCCCAGAGAAACTGTCCTGAATCCCTGGAAGTGTCCAAGGCCAGGCTGGACAGGGCTTGGAGCAACCTGGGGATAGTGGAAGTTGTCCCTGCCCATGGCAGAGGAGTCGAACTGGATAATCTTTAAGTTCCCTTCCAACGCAAACCATTCTATCCTTCTATGATTATAGGTTGGATCTTTAGGGTTTTGTTGACTTTGGAAGGAATCCTCCTTGGCAGCCTGGCCTGATGGATTCCTTTCGTTGCCTGATGTTTGAAGGGTTCCTTCCATGATTTGATTTTAGTCATTCAGCTTCCAAATGATACTCTGATTTTAGGATGTGGCTAAACCTTTTGGAAGTGTGGGGGCCAAGTTGCAGGGCAGAGACAGTATTGCTGGGACGTGGTTATAGGTTTTTTCTACACCCTGGTGATCTTTCTCCCAGTTCTTTGGGATTGTCACTTCAGGCAACGTGGGCAGGTAATAACAGTGTTATGTTTACCACTGGGAGGCTTTCAGAAGTGTGAGCTGCTGCTGTATTTCTCAAAGGTACAGGAAGGTCTGTGTGTTTTCTTTCACACTGCAGAGTTCCTTGTGGGCTCCTAAGCACTGCAGTACAGAGAGATTTGCAGATTCTTCTGGCTGCACTCAGGCACTTCCAGCCCTTCCCAAGGTGGGTGTCTCTGCCTGGCCTTTGCTATTGGCTGTTTCTGAGGCTTCAGTCCATTAGAAAATTTAGTTTCAGGGAGTAAAGTGGAATTTAAGCTATCTGAATATAGTCCTTTGTGTCAAATCAAATGATTTGTTAAAGTGAGGCCAGATTTGTGGGGAGAATCAATCTTTTTTATTAGATCAACTGATGTGGAAGAAGCAGACAAACTTTCAGGCATATTAACCCTTCTTCTTGCCTGTGTTTGTATTGCAAGAATGAAGAGACCTGTGTGCCAGGGGAGGCTGTGCTTCAGGCTGTGCATTCACTCTGACTGTTCCTCAACAGTTGTGTTCAGTTGTGGTCTGAACACAGGCATGGGTGGTATTTTTGGGTGTGCTTGTACGCTTTTTGGGGAGAAAGACTCATTTCCCTCTGTGTTTGGACACTAGATGTTACTGCAGAACAAATAATGGGCTCTGCTTTGAAGCTGACTCATTGTGCAAGTCTGGGGCTAATTACTGAATCCCTCTGTGCCTCGATTTCCATCTGTAAAATGTCACAGATGCCCACCATTCATAAATCGCTTTCAGATTTCCAGATGGGGTGCTGTGTAAGTGTAGAACTGCATTAGTTTATGCATATTGTGCTAGAGAATAATACAAACCACATGCAGTAGAGGAGCCTCACAGATGTGTCTCTTTCCACTGTGAAAGGCAAGGCCCAGGCTGCTGATTTAGCACAGCACTAACTGGACTAAAATAGGAGATTGCTTTTGTACTGATGCAATTGTCACCATTAAAGTCCTCATTTACCAATAGTTCTTGGAGGTAGCCCAGTGCTTCCCTGTGGAGGAGAGCTGCAGTGCCTTGCCTTTGGAAGCACAGCCATTTACAGCACGTGCCAACGTTTCTCCAGCACCCCCTGTGCCGTCATTCCACACCCCTGGAAAGGGACTGGGCCATGGTTTGGTGGGAATGTGCATCTGCCTTGGCCTCCAGTAGCACTTAGCACATTTTTGCTGGCATTTCCTAATCTCCAAGCAGAGGCATTTCCAGTGTCATTCCTGGGTGTTGCACACACAGGAATCCCCATTTATTGATAAGAAAAGCTGTTCCCATGGCTGCAGGCAAGTGAGAGCCTGGCAGCTGTTCAGCATTAAGTCAGTTCTCAAAGTTTAAAGGATTTGTGGGCTGTGATGGTTTGGGTTCAGGCAATTAACTCTGGTGAAGTGCCTGAGAGTGTCTTGCAGACACATTTCATGGAGAAAGATGAACTTAAAAAGTTAAGAGCTTTGATTTGATTGAGTGCCCTCAAGTATTGTGCTGTTGGGGCTAAACTCTCAGTGGGTACAAAACCTGGGAGCTGTCTGACTGCAGGAGAATTATGGTTGCTGCTTCCCATTGCGATCTGGCCTTGTGCTTGTTTTAAAATGCCAAAATCACCCCTGTTGCCAGCAGCATCACATGGCAGCAGGCACCAGTGACTGTGCATCGGCCTCTAAAGCTTGAGCTGTGTCATTTTAAAGCTCTGCTTGGAGCTTATTTGCCAGTGTATTTGTTGCCTGGTGCACAGAAGTGACTATTGATGGAGTGGGGTTGGAGGAATGGAGGTGTCTCTGGAGGTGTCCAGTTCCTTGTTGGTATATTGCAGGCAAATTGCACCATTCTGGGTTTGTCCATTTTGGACTCGCTGGCTCTTCTTCCCGTTCCTCATCAGTGCTCAGAGGGACGGTTAAAATTCATTGTCAAAACCTCCACAGCTGTAAGAGTAACATAATATTGAGGCAGAGTGCGTGGGGTGACAGGCGTGGGAGCTAAGATTGGCTGACACCCAGCCTTACCCAATGCTTGCCATGTTCCAGGAGAAATCTCCCCAGATGCTGGGCCTCCATTCATGGGTCTAAACTAGCCATTTAAGGCATTTTAAAGGAGAGTTTCAGGGTGGAATCATCTAGAACCTCAAAATGAAGCTCCTCAAACTGCCACCAGCATGAGGTCTCTGACACACTGTGCTGCTCATTGTTGGGTTCACCTTACAGGTCAGAGAAAGTGCAAATAGGCAAATGGTGATTAAAGGCTTGGTTCCATCAGAAAGTGAATAGATCCCCGTGTTTGGGAAGTGTTTAGTGAGTTTTGGATTTAAACAACAGAATGCAGAAATCCTGGAAAACATTTTGGTTATGAATATCCTTTGATTTTTTAATTTAAAATGAGTTGGAGGTGCAGCTTCTTTAGAAGATATAAAATCTGGAGCTGAAATTGAAATGTGCCTGGCTAAGCCCAAGCAGATACTTTACTAATTTTTCTTCACCCAGAAGTTAACAAGGCAACAACAGAAAACAAACCCAAACAAAAAGTCCTTTGCACAGCTCTGTGCTCACCATTAATGGGATGCAAGTGTTTCCATGTTCTTCACATTCTGGAGACCAGAGGATGTGAGGGATTTGCTGGGTCCCCTGAAAACCCCAGTATCCCTGGGTATCCTGGAGAACAAAATCACAGCTGCAGGGAAATGTGGAAAGGATTCCTCTTCCTGCTGCTCAGATCTGTAAGGCCCACTGCAGAGCTCAGAGGGGTTTAGATAAAGGCCAGCGAGGGGTAATGAGCAGCATTAGGCAGAGGGAGGGTCCTGGAGGGATGTTCTGCACCCATGAACCATTTCAGCCCAGCTCCCAAGTGCTCAGTGCTGGTCACTGGCCTTGTGCAGGGCAGGGGTGTTGGATGAGGCTATGGGGGCTTTTCAGAGCCCCAGGGAGGGAGGGTGTGGGGGAGAATGGACAAACCATGGTGAGGGGAACCTGAGGCTGAAATGCTGACATGGGAAATCCAACCTTTGCAAAAGTGCCCCTGGCAATAGTCATAATAACAATCATCATCATAATCATCATCATCATTGTGCATGTGCTGGAGAAAGAATGTGAAAACAGTATTTTGATGTTTAGGGAGCCAAATTCTTCTGAATTCTGACCATCCTTTTCAGTGGCTTATTGGTCTTTCAGCTGACTTTTTGTCTTGGCTAAAGGAAGCCAGTGCCAAATGTTCTGGATGAGGAACAACTAGAGCTTGACTGAGCATCCTGAATGTCACATGTTTGTGGGTTACAGGGACTTTGTGCAGAGAGGAGGTGTCCAACCCTAGAGCTGCCCTGCAGCTTTGCAGGCACAAGTAATAAAACTCAAAGCAGGGGTAGAATTTGAGGTCAGAAATCCCAACTGGAAACAAGATGCGTATTTCCTATCCAATGGTTAACTTGGGATGCAGTTCACTGAGGAAACCTTGGTTGTCTGGCTCTGGAGTGTCTTTATGAAACACAAACCCCAGCTCAGCACACGTTGTTTGGCTCAAGACTGTGAGAGATTCCCTGACCTGTGTTACACAGGTGCAGAACCAATATTGTGAGAGTCCCTGCAGACTTCATGGTGAGCCTGATCCAAATGTTTCCTTTTGTCCTGTCTGCTTCCTTATTTCATGTTACACTGCACCATATTTTGACTGCATTTTCCCCCGATTGCTTCTCCCAGCAGGGAAAAGCAGTCTAGTTTGTAGGGGATGTGAAGCCATCTCAATGTGAGATGAAATTTTGAGCATAGCCGAGTTTCTGTGGGTTTTTCTCTGGGGTCAGGTCCCATGAAGTTTCTCTCCACATCACAGAGCAGGGATTGAGGGATAAATGAGTTTAGTTCAACAATGGTGGTATCAGACATAGGATTTTGGCACAGTGAGGGCTGGACCAGCAGTAGGAGGAGTGTTTTCCTCCTGGGAAGGAGCCCCAGGCCCTGTGGACATCGTGCCCTCAGCTTTTTTGGCTGGAAAGTGTTTGGAATCCCTCTTTTAATTTGGGGACATTGAATCTACTTCAGATTCACCCTGTCTTGCTGTGAGAGTTTTGTAGATACGTATTTTTCATCCATATGTGTTTCTTTATCTTCTGTCCTTCAATTTGCTTTGTCTGCTTTGCTGCCATGCCCTGCTACAGCTGTGAACCAGGGGAAGGTGTATTTGGTGCAGTATCAAAATTATTGAGTAATAATGCCACCAGCATCACTTGGAGCTCCAGGATCACCAGCTCAAGTCAGCAAGGCTTTAGCAAACTCATGCTGGACAGGTAAAATCCTTGTTTTCAGGTTAACTTCAGTCAGGCTGTGTTAGTGAAATGTCCTTGGTGCTTGTAAAAATAGAGATGATGCATTTCTGTCCAAGCATGGTGCATCAAAATCCAGCCATTCCCTGCTAAACCTTCTTCTGGCACACAAAGGCAGGTTGAACATGGATCTCCCAGCTGATAGTTACCTGTGAATAAATGATTCTGATCAAATTCCAAATGCTGATGGAGCACAGGCTTCACCAGCAGGATGGGGAAGAGCACAAATCCCCAGGCTGAGAGGAATTATGGATAAAATTAGTGACTGGGGTGGGAGTGTGCATGTGTGACATCTCAAATAAAACAACGTGAATGATGTGAGCTGTTTAAGAATAGACCTGGGTGAATAAAGGAGGGGTTTTGGCTTGATTTGCCAAATCAAAATAATTGGAAAGCAAAATTATTTGGGAGAATCTGAAATGGAAAATTTCATGGGTTTGATACAGTGTAATAACTAAAATAGGGGTTTAGGTCAACCAGAATTGTTTCTTTTGACCCAAACTAAACCATTTACTTTGACTTGATTATTTAATTTGTTAATTTATTTTTAATTTAAGTGAAATTTTAAAAAAATTGTCTTCAAAACTTAATGCTGAAGCATGTAATTCAGAAGGTATGAAAAATCATTTAAGAAAAAACCCTCTAGAGATAATATTGCAAAACTTTTAAAAATTGCACCCATTTTTTTCACTTGAAACAATGTACTATATTTTGTGTAGCTTCTTGGATACTAGTTGTTACTCCAACAACTTGGAGTAACTTGCATATTGTGGTAAACTTTCTTTTCACTCAATTTTACTGAGGTTTTTCTTACAGACATTTTAAAATCACCGAATTTCAGCACAATGAAAAAACATTTATTGTTTGTTTATTGAAAAAAACCAACCCTTTTCCTCTTTAAGAAGGAAAAGAAGAAAATAGACACGAAAATGAAATATGAACACTTTACAAGCGGAAAAGGATCAGATGGCAGTTCTCATAAGAAAGGAAATCTGAGCTGCTTTTTAAAGATAGCCAGTAAAGTTAAGGGTAAGGGTTGCTATAATAGAGATATGAGAGACATTACAAATGGGGGAATTTTGGCAGTGATTGGGGTCTCGTAGCAGAGATGGTGAATTATCTGGAATGAAGGTAAAAAGGCAAAAATATTCTGGAGGTGTTCTGTTTCATATTGATAGGCAACCTAATAACTCACAATTTCCAGGTGAAGATAAAATGTTCCAGCCTGCAAAATCCTGATGTGAAAACTGTGGGAAAGAACAAACCCTCTTTTGGTCAAAGAGACCATCTTTAAGTTTCTCTGAGCTCCAGGTTCCTGATGTGTGAGATGTTTTAATTGTGCTGATGACCACGCTGAGTGGGATGTTGTGAGGTTCTGCCAGTTGCAGTCTGGAACCTGGATCACAGAGGGGTCCTGGAGGGGACCCCGAAGGATCACTGAGTCCCAGTCCTGAGTGAACAGAGGGGCTCGTGGTGTGTAAGTACAGGCTGAAAGGTGAGGCTCTGGCCTGGTTGGAGCATGCAATGTTTGCAGGTCAGCTAGAACACAGATTTTGTTCAGCAGGACCTGTGAAATGTTGGGAAGAAGACACACTGAGTGCACAGCTCTTCTCTGGCTGGGTGACTTGGCTTTTCTGTCCCAGCATCAGGACTCTGACAGCCCCTACCCAGTGGAGCCCTTCCTTGCCACTGTCTTTGCCAAAAAGGGAAGAGGAGGGGCAGGCACTGATCTCTCCTCTGTGGTGACCAGTGGCAGGATCTGCAGGAATAGCCTGCAGCTGTGTCAGGGATGTCAGGAAAAGATTCTTCCCCCGAGGGTGCTGGGCACTGCCAGGGAATGGTCCCAGCCCCGAGGCTGCCAGAGCTCCAGGAGCTCCCAGGGATGCACAGGGTGGGATTGTTGGGGTGTCTGTGCAGGGCCAGGAGCTGCACTGGATGATCTCTGAATCCCTTCCAACTCAGGATATTCTTTGAATCTGTGGTTTGCAATGCACACAACAAGTAAATATCAGGGCAGTAAACAGAGCAGGGGAGCCTTAATGATCCTACACTAAATAAAACTCTAGAGCTTTCCCTTGCAGCAACAGCTCCTGCTCTGGCTTTACTGGGACTGGAGCTGTGGCCAGGGTCGGAGCCCTTCCCTCCCACAGCTCTCCAGACCTTTGATTCCCGAGCCTTTGCTCCTCAGGCCAGAGGCTACTGGGTGACAGAGGCATCCATCCCTCCCTGCCTGCTGCCAGCCCTCTGCCTTCTACGGGCTCAAACCCCACTGCAGAGCTGCACACACGGCCCCTTCTAAACAAGCACAATTAATAAAGACTATCTAGCCAACATCTGACTCTCATTAGAGGAAATGTGTTGAAAAAACAGATCCCAGGTTGGCTGTGATTTATGGTTTGGGCCTGCTATCCTTCACAAGCACTGGCGAAAGCTTTTGCAAAGGGCCAGAACATAAACTACTTAAGGAAACTCAGTAACCATGTAAAAAGGCTGGAAGGGTCAAATCAGACAAATTAAAGAGAGGTGGAGATGCAAGCCCAGGCTGGCTGTCCCCCAACTGAGGGCCACCTAGGTAGGCACAGAAGATCTGTGTTCATATTTCTGCTGTGGAATTTGACATGAAATTCCTCCTGTGCCAGTTACAGAAAATGTTGCTGTTCTTTTTCTGTCTACAGTGTGCGAATGTGTGTGACAGTAAGGGGTGGAGGGGTCAGTGGTCTGGTGGGTTCTCTCAAGGGTGTCAAATAAAACACCAGTGCATGAGATCCTGGGTGCTCTCTGAGTTAATGGTGCGTCCTATTTCCCTTGGGAGTTTTGAGTTCATCCTTTTCTGTTTGCAAAGAAACGTGAATTTAGCTGAGTTATCCCAGGTTTGCTCAGAGACTGCTCTGAACTTGTCCTGGGGGAGGGTGTCTGCTGAGGAAAGCGGATCTCCTGCATACTTTGACAGACAAAATGTTCTTCCAACTGGACCTTCTTGATCTCAGTGTCATTGATTTGTCAGGGCAGCACAGCCCGAGCCATGACTGTGGTGGTGCAGGAGCTGCTCCCAGCAGTGCTGATGCTGCAGTTGCTGCACAGTCAGAGCTGTTATGTTCAGTTTTGTGGACCTGCTGTTGCCTTTCCAGTGCTCTAGCATGGGCTATTGACAGCTCTGGTTTGCTCCCCTGCCCTGGGGATAACCCAGCTTGTGCTCTTTGTGCATGACCATGCAGTGGAAGTGGTGGACTAGATGAGATGGAGAGGAAAGAGCTACCAGGCAAGTTGTTTCACAAAAATCAAGTATTTAATTTGTTTCTCTGCATACATGTTACATTTGGTCCTTTTTCATCCTTTGACCTTGGATCCTTTGCAGGTCCTTTACATTAAGCTAACAGGGGATGAAAGTAAAGTGAGCCTTGGAGGAGGGAAGTGTGTTGTTTGGAGTCTGAGCAGGTTGAAGCATGAACTGCAGATGTGATTCTCATGTCCCTGAGCCTGCCTGCATGCTACGCCCCATTGCATTGCAAGGTTGAAGTTTCTTGTAATAGCAAAATATGGTCTTGAAAAAAACTGGCTGCAAAGACTTTATTTGTTTAAACAAAGGCTTTGTGATTCCAGAATTCTCTCCCCTTTCATATGCTATAAACTACCTCCTCCACCTCCCCTCTGAAACACAAATTTTGGAGCAATCCATCAAGAAAAAGGGAGACAGAGCCTTGATCCCTTGACTTCAGTTGAGCTGTGCAATTTATATCTACTGAGCATCTGGCTGTAGGGAAACCAAAAGTTCTTTTAATATTCTGCAGAGACTCTGGGTGTACAAATGAGCATGGGCTGTCAGAGCTGAGAAATGGGGCAGAGGTGCCAAGAGGTTTCTCTGCCTTTTCACATAAAACTGACCTGTGCCCCATGCTGAAAGTTGGACTGGTTCTTCTTTTACTGCCCTCAGTGCCACTGTGGTAACTGTGCTGGAATCATTAGACCCTGGTTGGTATGAGGCTGTTATCACACTGCTCTTGTTAGGATTTGAGTGAGAAGTTGGAAGACTTGTGGGGCTTCCAGGCTTGAGAAGATGAAGTGTGCAACTATATAATAATGAAATTATGCAAAGCAGGAGTGCTAGGTTAACAAAGTAGGAATGCCAGCTTAACAAGGTACCTGAAGTTATAATTCACTGCTTTAGGTCACTCACAGGGGTGCGTCCAGACTGGGAGCTCAGGCATAGATCTGATACCTGTTGGCAAAGCTGCTGCACATCCAAAGATGGATTGAATTTATCAACCATTGTGTCAGGGTTGAGGGGGTCACAGCTGGTACAGAGTACCTGGGTTGTTATTTTCCAGCATGTGAAGTCTTCCACGTCTCATCTGCATTAGAATTTTCCATCCCTACAGTTGCATTCCAACTGAAAGAAGGAATGGGAAGGGAGAGATGTGCTGGGACAGTAACTGCGAGACATTGTGGAGACAGACTGTCTGTCACAGGATATGCTGGTACTGTCTCATGTTCATTATCTCAATTATTTATCCTCCCTGCTGGAATATTTCTAAAACAAATCCTACCATGTGTTTTGAGGTTGGGATTCATAGAGTGAAATCACAACTCCTTTCTCAGAGTTTAGCTGGAAAAATACAAATCTGCCAACTAGGAACAGAAGGGAAATAAACTGTGGTTCTGTGTAGCAACAAGTGATGGATTTCTGCAGATATGGAAAGCGTCTGCTCTGCAGTCACAGGTCAGAGAGTGTGTGCATTTGCCCCAGTGTTATATTTGTTCCATGAGAAATAATGATGTGAGATTCTCAAGATCTTTTTAATAGCACAGATTGCTTTCACCCTGATCAGAAAATTCAGCTTTGCAGTCCCAGGCACTGGAACCACCAGCCATCAAGATTAGACACTAAATACTTCAGTGCATCATGGTTAGGGAAGATATTTATTAGCTTGATTTGTCACCACCATTCTCAGGCTTTCTGCAAGGAGAGCTGTGGACCCCAGACCCTGAACAGTCTGGTCCCTGGTGTGTTGTGAGGGAGCTTTGAATGGAGTGTCTGACACTGCAGCCCTGAGCATTCATCTCTGCCTCTGAAAGCCTTGTCTGCCTGTTGGTCAGATAAATAAATGTCACATGGATTTGTTGGCAGGACTCTTGCCTTAGTAAGGTCTTTTGCATTAGGATATCCACTTTCTGGATTATTTAAATGTCTTTTGGGCCCAGTCTAAGTGCCTTGGGTGTGGATCTGGGTTTCCAGGCATTTCACAACAGAAAGGATCAGAGATCAAATCCAGCTTGAACTTAAGTAGTTGTCTTTCTGACCCAGTGTTTTCTAGCTGTTTCAACATCACTGACATGAAGATCATGTTAGTACAAATATCACATGCAGTGATACTGCTGGTTTCTATCATCTTCTGCCACTTTGTCCATTTAAATCAAACCTTTTCTGTTGCAAATGCACCTGAAAGGGCTCTCTGACAGACACTTCAAGAGCAGAGAGAGCTGCTGGACTGGTGCTGTCCCTGAACCCTGTCCTTCACCTGGAGAGCTGGTTGATTCACCCCTGTGCACAGGGGTGGTACAAACCCTTTTTTTATGAGCTGAGCTCTCCAGAGGCACCTTAAGTAGTCAGTTCATCTCAGAGATGCAGAGATGGTTTACAGGCAGTTCAAGTCAGTCTCTCTAAACTTGTGGGAGTTACTAATATGTGCAAGCCAGCAGGAGAATAGGGCTCTGTAACACATCTGGTACGTCTTTTGGCTCCTGGGAGCACTGGATTTATTCAGTCTTATCTTTCTGTGGGGATGAGCAAGATCAAAAGCCTGAAGCCAGTTACATACAGAAACCAATTCCCTGTTTCACACACCGTAAGCAGATCCAGACCAAACAAGCCTCACCCATTTCCTTCCCCACAGGACAGTGCACTTATGGCACTTGCATGTTCATGGGTCAATTCAAGCCAAAAAATATTGCCCAAGATCTGTTGCAGAAAATAAAAATAAACAAATGCTATCTGCTCTTGGGTAAAAGAAAGTCCATGTCAGTACTGACCTGTGAGGAAATCTCTCCATCTGAGTGTTCCTGAAGCATCAGATGCTTTGTCTGCAAAATGTTGTGTGTTATGAGGTGGAAGATCTATGTCTAGCTCCTTTGGGAAGCTGCACAGCTCCTCATAAAGGGCCACTGTGAGAATTCCTTTGGAAAGTGGATGCAGTGGGTTGCTGTTAGCACTCAGGCTTTTTACCCTGTAAAAAACCAGGGTGGAACAGCCCAGCTTCCTTTTCTTCAAGCCATACTCTCAAATCTTCGTGTGGCTGAGAGCCACCAGGGCATGCAATGTGCTCTACAAAGCCAGAAAATGTCTGGCTGGAGAGGTCCCTTGGGGGGCCTTGTGCAACAGGGGACAAAGCTTGTGAGGGGGACAGCTGAGCCCAAGCACTGGGGTGTTCACTCAGGCCAAAATCTGTATTTACACATTCCTTGTCATAGGGAAGCTTTGGGTTTCCCCACCATCCTCTGCATGATTGCAGCCTCAGTCTCAGCTGCACCTCAGGAGTCTCTTAGGGGCTCAAGAACTACAGGCAAACATCCCCAGCCCTGTGGAAACACCAGGGTTAAAAACTTCCATGGTCAGTCCATGAAAACAGGCTCTGGCCATTAAGGAGCGCAAAACACACAGAGATGTATTTCTCCTCTATGAGACATGAACTGTGATTCATCACCTGAATATGGATGGTTTATCCTCTGAAATGCTTTATGCTGCAAATAATTTTCACTTTTTGAGAACTGCTGGGCTTTAGGAGCCATGAGAAGTGAGGGGTCCGGGAGGAAAGCTTCTCTGAGAGCTGAGAGTGGGCAGTTTCACTCTGCTGCAAAGCACTGGGGAAGCTCCTTCTTGATTAAATCTCTGCTCAGGGCTTTATCCTCCTTCACTCACTTTAAAATTGCTGAGATGAAACCAGAGGCAAAGCACGCCTTTTGTTTAGATAAGGAGTGTCCTTTGGAGAGAGCAATCACTTTAACCTGCACTCAGAGCTCATTCTGGCTATGTTTGTTCTCGCTGAGGCCTCCTGTCAGGACTCCTTTGGTGGCTGCTGACTGTCTGCTGCTCCTCTGCAGCAAAGTTCTGGGCTACTTCATGCTGCAGCTCTGCGCTGCATCAGCCCTCGGATCTGCCTTGGATTTCCTGGCTGTCACTGGGATGGATGCTTTGTCTCATTTGTCTGGGAGTGGTAACACGGCCTAGGAGCCTAGGGATGGAGTAGGACTCCACAGAGATGGGCATTTTGTGTATTCTAAGGTGTTTTAGCAGGAAAATAGTAGAGGAGAGAATATTAAATGGGGTGGAGGTTGTGCAGCCTGGTGTCCTATGAGGTGGGGGAGCAGGTGCCACGGCAACCTGCACTAGTGTCAGGACAAATGTTTCTGCCTATGACAGCAGGTCATGCTGGTTGGCAGCATGAAAAGTCTTAAAACTGATTTTCATTTCATCTGCCTTCTGCATATTGGGATGGAACTTAATTTCACACTCTGCCCCACTAAACATCCCCAAACAAGGTTCATGTAATGTGGCTGTGGCTGGTGACCTGTGCAGTGGATTTTAATATTTATTGTCCCCTATGACTGATCTTGACTCACTTTTCCATGTGCCTTGGATCAAAGGGAGCAGCCTGAAGCTGTGGGTGGATATGCACAGCACTTGGCAGTGTGACATCCCTGTGTTTTGTTCTCTCTAGAATGCATGAACTGCACCAGGCTTGCTGACATGACCGAGAGGCTGAACACGCTGGAGGCCAAGGTAAGGAGCTGCCTTTATTCTCCTGTTTGACCAAAATTTCCAAGAGTTTCTGGTGAAAAACATGTGAAGTTGGCAGGCCTGGAAAGATCAGGTGCCTCTTCCTCTCTCCATGGCAGTGGCTCTGCCCCAGAAAATGAGACACTTTGCCTCTAGCCCTGCTCCTTCCCTTTCCCTTCCTATGTGGCTGCATCCCTGCCTCAGCCCAGATCCTCCAAAATAATGCTCAGGCCTCAGAAATACTGTGCCAGATGTTGCCATTATGTTTATTTGTCACTGTTTGCCTCTGACACCTGCTCTCCCTCTGCTCTGCTGTATCTCCTCAGATGCAATCCAGTCCTGCTTCTTTATCCCTTTTCTGAAGGATGGGAGGCTCTCATGCATAGTTTAGTGTAGACAAATATTAGGGGGAGACCTTCACATTGTAGAGGGTTTGTTTTATTTTCCTACAAATAGTTTTAATTTCCACCTACTGTGATTCAGATAAATTGTTCCAGTCTAGCAACAAAGCAGCTGAGTCAGCATTCCCCTTTGATCTGTGGTCCCTCCTGTGACAGCCCACTCCTGGCTGTTACTTATCATGCTTTGGTCCCTTTAAGGCATTTACTGCTGTTATTATTCATTAACTGATGCTTATCAATGACATAAAAGAATTTAGGGAGAAACCTTTGTGGAGGGAGGTGGTGGTTGTGTAGTGTTTTTGAGGCCAGTTCATGATATTATGGTAATTTGGGAATTGTTTTTACTGAAATTAAGTCTGGAGCCTCCTGAAAGCATTTGCAGTTATATTTCACTACAGGAAAATGAAGGGATGGGGGCAATGAAATTCTGGGGAGCAGGATTGTTCGAGTAGAAACAATTGGTGTAGTGCAAAGGACAGAAGGGAGCTGGGTTGTTTGTGTGAGCAGCAGGGGCTGGCAGGTGGAAGTTCTCGGGCAGGGCAGGGGAGAGGGGCTGGTGAGTGACCCCAGCATGTGCAGTCCTGAATGCAAGTGAGACACGGGCCTGGCCTCAGATGTGAATCATCCTCTCTCTCCCAGGCTGTGGCCAGCTATACCTTTCTTCACTTTCCAGGATTTTCTTTCTCTACCCCACTGGAAAAGGACAACCAGACCCTTTCCTGACATCACTCCCCACTCTCCTGGCTTGTGCTGCTCAGCACTTGTGTGGGTAACAACGTGTAAAGACTAATGGCAACCTCAGCTGGGGTCTGGCAGGACTTTGGGGAGGGGGAAGGAGGTTCTACCTGCCCAAATCCCTTCGGGAAGTCAGACAGAGTGTGTCGTGTCTCTGATTTAGTGCTGCAATCAGGCAGTTTGTGTTGTTGCTCTGATGATTTTCCTTCTGATTTCCCTCTGCTTCCACACAGACCCAAATTGGGAGCAAGGCTCATCAAAGGGGTTTACTTTTATAGAGGAAAATGAATTATTGCTTTTGGTTTTAAAGTACTAAAGATCATGTCTCTTCAAGGAGACCTTCTGCAACACAGCCCAGCAAGGTCCTTATCAATCTTTTGGCTTCCACTTTGTTTGAAAAGCTGTGAATGCTTTGCAAAAAATTGACTGTAGCAATGAAACAGAGAGTGAAGCAACAGTGCATGACTGCCGGTGCTGTACACAAGAGAAATATGCTGATTCCCCCTTTTTTCAAGGTTAATTTAAGTTCAGTTTGATCTCTGTAGCAATCTAATGAACTCAGTTGTTACTATTCAACAACGGCCAGCATCCTTTAAAAGATGCTTATGTTTGTTCGGTGTTGTCTGCATTCCTGCTCTGGATTTTGGAGGAAGATCCCTGTTTTGCTGGGTGATATGGATGTGAAGTTGTCTCTCAGCTGTCCATGCTGTCTTCTTGTAATGTCTCATTTCACCACAACAAGCTGAAGCTGTTTTGAGGAACACAGGAGGGATGGAATGGGCACACACATCTCTGCCAGTGCCAGAGGCTGTTTCCCACTGGATTTTTGCAGGTTTGTTCTGCAAAGGAAGATGTGGAATTTCATCTTCCCCACAAGCAGAGCTGGATTTTCCTGCCACAGTCCTGGTCCCTCTGGAGGGAGCTGAAGTTGAGGCACTTTGCTGCTTTTGCTCTTTTGAATTTCAGCCCAGCATGATCAAAGTGAGCTCAGGGATGGCAGTGGGAAAGAACAGCCTGAGGTTTCTTCTTTCCACATTCCTCTTCAGCTTTTACAGCAGCCCCCCTAAAAATGGGGATATAACCAGCAATGGTCTCATCTTTCTTATTACAGGGGTGAGCTGGTTCATCCAAATTGTAAGATCAGTGCCCAAATGAGGTAATAAAAGTAACCCTCTGATTTTAGTAATACGAGAGTTGGATCAGAAGGTGAAAAGTGAAAATAAACACAGAGCAAATGGAATGAAAAATGACTCATTAGGGACCAGTGCTTTTATTGCCCTTGGGAAAGAGAGAGGCTGAGCCATGTCTCAGCTGCAGCAGAACCAAGTCTTCACGTGCCTCACACCTTCCTCAGTGCTGCTCTAGGATGTCCTTGTGCCTGTTTCTGCAGGGAGGGAGATGGAATCAGGTTCCATCCTCATCTCCTGTTTCCAGGTACCACATTGTCTCCCCAGGACAGAGTTCACGTGCTCAACACCAGACCCACTGAGTGACAGTCCTGAAAGCTTGATTGATGGTGCTGAGCTTGAAATCTACAGAGCACAGGATGTACAGTAGGGAGGATGGTGACCCTCCTGGGGTCCATGACAAGAAATGGAAGAAAACTACCCTCTCCCCAAGCCCAAACATCCCAACCCTTTTTTCTCTCCTGTGACATCTTAGTTTACACCCCCACAACACCCCCTGACCCCACAGGAACTTCGTTGGTGGGACAACAGAGCAAACTGCTTTTATTTCATAGCAAAGGTTTCACTTAAGCCAGCACAGCCCCTTAGTGGGAAGTGTGTTCAGCCCTTCCTGAATTTCCTGAGCCTGGTGCTGCCCTCCTGTGTCACAGGACTGAGCCCAGACAAACCTTGTGAGTGATAGCACTACCCATGG
>JAGMWU010000020.1:6643307-6889110 GCA_018697195.1 Certhia americana | reverse complement strand
CTGCAGGTAAGGCTGCAGGTGGGGCTGGAAAGGGAGCAGGGCTGCAGTCAGGGCTTCAGGTGGGGCTGGCAGATTAGCTGGCAGGGCTGCAGGCAGCTGCACACAAATTTCTGCTCATTTTGCTCACCCAGTTTCAGTGCCTGATCTGAGCTGGTCTAACCCAGCCTTATCTCCTGACACTGCTCTTGTGAAGCTCGTGGCATTTCACTTACAGCTTTAATGCCTGGAGATAGCATTACATATCCAGTGTCTGATTGATTCATTGTGTGATTGATAAATGACATGCATAGTTTTTGCATGAAAACAGGCCCTGTAATGTGATTCCCCACACAGAAGGTTCTAAAAGGTTTTAAAGAAAGTCTTTGTATGGTGCACAGAATTTGATAATTCATTGCTATTTTTTCTGAAAGCAGCCCATTTATTTAGGAGAGATTACCAACAGCACCTTCACTACCCATGTTTTTGTATGGTAAGGCATCATTATGTGGAATTCTAATGTGATTATTGTATGAAATGTTTCATTATTTCCTTCCTCTGCCAGGCAGTTGCATGAAATACTGGCAGCTGTCTGGGATGTTTTATGTGGTTTGTCTTTCTCTGATAGACAATAAAACAATTCTCTGCTATAGGGGAGAAATATTTGGAAGACAGCAAATGTTTCACGGTGCTGTGACATGGCTGAGAGATTGGGAGGGGAACCAAAATTGCTTGGCCATGAGGCTGCTGCTGGCTCTGCAGGGTGGACACGAGCAGTTGCTTGATACTTCAAGGGCATCCATGGATTTTCCGTGTTCTGTATGTGGTAGCCATGAACAGGTATTTCCTTTCCTTTCTGAACAGGAAGGTGTCTTACTTTTTAATCCCTAAGGTTTCCTAATGGCTCTGTGCAGAATCTGTTTCTCCAGCTCCAGCAGTACATTGAATTTAAGGAGAATCTGGGCTGTTTCACAGGTTGCTGTATAATAACTGTCTGGTTTCTGGGAGCAGTAACAACCTGTAAAATTTCCAATTTAATGCTGAGTTTCTGTTGGTCAGTTAATAATAAAATGCAACTTCCTAACTGATTCTTACAAGGAGGAACTATGAATCAAATGTAGGTGGGCAAATTGAATTTTGTGCAACTTTGCATCCATCTTTTGGTTTTTTGCCGATCTGAAATAATCCTGATGATGAGGCAGTTTCAGTACTGACCCTTCTCTCATTTGGGCATCCTGCTGTCCTTCAGAATGAAGGTTAAAATCCTTTCCTTCTAAAGTCTAGTAATTTTGGAACCTTATTTCTTATCACTGTTGGATTGAAGGAGCAGCCTGTCCCCTAAGACTGTTCCATGTGTTTGGCCAATGCTGAAATCGTTTGCCAGAACAACAAAAAGGCTGCAAAGGCCTACTCGTCCACCATTCCCTCCCACAAAGTCTTTTAGTTACAAGTTTGGCATTTTTAGTCAAATGGATTTAATATTTTCATAAAATAACTGTGAAAAATTCTCTTTTCCTGACATGTAACATAAGTTTGCCCAGCAGATCCTATGTCTGCATTTGGAGATACTTTTGGTGTGTTTAATACCTGGGAACACTGTTTGCAAGTTTTGATTTTTAAAGAGAAATACATTTGTGGACAAACAGTAGGTTTTGTCAAGAGAGGTGTGTGAGGAGCACAAAGGATGTGCTCAGATCCTTTTGCAATTCAGTGTCCAAACATTTGAATTTCCATGTGATTCTAATCAGAAATTGTATGGGAGCTTTGTAAGCAAAGTACCACTGTAAGTTAAAACTGACTTTGTGTCCTTTTTCTTTCAATTTGCACCAAGTTGAGCCAGGAGAGGCCCAATCTCATCTTTTCCCTCAGCAGCTTTTGGAGCTCTGTGGGGAAGAAGAGCACATGAGGCATCTGAGCGTGTTTGAGGTGAATCCCTGAGCTGGGGGCTCCTCACCTGGTGGGAAGCAGAGCTGATCCCAAAGGCATTGCTGGGCACAGACAGCACTTGGTCAAGAGTAAATTCACCTCAGGCTGGTCTGGGTTCACATCCCTGGCACTCCTACATCCCCAGCAGGCCTCAGCAATATCTGGGACAGAGAAATGATGTGATTTTGAGGGTGGAAGTTTATAGCTCCCATGTATTTTTATCCGGTGTTTTAAAGGCACAACAGTGAATCTGATTTCACTCTGAGCTCCCTTGTGAGCTTTGTGTACAGGGCATTGAAGGATTGCTGCATCCTCTCCACATCTGGCTCCTTGGGGTGCCAGCTGTGGCAGACTGGGGGCCTCAGCAGCAGAGTAAATCTCACTGGGGAGCACATTTGGAGGAGCTCCCTGGGTTCCTTGCAGGACCACAGCCAATCCTTTCCTTGCAACTGTTCTCTCAAACAAAGCCTCGAGGGCCTGAGGAGCTGCTGAACAGTGCCTGTGTTTCATCTGACCTGGGAGGGCAACCTGGGCTTTTGTGTCTTCTCTGCTCTGATTCCCCTCCAGAAGGTGCCTGCTGAGGAAACAGGTGCATTTTCCACCCTGTTTTTGGAAATCTTGTGGCACTCTTTGTAGAAAGAACAAGAGCTGTGCTACCTGATAGAAGCCTTTGGTTCATGTTGATGTCTTCCATGCATTATTTGATGACATAAACCTCACCTTTTGCTCTGTGCTGAATCACTACAATGACATCAGCTAGTGCTACCCCCCACCCCATAATTTATCAGTGCAACAAGAACTCCTCTATACACTAATTATCTTGTCCCTTTGGCCAAAGCCTCTAAGATGTTGTAAGTTTGGAGTCACCCAGGTTCTCTGGGCATCCAGTTCCTCAGTTGTTGGTGGTTACTTACTGGATGTCTTTTGGCTTTTGAAACCAAGCACTTGTGTCTGTGCAGGAGCCTTGTATTTACAGCTATGAGAGAGAGACCATTCCCCATCACATTTTGTAAAACTCCCTGTTTAGATCTGTCTTGATGAATGATTAAAAAATTCTTATATTGCCAAATAATTTTCTATGCAGAAAGATATGTCCAACAAATTATGCAATTTACCATTATTAATCAGTTTGTGTCTCTGCAAGATCAAGGGAATCTTACTTTACACTGGAATTTTTAGCTGATGAGCTGGATTAATGCAGTTTCTTTTCTTCCTCTTTAGAGAGGGATGAAGGAATTTATTCCACCAATGCTTCAAGAGACCAAATATCCCCTGTTTATTAATTAATAATATCTATCTGGATTTTTATCCAAAGAAAAAGCATTCTGAGCTCTGTTATATCAACTTTTAAATCTTTGGAAGCCTAGCTGCTCTTCCCTTGTTTCTAACACCTACCTAGTTACAGGACATCAGGAATGTGAGCAGAGGACAGATGATGGGAGGAGGCTGCCTTTGTGAAATCTTTTTTTGATGAGTGGGAACAACAAAAATAGGGTTCTGGAAAGCCACTACAAGCCAAGAAAAGTCCTCTGACACTGAACATCTCAAGAAGATGAAAACCGTCCTCCCATTTCCATTGTCCCTGGCCTGAGCTTTTGATCTGACGCAAGAAATGTGGTATTTGTCTGAAGTTGAGAAAGTTTGGGCTCACAAATGGAAAAGGAGGAGGTGGGTTGAGTAAGCTGGGACTGAGCTCCAGGCACACAATGCTCGCGTTCCTGCGGAGGAATGGGAGCAGAGCAGGATCCACAGCCCGGCTTTGAGCTCCAGGAGCTGAGCAGGAGCCAGAGCATGCCCTGGGAGCCTGGTGGGTCTGGGAGCCCCAGGTGATGCTGCAGGCAGCAGCTTCTGGTGCTGGCCCTGAGCCTCGGGGCTCCCAGGATGATCCCCCGTGTTCTGAGTGTTCACGTAGTTCCTGTGGCCAGCCCAGCTCCCCACGCTTTTGGCAGCACAGGTGGCCCCATTTCAGTCCCTTCCAGCCTCCTGACCCAGCTCAGATGTGTCTGAGCCGTGGGCTCTGGAGCCAGGGACAAACCCTCTTGCTGCTCGGACCTCTCTTGCCAGAGGCTCCAGCTCAGCTGAGCTGTTTAGGCTGATTTGAGTTCTTCCTTCCATTCGTGCAGAAAGACAAAAGTTTGAGTGTTCTGCTGAGTTGAGGCCATCCTTCAACTCAGACTGCACATTGCAAGGTGGGGAGGAAAGGGTTTTTTGTGTCCTGCAGGGATCAGCTGTCCTGGCACTGCAGGCAGCAGCCATTGTCCTCCTCTCTGCCTTCCATGGCTGGCTGGTGAGTGATATTACCCATGGCTGCAAGACATATTTCATTTATCTGGTGGCATGAGGATGTTTTCTGCCCCAGTCTTCATGGAGGCAGAACTTCTGTGTTGGAAGTCATAGCAGCAACACAGGTGGGCACTGCTTGCAATGAGGATTCCCTGTGAAAACCACACATTCTTCCCTTGATGTTATCCCTCTCTCTACCTCAACCCTATTCACTAGAAAATACCAAGATTTTAGTACTGAGACTTTAATACACTGCACATTTTGCTAATTTTCTTTCTGGCTGTGAGCCTCTGTGGTATCATTTTCCAGCAGTTTACTCAGAGGGCTCAAAGCTTTCTTTTTTTTTTGTTTAATGAAAGTGGGAATTCTCCTTGAGTCCCCTGACTACAGCAATGGCAGCCTTAAGAAAAACAGAACGTGACAGAAAATGGATGAATGGTTCCAGTGCTATTGCAATAATGTGTAAGGAGCCCCTTTGTGCTCTGTGCTGTGTGAGCAGTGAGAGGACACTCCTTGTTGAAAGAGCCGTGTGTAGTTTGAGATTTTTGAATGTGACTAAATCCCTTGTGCTTCTCCTTCTTTAGTTTGGCTCTGTGGATCTCACGGATGTTGGAGCTCTCTTCTTTCTGCTTTATTTCTTTTGGGCATTTCTTCAGTCCCAATCATAAAAACTAGAATTTTTCAGCAATTTCAAGTCTGGAGACTTCCTGACCTCTATCATTTCGTGCCCAGGGAAAATAAACTTGTTACTATGGTTTGAGCCTTAATGACTGCAAAGTATATATAGTCAATTTATAACAGTGCATACTGGATTATCCTGTGCATGGCTTTACAACTTCTACAGCATTTATCAGCAAGGTGGTCATTTAAAACATGTTGTTTTAATGAAAAGGATACCCTTGCCACTGTTTTGTGTTGATTATGTGGTAACACATTTTTATTATCACCCATAAAAATGATTTGGAGCCTTTCCACTCCAGATGCGACCTTCGGCAGAGCCGTGCTCGCGCCGCCTGTGAGGGCCACAGGCCCCTGTGGTTTGCTGAGCCCTGACCATGGCTGCAGGGATTTAATATCCCTGAGATAATTCCCACAGACAGCCCCTGTGTTCCCCTTCCACACAACAGGAGCATCCCACCCCTGCCTTGGCTGCAGCCCCTCTAATTTGCCACCTCCAGGGTTACTCTGCCTCTCTGCCCAAGCACATTTTGGCAACATCCAGGTGTTTGCTGGGTAAGTAAAAGGATGATATAATAAATAATATAAAGTGATTCAGGAAAGGTCTTCAGCTCACACTTGAGTCCCATGGAAATGGGGGTTAAGCACAGTTATGGTAAGGCACATGCTTAAGTGTTTGTTGAACTGATAACATGTTTCCTGGAAAGTCTGATGAATAAATCATTGGGTAGAAGCAGAATGCAAAAGGCAGATGGAACCAATTCCTTCCTGTCTGGCATCAGTCAAACCTGGTGAAGAAAAGCATTGTAACCTTACTCCTTTTTGCTGCATTCAGAAAGCAGGACTCTGGATCTGTAAATAAAGATCCTTGCAATAAAGCAAGAATTTTGCTTGTTTGCAAGAGTGAGGTTCAGTTCCCTTGCACTTAACCCAGATCTCAGTTTAATTAGTTTCTAATTCACCCCATCAGGCCAGTACATTCTGCAGGAAGTTCATAATTTCTGGCGCTGCTGCAGTACTGGCTCTCACCAGGCCTTGCAATAAAGAAGTGATAAACCTTGTAATAATTGCAAGTTAAAAACAAACAAGCGGAGCCAAGTCACTCTCATTTATAATTGCAGTGTGACTTCATTATGTAAAGACAACACAGTGTGTAAAGGCTGAAACTTCTAGGGATTTAGTGGAAAGTTTGAGCCATATTCCCTTTTATTTCCCTTATACCTAAATTAGTATTGCTTAGGTGGTTTTCAAATAGGAAAGGATGATGCTGTAACAAACCTGTGTTGCATGCCTAGATTCTTATGTTAGAGAGCAGCTCCCAGTTTCTTAGAGGCTACCAGTGGGAAGGGAACAGAGCCTGATGGACAGCCTGCATCACATGGGGTCACTTTGCCAAGGAGAGAAGTTGTAAATGGCCCAAACACCTCAGGGCTGCCTGTTGGCTTTAATTGAAAGTTGTGTGTTTGCAAAGCCTAGAAACAGCTGTGAGTTTTAATAATATCCTATTGCTTCTAAGCAGAACTCCTTGAGTAAATTGCCTGCTTTTTTTTTTTTTTTTTTAAATTTGCTTTAGAGTTAAAGCACTTCAACTTTATAATAGCTTTATCTTTTCCATCTTATTTCATTTGGTTGGTATTTGTGCTTTTAGAACCAATATTTGTCCTCAGTTTTGCTACAGGCACAGCCCTTCACCTCGTCCCGGCTCTCAGTAATTTCTGATCTTCTGGCTCTGGGTTTGAACACCAGGGAAATGCTGTGTCCCCACCAGGAGCTTCAGTCCCTGGTGTCATGTTTCTCAGCAGGGACACAATCCCACATGAGGCTGAGTCCCTCTGGAGGCAGTGAAGTCCTCCCCTAGGAGGGTGTGTGTCACACACTCACAATTAACACAGCAGCTTCCTAGCTAATCAGTGCTGATTTCCTAATACCAATAAAGCTTTTATGCCAAAACCCCGTGGTCTGTGAGCAGAGTTATTCCCAACCCTGTCTGGCAAGAAGAGTTTCAGGACCTCCTCAGGAATTGTGACCATGTCTGAGACCATCCAGGTCACAGATCATGGAACATTCTGAGTTGGAAGGGACCCACACGGACCATCCAGTCCAGCTCTTAAGTGAAGGGCCTGCATGGGGGCTGAACCCACAACTCTGGGCTTGTGAGCATCTTTCTCTGAGCCCCAGCTGATCTTGTCTGTGTTCCCCATGTTGCTCTGTGCAGATCCTGCTGCTGGAGGCTGCGGAGAGGAGCCCAGCTCTGGAGAACAACCTGCCCATCGTGGGCACTACAGCCACGTGGTACGATGAGCTGCTGCCAGATGCCTTTCCCCTGCTGAACCCCGGCACTGTCCTCAGGAAAACCATGGGAGCTGTTGGTAAGCCTGGCCTGCTTTTCACCAAATCACCCCTCCTACCTACACGGTGCCTTTGGGGTAGGCAAAAAGGAGTCTGGGTCTGTTCTATCCTTGGGAGCTGCAGAGGAGAGGAGTTGGGAAGTCTCTGCCCTTCCTTGAGTTCCGCCAGAGCAGAGCAGGGATGTCCTTGGAAGAAATCCATTGAATCTGCATTTTGCCAGCTGTGGTGGCCTGTGGCAGCCACAATTTCTGTTGGTACAAACATCTGCTGGAAGCTGAATTTGAGTCTGTTTGTGTTCTGTTGACCCCAGCAGGGCCACTGTGCCTGCCTGTATGTTTCAGTGGGCTTGTTTTAAGTCCAAAGGTTGTGGATTTTGAGGCCTGGACACATGGAAACATTCCTGAGGAAGCCCAAGAGAGACAACAGGATCACAGTGGAACAGTTCCTGCTCACCTACAGAGCACCAAATGCAGTGTTTCCCAGTGTGGGAGCAGTGCTGGGGGGGAGAGAAATAGGCTGCATGGGTCATTCTCGGGTTTATTAGGACAAAAATCTTTCCCATGAATAGCAGCATCAGTTGCAGTCTGCTTTATATTTTCTAAATTTGCCATAAACACAATGGGCTGTTTCATGATCCCTCTTGTGGCATGAAAAAAAAATACACTTATAAAAAAGTCTCCCTCTGAGCCCACTTGGCCAGACAGATCCCTGTGCATTGAATTTTCTTGACCTTGGCATCTATTTTAAAGATGCCTGCTCTCTGCTTCCAGATCCCTGTCTGTCTGTTGCTTTGCTTGCTCCCAGAGCAGTTCTTTGTTCTTTAGGACCTCCTTCGCTTTTTACTTCTTTTTTTTCTTTTTCTTTTTTTAAATTTTTTCGGCCCAAGCAGTTTATTATGGCAGCCCTTCCTGACTGCAGCAGACTTGGAGCCACCAAAACAGCCCAGATGTTGTCCCTGTTTATGATTTGACATGATGCCACAACATGGAGGGAGGTTCACTAACAATTTGTTCTGCAAAGTATTCTCAGAACCACAGCCACGGCTGCCAGTGTTGGAATCCGGAACTCTGAGAAGTATTTCTCTGCATGTTTTAAGGGATCCAAGCCCTCTGACAAACACTATTTTTAACCTATGTCCATGGAAAGGGCTTTCTAGGCTCTGGGATGTAGCAGAACTTTCAAGAATGTGGATTAGATAGTAGCATAATATGTAGTTTATCACAGGGTGAGAATTTTAGATTTATGGGTTGTTAGAATGGTAAGCAGATGAAGACAAGATGGAGGATCCTTGTCATTTTTAGGTTCCTTTCTCCTTCTTTACCTGCCCGATGTTTTGCAGTGTTTGGGACACAGAACAATTGGTTAGAATTTGCCACAGTATAGAATCATGTGAATAGGGAATTAGTTTGTTGTTGGAAGACAAAGAGAAATAATATATGTTCTTGGTGATAATTGGATAAATTATCTTTAAGAGAGCCTTGAACCTGTGTGTCAGGGCCATTTTGATGCTTTTCTCCTGCACACCGGGCTGGTGTAAAGCCTGCTGATAAGAAAATAATTAACAACCTGAAGAACGAGAGAAAAGCCAAGAGTCCAGTTTGCTTTCTTCTTAACAAGGACTTTCTAAAAAGCCTCCCCTCTTAGGGAGAAATGTGTGAGGAGTGGGAAACTCCCACAGCCAGGAACTGAATTAGAGCAGTTTCCCCCAGTGCCCATGATATGCTCATTCTGCCTTTTCCATGTAATTTATTTGTGCTGTGCCAGTGTCTCTGCACCTGCACTTTGCTGCACCAATGTCAGCCCAGCAAAATTCTAGTGACTCTGGGTCTTTCACACAAAGTCCTCTCCTCGTGGAGGCTCCTTACACATGGTCATGTCCTGCTGGGCACAGAGGCCTGGCTGCCTCTCCCTCAGGCTTCTGGCAGTGCTGCCAAGCACAGCAGCTTGCCTGTAGCACTTTGATCAGGCTCAGACCATGGTCCAGGGTTCCACCCCTGCAGCAAAGCCACATGGTCACTCACTGGTGGTCATTTCCTAAAGCAGGTGGTGATGTCTGAGCTGTGTGTGAGCCTGTCCTGTCAGCCAGATTCCAGCCTGTGTGTATACTACCAGGTGTAGTCCTTGCTCAATGTTACTCTTTGTTTTCCTGGCCTTGATTTATTCAACCTGGTGTGGAATAATGACTGTGGTGTAATAAAGGAATCAGGAATGCACTGGAGCGTTTTGAGCCAGGACAGTATCTTTCAGCAATGAGAAATAATCAGTTCAGTTGCCTGCTGGAACCCCTACCCAGCCTCTGTGGGCTTCAAATACTTGCTTTGCTAAAGAGCTGTGGGGATATTTCATGGATGTGGGTCCATGTTTGGCCTCCCTTCCTCCCCACACCAGTCTGTATCCATGATTCAAAGCCAGCCAAGCAAATTCAGTGTGGATTTTGGTGGAGTGAAGGGAACTCCACACAATTTAGGATGGAGGGAAACTGCCCATTTTGCATGATTTCAACACCGTGCTGGGACTTGTTGCTCAAAGTTGCCCCCAGATTCTCTTACAGAGATCTCAGGAGATCTTTCATCATGTGGGATATTGGAGTAGGTGGAAGTCAAGCCTGAGTGTCCTGAGTGATTTGGGGCTGTGGAAAGTTAAGCCTCTGTCCCTCCCACCCCTTCCCCTGAGCCTTTTGTGAAACATTCCCTACTTTGCCCTGCTTCTGGGTGTTCAGCCAAAATAAATCCCAGCCCTACCTTGCATGCCACCAAGCTGGATGGACCAAGGGCAGTATGCTGGGGCCTGACACAAAAGTGGGTGATATGGACAGGATGTTGTGAGTTCTGAAGTGGTTCTGGATGACCCTGTAGGTCTGGGTTGGCTGATGCCTCTCCAGGATGAGGTCCAGGAAAACTTGCTACTGTTTATGAGGGTGGTTATTCCTTCTGTGAGTGACAGGGCTGAGAATAGACAATCATTTAAAAGCAATCAGTGCTGTTGAGACAGCTGCACCACTGGCCTTTCTGATCAGCTTATTAATCAACAGAAGACATTTTTCTGAGTATTAAGAAAACATATATACTCTGGCTGAGCCAGTTGGCAGCAAGAGACCTAATTTTTCATATCTCTCTATTTTTCTTCTATTCTTTTTTTTATTTTTTTTTTTTTACCCTCTCCTTCTTAAACAGAGCCTAAAGGACACAGAGGTGCAGAGGAGCAGCTGATACCACAGGGTAAGTTAATAGTTTCTGCTATTTCTCTTTCAAAGCACAAACTGTTGTTATGCCCAATCCTGTACTTATGTCCCAAAAAGCAGAAAGGTTCTGTGGCCAGGAACTCTTTGGAGCCTCATAGATGGAGAGGCTGGGTTTATTCTTTGGGTTTTATTTGATCATGGGCTGCTTTGTTTGGAGAGGCCAAACTCCAGTTTTATCACCTCTGAGACATTAATTCCCCTGCACACAAAGGATGGACAGCACTATCTGATGGAGAGGAAGATCATGGAAGCACATGTGACCAGAGCCATCAGGGCACATCCTGAGTGATGGGAGAACTCCTCTCTAACTGTTATTACCTGCCAGGGGCACCAGGAGCCTCTGGGGATGCTCAGGTCATCAATTCCTAAGCTCCCTATGAACAGAGCAGCTCCTGTGCAGGGAAAACCCTGAGGAAAGAGGGGAGCAGATGGTGTGTTGCAGGTTAATGAGAGAGCCAGGAAGAAAATCCAGGTCTTTGCACATCTATTTGGTTTCCAGCAGTAGATTACTCACCCTGTGCCCTTTAAAAAATATTTTTCCTGTGGTCTTTTGCTTCATATTGTTTGGAGGATAAACTCTCACCACAGGCTCTCTGGAAGCAATGCCACTGCAGCAGAGCTGATTTATGCCAGCTGAAGATTTGACCACCCCCCTTTCCCCTGAATCCTTCCCTCTTTCTTCCCCCTGCTGCACTTGTCTCTTTTAAGCTGGTAACACCATTTGTCACCAGTATTAGCACTTGCCTGACACATTACCCAGAGCTGCTTCTCCCAGCCTTTCCTTCAGTGCTTCCCCCTCCAGGGAAGGAAGTGCCAGTTTCTCTAAAGCTCTGCTGCAGAAGTAGGATTGAGGACACTGCAGGAAATGATTGCTTCTGGTCTGCAAGACTTCATAGGATTGAGTTATAAAGTTGGACTGAAGGATTGAGGGTGATTTACACAGGTGAGGGAATGTTCTGACCCACACTCAGCAGCATGGTGTGTCATGCTTGCAAAACAGGTTCTGCTGTTCTTTCCTCTGTTCTTCCCTCTGTGCTGGAATTTGCTGCAGTGAAGTTTCAGGTCTGCTGGGGTTTTTTTAGGAGTAGAAGCTGTTTCCAGTGCTGTGGACAAATGGTCTTGCTTTCCTAAAAGGGCTCCTAATCACCTGCCAGGGGAGATCCATCCTTCTGTCCATAGAAAAAGCTGCAATTTGTGTCCTGTGGATAAGCACATTGACCCAAATTAAAACCTGGCCTTGATTCCTTGTTCAGTACTCAAATGAAATCAGATCTTTATTGATGACTGAATGCAGCAAAAGTACAGGCTCACACTCCCACTCAAAGCCATTGAGAAATGCCATTTCCTCAGTCTGCCCAGTTTCATTGTGGATTGAAGGTGGAGAGATTTCATTTTTGTAAGAAAAAACAGTTTGGGCATATTTCCAAAATGGAAAAAAGAAGAGAATAAGGGGAATCTTTCCAGGGGATCTAATACCAGGGAATTATTGCTTTGTTCTGAGAAATGAGTAGTTTGCATCAGTATCTGGGGCGATGAAGTTTTGTACCTCAGGTGAGCTATCCCACATGTAGAGTGGGAACTGGATCCAAATGTGGGAGTTGCAAATCCTGTGAGCCTTGATGTGATTGTGCAGCCCTGTTCCTTGGTACCAGCTGGGAAGGTGCTATCCAGCTTCTTTTCTTTTCTCTTTCTCTCCCTCCATTTCCATCCATGCTCTCCACCCCCATATGCGGCATATTCTGCTGGCACTGGGTTTGGTGGTCCAGTACCTCTCCTGATACCCAGGAAGGAGAAAGACTTAAGCTTTTAAAAGAAGCTCCTTAAGAATTGATTAAACCTTAAATTGCTGTGCTGTGTTGTGGTCATATGTAATACATGGATTAAAATCTGAAATCTGAGTGTGCTGAACTTTGGACTCGTCCTGATCTCCCTCTGGCTTTGGAGCTTGCATCTGCCACTGCTTTCAAATACTCTGAGCCTTTTGGTAGCCCAGAAACCAGGAACCTCTGACTCTCTTGGCTCTGACAGTTAATGCCTTTATTGTAATCATTAAGCACTTAATCTGAGCAGACAGACCCACTTGCCCACATCTCTAGGGCATTAAAGCTTCAGTGCTGTTTGCACAGTGTTTAAATGTCTCTCTATGTGAGCACAAGATGAGCAGTGTTCTTCTGAACATCACTATAAAATTGCCAAGCTTTGTCATTATTTTGATAGTCTGGGGCAAACAACCTTAAGATTTTATTGTCACCAGAAGTAGTGACTTTGAGGTCACTAATGCTGCCTCTGCACCTCTACCCCTTTCATGGGCTTACTGGGGGTCTGAGAGGGCTTGCCAAGAAACATCCCACTGGGCTGCAATCACTGCTCCTGGTGTTTCCAGTCACCCTGGAACCTTGCTGAGCACCCTGCTCAGTGATACACATTACTGACATCCAGTTCCTGCAGAAGTGAGGGGGCATTCATGTCATTTTGGGATGAAAAAACTTGTGCACGGCACAGAGTGCCTGTGAGATGAATGGAGACAGGAGAAACCAGGGAAACATTGATAGAGAACCTCTGGGTGATGTGTATAGAGCAAGTGGGAGACAGGGTTTGATTTTCTTTGGCAAATCTATTTTGTTACATTGGGATGGTCCTGGGGTTTATGTGTGTCAGGATGAACCCAGCAAAGGACATCCAGACCCTGCCCAGAGCCATTCAGGCCTTGGGAAGGGGCCAGTGTGGGCTCAGGGTAGCTCTGCCCAGCATATCTCAGCTGGAAGTGCCCATCCTGCTGATTTTTGGGGAGGGTTTTGTGCATGGGATTGTGCTTTTTCCTTACAGGATTGAAGAAAGAAGAGGAGGAGCAAAGTGCAGTCTGGCTGGTCAGTCCTACCTGCCAGACAGCCCCTGCCACCAGTGGCACCCTGTCTGTACACTGCTGCATTTCTCCCCCTTTGCTTCACTGAGTCCCTCTCCTCTAGTTTCGAGGTTGCTGAAGAAGCCTTTCTGACCTCAGCAGTGTCCTAACTTCCAGCTAATTTTCTTTCTGAACATTTTCAGGGATTCCAGGACAGGTTGGTCCCCCAGGCCCGGTTGGACCCACTGGGCTCCCAGGACCACCAGGGCCAAAAGGAGAGAAGGGACAACCCGGTGAGAGGGGCCCAGCAGGGCCACCAGGTGAGTCCTGGAGAAGGGCAGTGCTGCTGTGACAGAAGATGTTTCACTTCATACAAATTGTCTGTGACAGCAGCTCACAGTAGGCCAGACATGCAAGATTTGAGCATCTTCAATTGGTATCAGATCCATTCCAGTGAGTCCCCTGGGAGCTGGAATCAGCCAGGAGCTCCCAGGGCAAGCAACCACCTGCACGAGCAATGACAGACCCTGGGATTTCCTGTGGAGCTGGAGAGAGCCTGTCCCAGAAAGCTGCAGAGCAGGATCAAGTTTCCCATCCTGCTCAGGAGCTGTAAGAAAGAGCCTGTGACCTGTCAGCCTTTGGAGCAGAGTATTCCCTGTTTAACCCTCACACTGGGTGCCTGTTTTAACTCCCTTTTCTTCTCCACCATTTGTGTCAAGCTGTCAGATGCCAGGATGTCAAACTAATCATGCTTTTGTACGTTAAGGGAAAAGGTTATGAGGCCATTCTTTCAGAGAACACTCCATTCCTGAGCTAGGAGTCTCTTCATTCCCCAAATGTTGCTGAATGTTTTGATGAAGGTGATACTGCACAATAGGAGCCAGACCTCAGGCTCTGTGCTCTCTGTGTCTGAAAGGCTGTGCCTTGTGAGCCTGAGCTCGGGTAAGATTTGAAATGCTGAGTGTGCCTTAAATGTGAGAGCAGCCCTGAACACTTCTTGGCACTTTCTGGCAAGCTGTCAGTGGCCAAAGTCTGGCCAAGGATGTGTCTGCTTTTTTTGGTTTCTCAGTTTGCAACGAGAGCCTTCCAGCCCCACAGGACATGTGATCTGTCTGCTCCTGGACTGACTCTGATTCCCTTGTGCTTCCCAAGCTTTCCTGGCAGGGAGGTGACCCATCTGTACCTGGAGGGAAAAAGGATTTGGTTTCACACTTTGCTGCCTGTAGTTTCTCACTCAGCCTCAGGGAGAGGGGAGATTTCACTCTTTCAGCAATTTGGCTGCTCAAAGGCAGCACCTCTGAGCCAAGTCAAGCTCTCTCCTCTGTAGAGGAAGATACTAAACAAAAAAAAGGAAAATTGGGAAGCTGTTTCTGTTTTCCCCACCCCTCCGGTTCCCACAGCTGCAGTTCAGGACAGAAATCCTTTGTCTTCTTGCTGCCTTTTTACAAGATAGCATCATTAGCACATGCCCAAAAGCATTAACACATCCTCTCCTGCCTCTTCACAGGGATGTTGGGACCTCAAGGACCAAGAGGACTTCCAGGAGAAACTGGGATCCCAGGTCCCCCAGGTCCTCCAGGGCCACCAGCCACCCCAAGCCTCCCTCTTACCTTCCAGCAAGGGGTTCTCTACTCACTCCAGCCCACAGCTGAAAAAGAAAGTAAGTTCCCTCCTCAATTCCCATGTTCTCCTGTGGCATCAGCAGAGAGGGCAGGCATGGAGCAGCTCAGCTCTGCTCCTGCCTCCTTGCCAGGCTCTGCCAGGCTCTGGGAGACAATCCTGCATTGTGTGGGGTCTCTTGGAAGTCCCTGTTCAAGATGGAATTTCTTGGAAGCTACAGGGGGTTCACCTCTCCAAAATGAAGAACAAAGTCCCTGCTCTCCTAAACTGTCAGTGAGAGCAGGGTCTGGAGGATTTTGTTCTCTGTGCCTGTTTTTTGAGGTTCATCACAGCTTTGGGGAGGCAACTTGGTGTCCTCTAAGCTTCCATCAGGAGTAGCTGCTGGGAAGAGGATCTGGTGAAATGACAGAACTCAGGTAGCATCACCTGAGAGACAAGAGCCAGAGGAATCCAGAGTGGCAGATTAGGTGCTTGTGCACCAAAGCTGCAGGGTTGGACCCTCTTGGTGTCACTGTTGTGGTGTTGGAGTGTCAGGGTTGGTCAGGAATCAGTAAGGACCAGAGATTTGCAGCTCTGGAATCATAACAAGGACATCTGTTAAATGTGTCTCTTTCCTTGTCCCTGCAGATGCTTCTCCCACCTGTGTTTCTGGTGCATCCACATTATCCCACATCCACACAAAACACAGAATAATGGACAGGAAAGTCCAGACTGACACCATGATTTATCCCTTCCCTGTAACAGGAGGGGCAGGGTTTCTTTGTTCTTACGTTGATTTAAAAATTATATTTATTTGATTTGTGCTGTGCAGGGCAAGAGAAGGCTTTCTAGGCACATCTTGCATTTGGATTGGAGTGTTCTCAGATTTGGGCTTGATTTTCCTGGTCCAGCCCTGTGTAGCTGGCTGGTAAAAATGAAGAAGCAGAGCTCAGATGTGTCTCCCTTGGTCTGTAAATTCCTGGAGCCCCAGCTCTGTCAGGTCTCCCATCTCCACTCCACCAGACTTCAGCTGTGCCTCTTCCCCAGCTCTGCTGCCCTGTCCAGCTTCAAAGCTCAGTTGTCTTACTTACAGCCAAGGATTACTGAGTCTCCCCATGTCTGACAGATGTCTTGAGCTCTCCCTTCTGTTATCTCTGCCAGCACTGGGCAGCCACATGGACTTGAGAACAGTGAGGAGATGGTTTCATTTACATCCCTGGGCATCCCTAGGCATTCCTTCCTTCATGCCTGTGGATTTCTTGGTCTGCAGAAGGAGTAGCCCAAAACTTTGTGACATTTTTTCTTAATACAAATCCAGCTGCAAGGATAAGTTATCTATGTGACCATGACAATGTTCTGGCAGTATCAAGTTTATTTTCTTACCAATTTGCCTCTGTGTTGGCTGATTTTGCCTCCCACAAGCTGGTGGAAAGCTGATCCTCTGCCACCAATAAAACTTAGTAATTCTGTTTAGATTTTTAAAAATGTATTTACTTATTTTGAAAGGAGCACATCTGAAAACTATAAACACAAAATTCCAGCTGCTGACAGCAGAGGGAAGCATATTCCTGGTAATGGGAATGACATGTGAGAGTTGTATCAGGTTATTGTTATTATACAGAGTTTGGTTCTGCCTGAACATGGTTAATGCCTGTGCCTTTATTAATTGCAACAAGTTCCTGTTGGCAATATTTATCCACAGGCAGAAGCCAGAAATGGGGAGACAAATATTTTCTCACAGTTTCCCTGTGCTGTGGTAAAAGAAATGGTCCCATTTTTCTCCCTCCAGATCAGGTAGCAGAAAAAAATTGAGACAGGATTACTTCATTTCCATCCTGTCTCAACAAATCATGGCTATAATGGGGGAATTTATCCCTTAGTCAGAAACCTTAGCCTTCAGCCAGAAGCTGAGCTGCTGCTCCCCACTGCTGGGGCTGCTGCTACTGGAATCTCTCATTTTCCTGCCACTTAAAAATGAGTGATCAGGTACATGGTCTAGAGCCAGCTCAGACCTATTCCTTGTGCTAACATTGATGAGTTCTAGGGAATAGTTAGAGAAAAGAATGCAGCTCTCACTCCTGAGGGCTGTTTTTTACAACTCAAAAATCTGCAAAGGATACATGAAATAAAATTAACCTGTTTTCATAGAATCATCACTGTTGGAAAAGACCTCCAAGATCAAGTCCAGCCATCAACCCAGCACCACTAAACCATGTCCTCAAGTGCCACAGCCACACATTTTTCAACACTTCCTGGGATGGTGACTCTACCACTCCCCTGCGCAGCCTGAGGGGAGAACAAGGGGAAACTGAGGCAGAGCAGTTGATTGTGTGCCCAGCATGTCAGTGGTGATAAAGGGAGAGGGATTTGTGCAGCAGCATCCCAGTGCCTGCTGCCAGCAAAGCCCTTCCTGAGGAAGGAGAACAGAGCAGAGGGTGTGAAGGGGAAGAAGAGGAGGAAAGGAATTGAGAAAACTGAGTCCTTTCAAAGTGTGTCCTGAGCTGCCTTTGCTGCTCTGGCTGGGCAGTTTTCACTGTGTCCTTGAGGGCATTTCTGTGCTGTTTCGGGATGTCTCTGTCCCCTTCTGGAGAACATAGGTGCTCCCACCTGACCCATTGGTTTCACCCTTCCTCTTGGCTTGGATAGGGATTGGAAAGCTCCTGGGGCAAATTCAGTATCAAGGTCTTCTCCAGTGAAGCATTGTCTGCTGCTTTGGAGTATCCAGGAGCACTGAAACAGAATGCAGCAGAGCCTGGGTCAGTGCAGGAGGTGGCTGAGAAGGGAAAATTCCTGCTACTATTTGATGCTATTTTGGGGCTCTGTAACAGTCTCCAGCTGCAGAGTGCCCCAGAGTGTCCCTCTGTTTATAACAGAGTTCATAAGGACATACAAGTCCATCTTGCTACTTTACAAGAATATAGAGGCAATCCCTTAAAAAAATATGAGGGTTGTGTTTTAACACACTTCAGTCCTATTTCATTCAGAGTATATTTCATTTAGAGCTGATCCTGGAAAGAAACATGGGGCTGAGTGAGTCCTGCCCAGCCAGGCAGCTGAGGAAGGAATGTGCCACAGTCCTGTGCTGCCCAGGCCAACCAGGAGCTGCTGAGCCCAAGGGCTGTTGATCAGAGCTCTCTTCCATGTCACAATCATGGAATCACCTTTCATAAATAACGCTGAGTCAAATGTCAGGATGGATGGATTTGTGGGAGTAACTCAGTCATCGTAATAATGTGCTGTTTAGCTGGAATATTTTGTAATCCAGATCTTTCTCCCCAGTTTACCTCCAGCAGAAATTAAACCCTGGTTGTTTGCAGTTCATCCTCTGCCCCTCTCAGTGGATGTGCAGTTGATTTGGTTGATCACTTTAAAAGCAAAAGGCTCTGCGACTGTTAATGCCTTCACTGCTGTTTGATGCTCATTTCCCAATTTCATCTTACTCCCAAGCAGTGATGGATTTTGACATGGTCAAATAAAATTCAAATTAATTGGATTACACACTTCACTGGGGTACCTCTCCTCCTGAACATGAGAAGTCTCAGTTGTTTTGTTTCAGGGCTGTGAGGAGGGGAAGATGAATGGGTTTAGAAACAGTAGTCATATAAATACCTGCTTGCATTCAGGCTTTAGGCACAAAATGTGGTTCTCAGAGGGATCTGGGCTGGATCTTGTGCTGTCCTGCTGCCAGGAAGGCATTGCAGAGGTATCCTGTCATCCTTGGCAGTCAAAGCCATTGCACAGTTTTCCTTGGGAACTGCTTTCAAACAACTGGCTTGGAAGTTCTTTCTATCACTGCCAATGCTCCAGAAGCTGGGAAGGCTTTGCAATGTGTCTGCTAAAATTTCTGGAGAGTTCACCTTCTGACCTTGGGCTGGACTCTGCAGAGTAAGCAAACATTCTTCTGACCTTCCTGGTGTCACTTGACACTTGCAGTGAGACATTCCCAGCCTTTTCCTGCCCAGGGTTCCTCTGACTTTTACTGTGATGAATTACAAGGATGGGTGGAAGGAAACATGAGTAAGCTTGAGGTCATGGGCAAGAGGAGGTGGACATTATTCCTGCATGGCAGCCTCCAGCTGTGGAAAATGTGGGATTTTCAGAGGGTTTGCCATCCCAGTGACCAGGAGCCAACATCTTCATCCAGGTTAAACAGGACATTTATTGTTGGTCCTACAGCCAAGGGTAAGGACAGTGGAATGTAAGCCTTGGTAGCACCAGGCTGGGGGGTTCCCTTGCTTGTTTTGTGGCCTTGTTGTCTTGTTTGAGATGAGAGCAGCTCTGCAGGACGAGGGGTCACAGCCCTCTGAGTGCAAAGGGCAAGCTGCTCTGGGGCACCAGATGCTCTGGGTCTCCAGGAGCCCAAATTCAGCATCCTGAAAGCATGAAGCACTGCCAGCCCTTGGCCAGCAACAGGCGCCAGAGGATTTTGGAGAGAGATCCCGGATGGGCTCGACACTAACTCTGCTCTGTGCTGCAGATGGAGAACCCCAGCTGGCCTCCACCGTCATCGACACCATCATGGCTGGACTGCCCGGACCACGGGGAGCCCCGGGGCCCGTGGGGCCACCAGGTGACACCCAGGGCTGGACTGTAGGGCTGGCAGGGTGGGGAGGATGGGAAAGACTTTCTGATGGAGAGTGGATGGTCAGGAGGTGCCTGCAGAGGAGGGAAGTGGTCCTTACTGGAAGGGCAGTAGTGGGAAGGGTGGCAAGAAGTAACTGGGTTTTTTATGTGTCGATAGTGGCTGATTGTTTCACCTTTATCAGGACACATCTTGAGAAAGAGGCTAATTAAAAGCTGTCTTTAAGAGTGGGTTGTCCAGTGATTCCTTCCTGAGAGCAGAGCTGTTCTCCCCCTGCTGCAAACCTCTCCTGCCACTGCAGAGCTCCAGCAAGCAGGGGCTGGACAGATGCTCTGTGATGTCTGTGAAGACTTTGGAGTCAGTTTGAACTATTCCAGATTTTCACCAGTATAACAGAAATCAGAACCTGAGATGAAAATTCAGTGACAAGCCTTCTTTCTCTCTGTGCTGATGGGTGGCTTAAATGATAATATTCCTGCAAATGTCAGCACTTCCCTGTATGATGCATATTTAGGAGTGAACTCCCATTAGTTGCAGAAAAGGCTTCTCCTTTCATTATGAGGGCCTTTCATTTGTCCTTCAATTCCTTTATTCTTTGACTTAAGCATTTGTATGGTGCATTAATGATTAAGGCTGATTCAGCTGTACTTTGTATATAATGTCCACATTGTTTCATCTCAAGGGTTGTGACAACTAATCAGAGAGGAGTATTGCTAAGTTCAGGCTAAGCAAATATCCTGTCTCCCATCTGCAGGTATAATTTAACAGCTACTGTTGAGATATAATTATTTTTTCAAAAGGAATGAATTTGTTAAGTGACTGTGTGAGACAAGTTGACCTGTTTAGATGGTGCTTAACTCATCCTGGAAGCAGCTCTCCTGTGGTATAGATTTTAAATTAATTTATTGCCACTGGAGTGAGTGAAGACCAAGAGAGAGCTTTGCTTTGCCCCACTCAGCCTCTCCTTTGGCTCTGGCCAAAGTTCTGTCTCCTTTGTGTTCATCATCAGCTTTCTGACACCCCAGAGAGATCAAGTGCAGCAGCCCTGGGCTTTCCCTTGCCACCTGAGATTGTTTCAGGGTCAGCACCTGCAGTGTCTCGCTCTCATGTAGCTGTTCCATGGATCTAGTTTAAGTTTTCTCAAAAGTTGCATTCTAAGGAATGGAAATGTGGATGTTGCTGACATCCTTCCTGCTATTTTCACTGTTTTTTTTCCTCCCAGAGCTCTAACATCCCCCCTAGGGCATGGGGATGTATTCTGTCAGGATGCGGGTGTCCAGTAATCCAGTGTTTGATGAAGGGTTGTCACTCATTGAGAGACTCAGCAGAACATAAAAGGAAGTGCATGCCTTTGGAATTTAGGGTTCTTCCTTCTAAGTCTCCTTAAAATTGTCTCCAATTATGATTCCCACCAGGGCCACCAGGTGCTTCAGGACCCAAAGGCCCCCCAGGACCCATTGGAGCCCCAGGATCACAAGTAAGATACTTTGGTGATTGGGGTGAAGGGCAGAGGGGGGCTCAGGGGTGAAACATCATCTTATTGCACAAGGAAGGAGTGTAATCTTTGGTCTGCTGTTTTGTTCCCCATGAAATTCTGTGATTTAATTACTTTTCTCATTCTGGATTGAGAGGTTGAAACAGTTGTGCTTTTCAGAGTTTCCCTTAATCATAACAACACATCCTGCTGTTGCTGTGTCAAAACATTTCACTGTGGCCTGAGTTGATGCAAAGGATCTGACACGGGCTTTGCTATCTCAATGATAGAAAAATACTGCATTTCCTGTGGAACACATAAAAAGAATAAAAATACATCAATGGGAATTCACCAATTCACCAAAGTGAATGGGTTAACCCTACTTTTTCAGACATCACACTTTTTATTAAAGAAAACTATCACAAATTCACATCAGTTTGATTATTTATTGATATGAACGTTGTGGAGGGAGGAGATAATATTGGAGTGGAAAAAACTCACTCCAAAGAATTCATGGTAGAAGGGCACAGTACACACATGGATGGAAAAAGCTGGTTAAATGGAAAGAAGTGAAGTCATGAATGGGAAACAGCCAAAATACTCCAAATTGTGGTTGTCTGATACAAAGGGACTCAGTTTTGGGAAGAATATTGCTTAATGTGGAGGTAAAGCAGCAGCATCAAATATTTCAAAGGAATCCCACATGACTGGAGAGCACAGAGAAAGGTTAAGTAACTTTATAGAGGGATGTAACTCAGATCTGATAAGAGGAGGTTTGGAACTGAAAATAGAGAGAGATTTTTCCTATATGTGTTTATTAACCACTTTGAAGAAGCAATGGACAACAGTTAGGGAAAGTTTGCCAGTGTAGCAGAATCCTTTCAATTAGGGAATGCTCTGGAGAACAGTGAGAAACTCCAGATAGGTACAAACACAGTGAGAGATTTGGCAGCCAAATGACAGATGCAGTTTAACATCATTAAATATAAGGTAATTCACAATTCATAAGTAGATTCTGCAGCAGAGTCTGGGGTTTTGACACGCAGCACACACTGTAAACCTTTTATTCCTGCAGTTCAGTGTTCTTGAGCCATCCCTGTGTCCCCACACACTGTTGAGAGCTGTCAGGAGCAAAGGATGCTTATGGACACTTGGGCTTTGTTCATGCTGTATGTTTGACATAGGGCCAAGTGTGGTTTTTCCTCACCTCGTTTGGCAGCCCCAGGGAGCCTCCTAAACCAGGCCTGAGTCTCTGAACCCTTGGTGGGAAGCTCAGCTGAGCTGGTGGGGCTGGCTGCAGGTAGGGAGCAATGTGCTGCTGGTGAGCCTTGCTGTCTCCCAGCTGAAATAGGAGAGGGCTGCCCATTTGCACCCCTAAATCATGTGTGCAACCTCCTTGGGCCACTGCACAGAGCAATGCTCGTTTCTCTGGCCTAGAAAACCCATTTCTCTGATGGGTGCTGATGTGGGGATTTGGGGGGGCTCTTCCTAACCAGGCTGGTTTAAATCCCTAGTGGCCTGGAGGGGAGCTCCAGACTCACTTCTGCAGCCTCCGAGACAATGTGCAAGTCACTTGAGGTGATAAAAAAAGCATCTTGTACATGGTTGTGGGGAGAAGGAGAGCTGACAGGCTGAATATAAACAATGTTGTTCTCTCTTGGTCTGGTTAGTAAGTGTGGCTTCTCTGGGTGGATAAGTTAAGAATTTGGATCGATTTCTGCATAGCAGTTCAATTAGTAGAAATCTGGAGACTGTGCCCTTCTTAGCCATTGGTGACTGCTTTATAGATTTGTTCAACCCAGGGAGTAAAATTATTAGCAGAGATTGGGCTTAATTTGAAAATTGTTTATTAGGGTGAGTGAATAGCTTCAAAATAATTTCCACTACACAATCCAATTAATTTTCAGGTATGTGTGCTTGCTCCTGCCACCCACTGAGGCAATTAAGAAGTGGGGGGAAGCAGTGGGTATTTTTAAGCTAAACATACTACCTGTGTATTAATTTCTTCCTGGTAACTGAGAACAAAAACTGTCCTGTCATATTGACCCCAAAAATTGTTGCATAGGGGCCTGCAGTGTATTAAAAGACCCAAACAGAGGGATCTGCAGAAAATGCAGGGCTCGGGATATCTGCAAACAGAGCTCCTGTTGTATTTGCTTGAGGGAAAAAGAGAATCCAGCCCAATTGCTTAATGTGTGTATGAGGTTTTCAAGAGCTGAGGATCACTGGGAAATGTATTCATTACACTTACAGAAAGGTTGCACAGTAGAAATTAACTCCTTCTCATTCTGCATCTCTTCTAGGGCTTGCCAGGATCTCCAGGACAGCCTGGACCAAAAGGATCCAAAGGGGACCGAGGAGAGAGAGTAAGGTTTTAGATGCACAGAGGGATTCCCACAGCACGTGGGGGTGAGGCCTCAGGAATTATACACAGCTCAGGTCTCACAGATGCAGTGGGACTACAGCCACCACCAGCTTTAAATGCAGTTTTTGGGGTTTCCCAGAACCAAGATGAGTGTTTCCTGTACAGAGAAAGAGTTGAATTCCTTGCAAAGTCAGGTATTCCCTGAAGAGATTGAGGCAGCAAAGACATGGCATATAAAGGCCTGTGGAGATCAACTTTCTTCCACCAGCCAAAGCTGTTTAGTGTGGAGTGTTTTGAGAGGTCTAACTGAACTCTTCCTTCTGTGGCCCTAAGGCTTTAAAAACTCACCATACTTTTCCTGAACCAAAGTCATTCCCCAGGTCAAATGATGTTCTTAACATATTTGGATTATTGAAATCATGTTATTAATGTTTATGTGCCTCAGTCTTAGTGGGCTGTCCAGTGCTGACAACTTAACATAGAACAAAAAGGCTGTTTGAATGTTATTTCCAAACTGGAGAAGTTTAGGAACTACCAGAGAAATATCTAACAAGGGCATAAATGTGTCAGATTCCCAGTCCAGCATTCAAGCATTGGGAAGGGTTTAAAAGTGGCAGCTGGGCCTTTGTCTGCTTCTGTTCAGCTTAGTTGCCAAAAGGTCGTGATCTTTGAAATCTCTGGGTGAGTCTAGGAGCACAAAATCACTTGGGAGTGGGGCATGTGGAAGAGGATCAATCAGCCCTTTGGTCTGTGAAATGGGCACCATGGACTGTGGAGAATCACTGAGACCCCAGTGTGGAGAGAGTCAAAGGAGGGGAGAAAGACAAGGAGGAAAACAGTGGATAGTACCTCTGAGGTGATGGATGTCTGCAGTGGAGGCTGCACTGACACAGCCTCCTGCCATAGCTGGGGGAAACAAATTCCCCTTTCTTCCAAAAGCCATTTTCCTGTCCCACAGAGGGAGGTGAATGGGGGCTGTGGGTGAATTGATTCCCCATGATAGAACCTCCTCTGCATTCCTGCTCCCCCTTCCAATCCAGCAGACAAGAGGGATGCCTGAAAGAGCCAAGACAAATGCCAATCAGTAAACTCCAGTGTGCTGACATCTCAAATTCATGGCAATAACCAGCAACAGACAAACTCTGTCCAGACTGTGCAAGGGCAGCAGGCCCAGGTGCTTCTTTCACCCCTCCTGAGGGATCAGGAGCAGCAGATATCTGAGGGTGGGACACATCTGCCTTTTGAAATCTCTGGTTTATTTTAGTTTTGGGTGCTTGGTCCTGTTCTTTTATAAGAATTCACTTGCACTTCCCTGGAAGACAGAGTGACTGTTGGTCATGTTTTGTAACACTTTCCTTGTGCAGCTCAGCCAATTTGGGCATGATGTGGCTTTACAAATAGATTGCAGACTGATGGAGTGCTGGCACTAGAATTCAAGATTCTGATAGAGAGCAAAACCTTAACTGGTGAGATGGATGCACAGATTACCAATTACATCTCATTGCCATTCAATCTTAATTTTCAGCTAAAAGAGAATAGAAGGGCATGGTGTGTGGCAGTGTCACATTTCCAACCAGGAAACTGATAAAACTCTTCCTCAGTGACTCATTCAACATTTTGCTGTAGTTTGGGGTCAACCATATTACTAGTATTACTACTAATATACCATATTACTACTACACTTATTTTGAAACAAAATTTCATTGCATTGTGTCCATTCACTCCAGGCAGATCCCTTAGAATTTGGGTTTTACCCTCCTTGCTAGGGATTCAGAATTGTAACTCTCCTTAGTTTTGGGATAAATGAGATTCTCAAATATCAAAATATCTTGATAAATAGGAAAAAAAACCCATATTTCCTGCCCATCCTCTGTTAATGTGGAAAGGGAAGCTGACAGCCTTTTCTGTCAGAATTTCTGTAGGATGCTCTGTGTGCTTTTTGTCTTTTGTGAGTGTGGCTTTGAATGCTGGTTTTGACAACTACATGCTGCAATTTTGGGTTTGGTGGGTGCGAATGAGGGCTCGAGCAGAGGAGCTTCGCAGCTGCAAAGGAAAGCGGCGGGGGGGGGGGTTAAAACATCTACTGAGATTTGAGAAAATGTTATTATACATTCTCCCTGCTTAATCTTGGAGAGAACAGATGTGGAAGAGACGTGAAGCAGTCAGAGCACAGCCTCTGCATGGCTCAGCTCTGTGTGCTGCTCATGCTCAGCCTCTGCTCATCCCAGGCACTACCAGGGAGAGAGAGGCTCCCCAGCATCTCCAGGCAGTCTTCAGAGGAACAGCCAGGGAGGCCTGGAATAAAGGATATTGCCAACATCCAGCCTAAATATCCTTTGATCCCCTTTAAGCTGATAACATCCTTTCTGTTCCTCCTGGACATGCAGCACAGCCTGTTTATGTATTTTCAGTGTGCTGTTGTGCTCCTCTCTGTGATTTTTCCTCTTGCCTGTGCTTTTTCATGAGCTTTGCTCCCTCCAGTGCAGAATCTAAGTATTTCCCTTTTAAGATACTGGAAGCACCTGACAGACTGGGCCTTTCTCCCAGAGCTCTCCCTGTCCATAGGAGCCTTTTCCTGGTGCTGGCAAGGCATTCCACAGCCATCCCAAAGCCCTCCATGGGAATGTTCTGTAGGTGCCCCTTGGTTTTATACAGATTTGAAGGACACAAACCCAGCAGGTCTCCCTTTCTACTGCAGAAATTTGCCACCATATGTATGGTTTCTTGAGGAGAAAAAAGGGTGTGTTTGTTATGGTGTGTGTCTACAGGGGAAGAGCCAGGGGAAATATGTGTCTGTTTCATTAATGGATTTCTATAAATGCTTTTACATTTTGCCTCTTCTTCCCAAGCTCCTGCTTTCTCACTAAATAACCTATAGCTGATCTCCTGGTCAGGGATTCTGCCCTGCTGCTCTGGGGTGAAAACCAGAACTGTGGAGGAAAATGGGAAATAAAGATGTTCAGTTCAATGGCATTTCATTCTGCCCCAACCAACACATACTAGTTCAAACTGTTTCTGTTAAAAAAAAAGAAAAAAAAAAAAGAAGAGAACAAAAACCCCTCACTGAGAACAATGTGAAAATTAGCACAGCAGGAGAAAGAAACAAACCAACCAAAATATTGTACCTGTGTTTTGATCAGTAGCTGTGGGGTGTGTGTGGAGCAGGAGCAGATTAAATCAGTGCTCGGTGGGAGTCCTGGGCTCTGTTCTGGCTGGGGCAGCAGAGGCCCATCACTTCTACCAGAGAGAAGAATGCAGTGTCTTTGTAAGGAACAAATCTCCAGCCAAATTCCTTCTTGGTATAATGTAACTGACTGCTGGAAAGTTCAAAAAACCTGCTAATCGTCTTACAGAGAGGGTACTGAGCTCAGGAGCTCCATATCCAACTCAGCTCCTCCAGTCTGATGGGATTTGGAGCTGATACTTGACAGAAAACCATAACCCCCTTTTGCTGTCTCTAAGTGATAATGTCAAGGGAGAGGAATTTTTTTTTTTTTTTCACATTATCCCAAGTGTAAGGTTTTTTCATTAAGCCATCTTAATTCCTCTAGTAAAAATTACACTGTGTTCTTGTCAAGTGGCAAAGTATCTCCTAATGACACTGCCTTTATTTCCAACAGGGGCAAGCAGGTCTGCCTGGAGAGAGGGGCATTAAGGGATTTCCTGTAAGTGCTGCACTGATGGGTGGGTGCCAGGCTCAGGTGGGATTGGTGCATGGCACTGCAGGTGCCACTGGAGCTACTTCAGAGCTGAGCTCTCCTGGCTCCAGCTGAGGCATTTGATGGCATTGAGGCACAGACAACCCTCCCCTTAAGGAATCCCTCTGCAAATGAAACATGTCCTGGTGGAAAGCACAGTGCTGAGGTGACCTGGAGGGCATCACCCCTGCAGGGAAGCTGTGCTTTGCCTGCAGATCCCTCTGGCCAGGGCTGAGCACATACAGCTCTCCCTGGGCTCCAGGAGTTCCTGGCACTACGAGAGCCCAAAAGTGGCCACAGTCAAACAGCTCAAAGTCCATCAGCTGCTCTCAACTCCCTCCTGCACCTTTGTTGGCCAAGCTGAGCTAGAAACCCTGTAATGAGATTAAGAGATGTCTCTGAAGGATGTTTTTTGGCAATACCTGAACAGATGCACGGAGATGTCTGCACTGGCACATATGGCCAGTGGAAACAAACCAGTGGTGATGAAGGTTGGCTGACAGAGATCTAGTGGGGAAAATTGGTTTGTTTTTTTGGCTGGCAGCTTCCAGAGAAGTCCCTGAGCCTCTGGGAGGGTTCTCATCTCTCTTCCTTGGTTCCACCTCATCATTTTGTACAATTCACATAACCTTTTCTTTGGTCCTTCCTCCCCTGCTCACCTCTGCTTTGCGGATATCTCAGGGATGTCCAACAAGTTTGAGGAGTGCAAGCCTTTCCACTTTATTTTAGATTGATAGTTTTGTTTCTTGTTTAGTTAGAGTGGTTTAATCTCTCCCTGTCATCTGCTCTTCAGAAAGTGCATGAACTTCCTTGTTGGGGGGTAAACATGAGAGCAATGTTCACAGCACAGAGAGATCTTTGTTCAAGAAAAGCTTAATGAGCATCTTCAGAGGCAGAAAGTGATGTGACTAATTAATGAAAGCAGAATGGAGGATTTTTTTTGTTCTAAATCAAGATGAAAAAGTGCTTGTTTGGGGGAAAGGAGCAATTTATTTCTGGTTTAGCATACAATGTAGTTCATTGAGAGCCCAATGAGATGTCAATGGCCTTGCTGGGGCCCAGGCCATGGCAGGTGGCTCCTCCTGCAGCTTGGCCACTCCTGGACAAGTTCATTTATGTTAGAAGTGGTGGTGACCTCCTGGGAAGATGACAGGAGCCAGGGCAAAGCAGAGGAGAGCACTTTGGCCCTTGTGTTTTCTGCTGGTGAAATGCTTCTTTAATTTGCTCCTTTGGTGGGGAGGGATCCAAGGGGGTCCTGGAAGGGTTCTCAGCCACGTGTAACCAAGTTTGCCTTCCTTTGTTTTAGGGTGAACCAGGCAAAAAGGGTGAGGAAGGTGACAAAGGCGTTGATGTAAGGATGTGTTTCTACTGTTTTATTTTTGGTTTTGTCCCTTTGCTGTCCTTCAACCATATGCCCTTTGACAGGTGGGTTTGGGGGGGCCAGAGAGTGAGTCCAGAGTTAAATGGGCAGAGCAAGTGGGGATGTGAGACTTGGGTTTGAATGTAATGCATGCCAGAAACCCTGGCCTGTGAGGTTTCCTTGCCCATGTTGTCACCATGTTCTTGAACACCTCAGTCCCCAGAGGTTGTTCTATCACATGGAGCTGGTTGGGAATTGCTTCCCTATTGTCCCTCCAACCTGCTGAGGGACAGACTCCCAGAAGAGATCAAACTGCATGTGCAGAGCATTGGAGTTCTCACATTTCTGCTCTCAGTCCCTGAAATACTTCCCAACAACAGTTTGGCCCTTCTAGCCTACAACAAAGGTGGCAAGGACAACAGAAAACAGCGTGAGTGTACATGAGGAACTCTTTGAATTGGGATTTCTCCTGCACTCCTACTTAAGTTATATCTCTTTTGCATCTTTTTATTTTTAAACATCCACACTGTGGAGTTTGGTGCTATGAAAGCGACATTATGGACAAGAAGCCTGTTTTGCAACACATTCCAATGTTAGTTTTGTTTTCTTTCATGCAGGGGGAAGGTGTCCAACAGCTTCGAGAGGCTCTGAAGATTTTAGCTGAGAGGGTATTAATCCTTGAGCACATGATAGGAATTCATGGTAAGCATTGCTAGTTTTTCTTCTCTAGGGAACCAGAGCTCTGTTCAGGCTTAATGGTTAAACATCCTCCCAGTCTCCTGAGCTCTCTGGTGTCTGTTCAAGCCACGTTTTCAAAACTAGGTACCATGGTGCTTAGAACTGTTGAGTTCCACCAGCTCCTCTGGCTTTCCAGTAGCAGGTGAAATGACCCTTACAGTGATTTTTGTTACAGCTCAGGAAGCCAAGTCACGAGCAGCAGCTCAAGCCATGTGGCACAGATCATCTACCCAGCTTCCCACAGAGCTGCTGGTTCAAGTCTTTAGGCCAGATCATTTAATCCTGTTAACAGCATCTTCCAAGTGACTTGAACACCACTGAGGCCCTTGCCTTGTGCAGCACCATGTTCTGCAGCGCAAGCCCAGACAGTGCTGCCATGTCACCCTGAAATTCAGTGATCCCTGAACATTTTGTGATCATGACTTACATGAGACTTATTTTCACAGTCAGATTTAAAGAAAGTCTCACATGTTCTACATTCAGATAGATTTTTGTGATCTCTTGAGGCTGTTGGCTCTCCCATCACTGGTGCAGTGTGTGCATCATCCCTTAAAGAATGTTTTCTTCTCTTAACCACAGTATGGTGTTGGTTATTGTCACAGGAGTTGGTTGTTGTCAGACTGCTCCTTTTGGGGGTAGCCCAGGATCAGTTCTCTCACAGCTGCCAAAACCTGCTGTGCCAGATTCTTCCCTTTCAGAAACACAGTTAGAGACAAAGTGTTTGGCTCTGCTATGCCAGCCTGTGAGCAGCAAACCTGTTCCTTGGCACTTGGCACAAAGTGCCAGAGCACTTTTCTGTCCTTGACACGTGGAAACTCATTCCTAGCCTTGCTTGTGAGCCCACCTCACACTCCCCCTTCGATCACTTTTATTGGGATGTGGCCTTTGGATATTGATTTAAGCTATGGAAATGTTATATAGCTGAAATGCTCAGCAGTCCTGACAATGCCTCACTGTAATAATGCACTTCAGGCAGCACCTTGGGATCCCAGCCCTGTCTGGAGCCAGCAGAGCTGGGATGGAATTGCTGCTGGACCCTTCCAGCGCAGACCCTGGTCTGGAGCCTGCTGTGCTCTGCTCTGCGCAGGGGCCTCGTGCTCCTGGAGGCCCCAAGGGCTATTGCCAAAAGCAATAGGCAGCAACAGTGTAAGATTTTTGGGAAACCCTGAATCACAACCCCATGATTCAACCACACTCACCCTGACCTTACCTCTGCACTAATCCTGCTTTTCTTCACATTTTCATTCCAAGGGTAGAAAAATATATTTTTATGCCGCTTTGCTTTGAATGCTGGAGGTACCAGGGAGATGTCCACTCAATTTCCTGGGCAGCAATCCATGCCAGCTGGGATGATCTCCAGGGAAGAAGGAAAGGGGGGCTCCCTGGATGAGTCCATAAGAACAGGGTATTTACAGGACCCAGGACCTGGGCCTCCTTTGGCTTTTACTTTGTACCTTCATTTATAGTGGTACAAAGCAAAAAGTCACCTCTTTAGGAATCTTCTCTAGGCCCTGGGACTGGGGTTCACTCAGCCTTGCCCCAGCAGAACTGCCTGATTTAGCTGTTTTTCACATTCTCTTTGGAAATACAGCAGCGACAAGACATGTGCTGCTGTTATTTTGAAACAGTCATTTCAGCAAACCATTTGTATTGATCTGTTACTGCTTGGGATGGAGATGAGTTATTTACACCAATATGTACTTCTATAACAGTGTAACTGCATCAGCAAAAATGGATGTTTTTTAATTGTGCACTGAGGTCAGATCATATTTAAACACCTATATTGTATGACTTCAGGGGTTTTTTTGTCCCATAAGTATTGAAAATTGTATTCCTACTCCGTGCTTTTGAAATAGTTCCACTCTTTCACTTGAGACATATTTTAGCCCCTACAAAAATCCTGTTTAGAAAGGGAGCTTGGAAAATAAGGCATATTTTCCTTGTGTAATTACATTCATCTTTGTGTATATGGTTAAAAAAGCCCCAATAAGCAAAGAGAAAAAGACATTAAATTACAAAAAATATTTTTCTTGTGCACAGACCTCCCTGGACTGAAAGGCACCACAGAGGTTTAAATCACCCAGCACCAACTGTCTGGTCATGTTCCCAGTGTAGGTGTTAAGGATTTACCCACAGGTCCTGGGGCATCCCAGCTTTAAAACCCCACTCAGAAATGCCAATCTCATGCTCTCATTTTCCCAAGAAACTTCCCACTGAGTGTGGTTTCCAAAACCACAGCCACCCAAGCAACAAGGCAAAACATCCCAGCAAACAAACCTCTCCTCTGCACTGGGAGGGCAGCTGGAGCTGACCTGGCCTGGAAGCTGCAGAGAGCAGCCCACAGGACACAGCAAAGCCCAAATTATTTGGCAGGGTTTGGTGCCAGCAGCCAGAGCCCAAATCCTCCAGCAGCCAAAAGCTCACTGGAAACAGAAACGCTGCCTCATGGGATCAAACCAAGGCTGGCACATTGGACTCCTGGCAGGGAAACACAAACATCCAGCTCTGGAGGCAGAAGGAAGAAATTGGGGCATTGGAAATGATGAGGCAGATCAAGCCACCAGCATCTGTTGCTGAAGGGTGGCCCAGAGCAGTGTATATTTAATTTGTTTAGCTGAGGGAAGAGCAGGAGGTGGTCACCTGAAGGCACTCCAGGAGCAGTCACCATCCATTCCCAGCATTATTGCTGAGTTGGCTGCAGCCTGGGGTGGGTCAATCCTTCCATTCAATCCTTTCAGTGCCTCCAAATGTCCTTTACTAGGAGGGAAATGGTACTTAAACCCTAAGAGCATCACTGCCCATTGACCCTCCTCCAACACCAAGAGTCTGTGGGCAGTGCTGCATAGTTGCTGCAGCCCAAGTAAATTTATTTAAGCACTTTAGAAATTAAACTACAAAGGAGAACAGGCCCTGCAGTAGGAGCACTTACACCAAAGAGTTCAGGCAGAGCAGAGGGGAAACATCTAGTACAGGAGCAGTGTGATGGAAGCAAACCTGTAGCTCCAAAGCTGCTTCCTGCATGGAGAGCAAACAGGAGGGAGCACACTGCTCCAGAAGAGGAACCACTCAGAAGGGCCCATGAGTGTCTTCCTCAGCCTCCCCTTTTAAATAGTGCTCTCCCGTGACTTTCTCTCCTTACAGACTCTTTGTCTTCCATTGAGCCAGGCTCTGGACAGGATGTGATCCCGGGCTCCCCCTTGAGAACCAGCATCAAGATCAAGCGAGGAGGACCCCGGCAGCCCCAGGCCCACCAGATCCTCTCTTCACTGCTGGATGATGGTGAAGCCAGAAGGAGAAGCCACCGGATGAAGTAGGAGCATCTCCGTGTCCTCCCTGCCCAGTCTTCAGTTAAAGATACAGTGCCCAGTGCTTAATTGCACCCTGCAGATGAAGTGGGTGGGAGGCTGCAGTGTTGGTGGCTGGGTTTCCTTCCCTGGCCAATATTGAGCCCTGATTGCAGGGAATGACTTATCCATAGCTCGGAGAGGGTTTTGAGAACGTTTTCCTTGATTATTTTTTTTTTTTTTTGCCTTTGGAATAGCAGTTGTCAGGTGTCTCAGAAGCTGCCTACAGAGGTGACACCTTCCTGGCTGTGCCTTGTGGGTTTAACCCTGCCCTTGTTCCCTCACTGCCCTTGACAGTCACTCAGTAAAGCTCTGCTTAACTGGCCAAGCTCATCCATTCCACCCAGACCCAAAGCCAAGCCTCAGCCTTGTCCATTGCTGCACTTAGAGGCATGTGCTTTTATTTCCTGTGTTGGTGTCACACTGACTTCCAGGTGTAACTTCCATAGGCCATAAAAGCATGACCTGCAAGAATTTCTTTTAAGCAAAGAACAAATTAGAATACAAAGTACTTTGAAAAGTATTACTCTGAAAATTCAGGTGGCTCTCTAGACTTTAGCAACAAAATCCTGGCTTTTCCTGTTGCTAATTTCATGTGAGTGACATTATTTCTATTTGTGGGTGGCTAAACAAGGACTTCTGATGCAAATGTTCATGGCAACATTGGCTTTCTGTCTATCTGCAGAGAGTTTAGACTGCTTCTCTGAAAAACAGAGCAGTTTGCATGAGATATGATGAAATTGTGCAAGAATTTTCCCATACTGTGTTCAGCTTGTGCATACATCCAGAGATAATTAATTTAAGTGGTGGCAGTAACTATTCACAGAAAAGGATATTTTGCAATAGTTTCTTAATCCTACAGCAATTAGGAAAAATGTTTTCACAGTGTTTTGTTTTAATCTTGTGAATAAATCCTCACCATTTGGATCTGGGGACAGTGTAGTAGCAAACCACAGCCTAGGGAATTAGAGTCTTGTCAAGAGCTTATCTTGCACTGGGAGTTAAATACAGAGTCATTTTACTTTTTGCAATAACTTGTTATTTTAGGGGAAGTACCAGCTTCCAGGTTTAAGAAGTTGAACCTGCCCTTCAGTGACAAATGAATCACTCCACCTGCTGTGCTAGCCAGGTTGGACAAGCTGATGTCATTCATACAAACAGTGATTTTTGTTAGAAGGGGGAGATTAATCAACAAAACTGACTGGACTATTTAATTCCCACATTCTGACAGTTTTCAAATTCAGCCCAGGATAAAAGTGAGCAAATTGAGTTATTGCCCCTCTGTCTCTGGTTCCTGTGCAGGACACAGCTGAGCAAGCTGGGCTGCACTGCTGCAGTGTTTCTGTCAGAGGCTTTCCAAAGAAAACACTCTACAGTCCCCGTGTTCAGCACCCCAAGTGATCTTCCCAAGACAAAGCCCACTGGAAATGAGGCTAAAAATGGAGGAGCTCTTCCAGCCAAACATTAGCCACCTATTAAATTGACTGTCCATATCCACTGTAAACATGGCAGTGCTACCAAAAGAGAATCCAATCCCAATCCTTCCTCTGAAGAGCCTGGCATTTTCACCAGTGAGCAGGTTACAGGCTCCTTCAGGATGGCTGAATCCACCATGCCTTCACTTGGCCCTGCTCTTTAGCAATCCAGCCATCCCCAGCCAGGTGAAATGGCATAAGCTGATGCTGAGCAAGCACCAGAACCTCGCTTTTACTGCTGACTAACAAACAGCTGTGCTGGAGGCAGCAGGGCTGCAAGGCCCTTTTGCATCCTCACCTGCTTGGCCAGTGCCAGTGCCTCGTTCAGCACCAGCCCACCTGGTCCAGGTTGTGCTTCTGAATGATGGAGTTTTCCATGGGACATTTCCAAGAAACAAGCCCAGAACTTTGCAGGAGCCTGGGGAGTGGTCTGGCTGCACTGAGTTACAGCTGGAGTGTGGTGTGGAGGGACAAGAAAATGAGTAAAACTCAAGTTCAGCAGGTTCCTGAGCTCAAGGAGCCATCCTGTATTTGCAGCCCCTTTGGGAGAAGGAAATAAAGGCTCTCTGAAAGCATCTTAGTTTCACACCCAGCACTACTTCTAAACCCAGCATTAATTCTAAGGATGTCTGTGGTGCTGTAAGAGCCCCTGTCCCTCCTTCCTCTACTGGCAGGGCAAGAGCTCTGTAGCTAGCCAAACAAGGTGCAGCCATGGGAACATTCTTAGAATAATCATTCCCTCTAAGAATTAAATGTCCAAAGAAAGGATGTTTCCTCATTTACAGGCAGATTCCTGTGCAGGAATTGAGAAGTACTTGGTTACTTCTGTGGTGAATTGGGATCGTTTTGGTTTGGATCACATGGACACTCCAAGACCTCACTGGTGGCTTCCAGGAGATAAATCAGCCAGTTGGTGTTAGAAAATCAGGCCTGAAGAGTGAGGAGAAATCTCAGTTTAGTCCAAACTCGTGCACTGGGCAGGCTGGTGCCAGCTGTAGTTGAGGCCACAGGACCAATCTGTCCTCATGGCAGCTTCAGGAACCAAACCCAACCAAAGCAATCTTTAAAAAGGGAAATGGGGAAAATCAGTTTCACTGGTCCTGTAGCTACAGGGTCGAATTTGGGGAAGAGGGAATACAATGAGGCCATTTTTACTTCTCTGACATTTCAGAGGCTTCATACTGAACTGAAAGAGAAATGTTTCCTTCTCCAAGTTTGTCTTCTGAATTCAAAGCTATTGCATGAGCTTGGTGAGTGCCAATGCTTTAGTCACTCACATTGCTGAGACATTCATACTGACAAGGATTTGGAATTCTGTATTATTTAAAACAAATGACTGACAAGATGAAAGGAAAATTTAATGGAAGTTGTTTGCAATTAATCCTGCCAAGTCAGTTGTCAAAAGGCTGTTTAGGCTTGGGTTGAGACCACTTTAATTATTGATAGTATGAGCTATGTAATTTTCTCTCCTTGATTTGTTTAGCTCCATCTGTCTGATGAGGTACTGTATCTTTAAATGGGGGACAGCAGGATTGTACCAAATGGACTTTCTCTCTCTGCCGGGGTTTCATTCCTCTCCACACACACCAGGGCTGGACCACACTGTTGTGCTGCCCCAGTTTAATTATGTTTAAAGGTGAGCACAGCCTCACACACTGACATTAATGATACTGATGACCAAGCAAACCACTCCAACCACATTCTCCATCATGGGCAGGATCCTGAGGTTCATTTCAGCCAGGGCATATAATGATTCTTGCCATGTCTTTGTAACTTAGGGGATTTATTTTGAATGAGTGCTCATTTAGAAATATATTTTAATTGAAATGTTTAGTACTTTATCTTACATACATACTGTGCAATACCATAGTGTGTTCTTTTCCTTTTTTTGTTTGGTTTTTTTTTTTTTTTTTTTTTTTTTTTCCTAAGACTCTTTTGAAATTCTTGATGTTTGTTTGAGCTCCAGTGTGGTTTTGACTTGGATCAGCTCTGGTAGTAGTAGTGTTTTCCTTGCCCTGAGCTAACCAGAAGCAGCGCATTGCACAACCAAAACCCTTTGCAAGTCATGCACCCTCACGTTCACCAGCAACCTGGAATTCTTGGGAGGCAGGGAATGCTCCTCTCCAGAGGGTCTAATTTGCACTTATTGTTAAGGAATTGATAGCAACCCAGGGAAATAGGAATAAACTAGAGAGAAGAGCCCTCACCTGCTCCCACTGAACTCCATGGTCAATTTGTCATCGACTTTCAAAGGAACAGGCATTAAAAATCAGATCCAGCCCTGGAGCAGCACATGCTGGTGCTGTGTGGGCTCTGCTCCAGTGTCTACCGTGAGCTGTTGTCATGTGGGACTCTAGAAGCCTTTGTCACAGTGCTCAATCAGCTTCTGGAATTCCCTCCCTATCCAGTGATTGGAAACCCATCCACCTCCACATTTACAGCTTCTGTCTGACTCAAGATGACATTCCACTGGGGGTATAGGGGTTAAATTACTCCGAGACTCTGTGATTTCTTGATTTCCTGTGAAACCAAGGGATTGAAAGGTGCTATAATTGTTCACAAGGCACATTCCCAGCCACAGAAGGAAATGGTAACTTCTTCACCAGATATTTCACACAGTACCTTTTTAATTTATATAAGTGTGTTTCGTATGTGTGCCAATGGTCCTGGCTTCTCTCCTGGGGATCAGCTTTACAACCAGTTGGTCTTTCATAGGGCAGCCATAGGCAGTATCTTGCAATCGTGAGTAATTTCTTAACTTAGAGCAAGACTAAATCTTGTCTGACAGGATGAACTCATTTATGGCAGGCTTTAATGTTTGTTGTAAACACAACCTGTTTGTTCCACCTCTTGCATGGTTACTTATCTGTTTTCATATTGCTATGTTATTGTTCAAAATATCTATTTCTCTTTATTTGCTATGGGGTTTCTTACTGTATATGGAATGTTTTGTATTCAGCATTTTCTTACGGAGCAGAGTGGGAACAGTATTCAAGGACCCACAAATACCAAAGACCTTTCATGTAATGCACTGAGAAATAAATTTACTGTAAATGAATGTCATGTCAGGTGTCCTCTATTTGCAACATTCAGAGCAAGTTCAAGCAAACTTCAGCCTGGAATCAGGGCAGCTGCTTTTCCTTTCTGACATCTCAGCCTTCTCTTTGGGAAAGCTCCTTTGCAGGGCTCTTAAAAACAAAATGTGCATGAAGGCCCTGCTTCTGGGCACCTACTGTGGGCTGGAGGGACAAAAAGGGCCTTTCCTGCCTAAAACCTGAGCTGAGGTTTCCCTGCCCTCACTGGGACTGACTCCTCTGCAGGTTTTGGACAGAGAAATCTGTCTCCAGATTCTGTCTCCAGGATGTGACCTCTCTGCATTCCCAGCCACCAGACCCAACCACAGGAGCTGATCCCAAACACAGGGACACATCCCAAACACAGGGACACATCCTGCCCTCATGGGGAGGTGTTTTGGCTCCTCTCAGGTAACGTCACCTTTGAGTTTCTTGCTGTGCACTGCAGAGTGAGGCTCTCTGCAGACCTGGCAGATTCCCCCTGCAGAGCAGCCCTCCAGTTCCTGCAGGAATTTAGTGTCAGGGCACACTCAGGGGTCACAGCTCTGCCTGGGCTCAGCCAGGGCACTCAGAGTAGTACTGGCTGCAGCTGATTGTGAGGGGGGAACAATCCATAAAGATAATTGTACTCTGCCCAGCAGTGTAAGTTACAATCTGCTGATATCTGCAGCATTCTCACTTCCCCAAAAGTTTCCTCCCAGTATAAGCACATTGAGTTGGCTCAGCTAAGACAGCAAGAGCTGCCCAGACCCCCTCTCTGACATCCCCAGATGGGGACATCTCCTGGGCATCTGCCTCCTCCAGCAGTCTTGGTGTGTTCTCTGGGTGTGCCTCTGGGCTTTTAGAGACTCCCAGAGTTGTCATCTCTCTTGTGGCAATTCAAACTGCCAGAAGAGAATGTGGGTAAAGACCTTATTTTAACCTTCCTACTCCGAGAACCCCTGGAGATGCAGCACCTCTGTGTTAGGAAAGGGAGGCTGCAGGGGATGACCTGGGCTGTTTCTGTCACAGATGTCACAGCTCTGGGCCCTGAACTTGTTTTTCATATCCCAATGAAAACAAGAGGTATGTAAATCCCAGCCGGTTTCTTCCCCTCCTGATCAGATTACACTGCAGAGATGAAGATACCAAAAGTACAGAGAAGACTGAGCCTTGTAAACACTGAGAAATGTCCCCAGAGTTGAGGCCTCTGCTTCACAGGGTGTTTTGCATCACTGATGAGGACATGCTCAAGGTTACTTCATGCCAGACATCCCCATGCAGCACTTCTCTGGGTCTCTCAGGGTGTATTTATCTCAGTTTTTTAGTCCTAACACCTCCAACTCCGATGTATTTATCCTTGCAAAAAGTTCTCTGAGGGAAGGCAGTTGTGTTAATCACCACTGCACAGATTGGGAGTTGCTGGATAAAAGGCTAAATTAATTTCTTGGGACATTTATGGCTGTGCTGGTCTGCCAGGCACCAAATTAGCATCAGGCCCATGTTGGTCTCTGGGCCATTATGGCCACTGATTGTAATCACAGCGAGGGGAACTGACTTCTCCTGAGCTTAACACAGTCCAGGAAAATCAATGGCAGAGGGGAACACATTGAACTTGTAGCAGGAGCTGATTAAAAGAAAACTATTTATTCACAAACAAAGCACAGCTACTCTTGGAGTTCACTGCCTTAACTCTTCATTAACCTCATGCTCAGCACAAGTGGCTCTTTAGCCAGCCAGACTGGCACTGACACTGTGGTAAGAATGGCTCTGGCCATGAATGTAGTTGGAATTGTCTCCACATTCCAGTCTGGGGATGGGGAAAGCAGTGAACCTGAAACAGGAACAAACTCACCCTAAACTTCCCAAGCAACACTATAGAAAAAACAACTACTACACTGTATAAAGGAAAAATAAGCTGGGAGACAGGATTACCTTATTTACCCTCTAAGAACAGTTCACCCAAAACACTGACAAGCTGCTTCAAAGATGGATTGGAAAAAATGTGACTATTCCAGACTGATGGATGTTGTTTGCTTGGCATAAAGGAGAGCCTGGGAGCTGATGAGGCCTGACTTTATTATGTCTGAGCCTTTTTGGGAGAGACACAGGGAAACAGAACAGATCTTTCCCCCACCACATCCCACTTTTAGGACAGGATCAAGCACTCTTGGGCAAAGGTGATCCCATTTTTGGACTCCAGTGGGAAATTAAACAGCACACACTCTCTATGGCATAGCAGGGAAAGGTGTGCCAGCCATGAGCTGGCAGATGAAACTTGTACCAGTGATGAGAATTGATTGTTGAAACACTCTGACAAAGGATGTGGCAAGAGTTTGCACTCCAGTACAGTTTCCAAATGATGAGAGGTCTTTTTCCTCCTAAATATATATATATATAGATATAGATATATATATATATAGATAGATCTCATATATATCTTATATATATATATATCTTATATCTATATATATAGATATCTCATATATATCTTATATCTATATATATATAGATATCTCATATATATCTTGTATCTATATATATATATATAGATATCTCATATATATTTTATATCTATATCTATATATCAGAGAGAGGGGGGTGTGTGATATATGCAACTCCATCCAGGAGAGCCATGCCAGATGTTCAGACTGGTAGAATTGGTGACCACAAAACCCCAGATGCCCATTCCTGACACAGCTCAGCACTGGAAGGATTTGCTGCTCTAAAGCCTCTCTACAAATCACCAGGGCATGGGAACAGGGTCCTTGCAGCATTCCTGAACCCAGAGCTCCAACAGCTGACAAACCTACCTGTGGGAAGGGACTGTCCAGGGTGGGAAACTTCAGGCATCCAAATTTTGTCCTGAGACTGGACACACCTCAAGGCAAGACAGAGGTGCCCCACTGGCCATGGGCTACCATGGGAGCAGGGAAAGGCTGATTCAGAGAACTCAGAAGGGGCCTGTGGCAGCACTGTGCCAAGGAAAACCTGATTTATGTGTAACTAGCTGGAGTTAATGTTCACCCAGCAGCATTGTGACAGCTAAACTTTAGACTTAACTCAGAAAACACTGACTGTGTGCATGATAAAATCCTGGCAGCCTCCTTCTCTCTGCTCCTCAACCACAAAAATACCTTCAGAAATGGATGGAGCCTGGGTCTACCTAGTGACAGGAGGATGTGGGTTTGTGGGGGAAAGGATCGTAGAGCTCCTGTCTCAACAAGACTACATCAAAGAAGTCAGAGTTTTTGATTCAGTAGCAAGAGAAGAAATAGAAAAATTCAGCACAGGTAAGAAAAGGGCATCAGCATCTATTTAGTGGCCATAACCCTCCCTTTCCTGGCAGCTGGGATAACACTGGAGATGCCACAGTTACTGGTGTGGGGCAGGAACTGGAATAAACAGAATGGGTGAGGAACACCCAGTTCTGTAACTTCTGAACTTCCAGCTCAGAAGTTTTACAGCATAGGAGTAAATCAAAGAACAAAGACCCCCTAGGGATGTATGACCCAAGAGATATCTCCCAGTGGGGCTCTGAGATCTAGGGATCAGTTGTGAGGAGTCACATGCACACGAAGCTGTGATGTGGGAACTCGGCTGCCCAGCTGCCTCTGCTCAGCCAGTCTGACACAAAGGAGCTAAAGCACATCCTCCTGAGCTGGTCTAACCAACCTCTGGTTCTGAGGAAAATAACTAAAAATTCTGACAGCAAGAGAATCAAACTCGGCACCTACTGCAGGCATTGTGAAATAAATTATGGAAATAATTGAGAGAAACCTATAGCAGCCTTAAAAAAGGAGGAGGTGAGTCTCAGTAAACACTCAGAGATTCTGAATTAATCCATTTGATCATATCCTGAGAGCTGCCTTCATGCAGGGCTGAGTACAGTGAGATTTGTTGAGGAAAAACAACCTGTTTTACTGGATTCAGGAATACCCATGCAAAACAAGCCAAGGCAGCTCAGAGTGCTCTGCTCAGCTAATGCTGGGCTGGGTCCCCTGTCTTTGACTGCCCAAACCTTCAGCCTGCTTTGAGAGAGGCAAAAAATGCTGAGGGAGATCCTGTTGGGAGATATGGACAGAAAGGGGATGCACCCACAGCAAGTCCAGACTCCCAGGGAAATATCACAATCAGAAACCCTCCTGGCAGATGAACTCAGCAGACTGGTTTCCCCAGGTTTCAGGGAGCCACTTACCTTAAAAGCACCCATAATTGAAGAAAAAGCTGTTCAAACCTTAGGGAGGTGCCAAAATCCATTCTCCAGGAGAGGTCTGTGGCCTGACACCCCAGCAAACCACAGAAAATGAGGCAGAAGCAGCCTGAGGGGCCATCCCAACCCCATCCCTCTGCCCAAGGCAGAGTCAGCTCTGCCACAGCCTTCCCCAGAGGTGTTTGTTCTGTCCCCAGGCCACCCCAGCAGCCCATTTATTTCTGCCCCACCAGGCAGTGGGTACAATCCAGGCCCTTTATTTCCCATCTAAACTTACAGGTAGAAGAGGTATTACAGGATTACTGTGATTTTTATTTTTAAAACAATCTTCACCATCTGTAAACCACATCCTTCCACTCCATCCCAGTTTCTGCTTGAGGCTAAAGCAGCTCTCACACTCCTTCCTCCTCCTCTGCTCCATCCAGCACTGCAGGGCACTGGCATTGTTCTTGTCTGCAAGGGGGGCATTGAATTTTGGGCTGTGGCCTTCCCATTGCTGCAAAACCTGATGGATTTATCCCTTCTATCCTGCAATTTATCCTCCTGTTTTACCTGTCACTACAATTGTTTCTGTTTCAGACAACAAGCAAGAGCTCCTGAGCTGCCCTGGCCCAATTTAATTCCTTCACAAAGATCAGCTGCCCCTCCCCTGCTAAACCAAAAAACTTCTCTTTGCTCCTATCAAATTTCACTTTTTTTTCCCCCCTCTCCAGACTTTGTTAGTTCCATTCAGCTCATACTCAAATCCTCCAGCATGGTTCCTCCCCATCTGATGTTATCTACAGATTTAATGAACAAATCTACCAGATTCTTGATGAAAACAATAAAAAAGACTCAAATACAGCAATAAGCCCTGGAGAGCCCCAGGGCAGCCACCTACCACAGCTGGCAATTGCCTGGGAACTGTAATTCTGCCAGCTTTGTGCTCTCCTTAATGGGGCTTATTTAGCCCATGTTTTACTGACTCCTTGAGAATAAGGCTGACTTTCCAAAGCCCTTCCAAAATCAAGATAGATGACATCAACCTGTTCCACAATATCCCTCCAGCCTGTTACCTTGTCATAAGAACAAAGGAGGTTTATCTGGCTTGATTTGTTCTTGACAAATCCATGTCAGCTTCTTCCCTTCTCCCTATTATCCCACAGGTGCTCATACACACGTGGCTTGAGTGCTTGCTTCTGAATTTCCTGGGGTTGAAACCAAAATGTTCTGTAATTTCCTGCCTCTTCTTTGCCTCCCTTCTAAGCACAAGTGTTTCATTTGCTCTGCTGAACTCTCCCAGTGCCTTCAGAAGTTCTCCAAAGTAGCTGATAATGCTCTAAAGCTGCAGTTACACCCCTCACCTCTTCAGGAGCCCTGGGAAAAGCTCATTAGGCCTCATCATTTTGAAAATTCCTCATGGCTGCTTTACACCAGCAGCCTTAACACAGGTGGTGTGAAAAAGACTACTTAACACTTCAGCCTGATGGGTTCCAGGCTTTCCTAAATCACAGAGTAGCAGAAAAATTCCCCCCAAGAGTCTGCTGCCACCCTGCTCTACCTCCCAGCAGAGCATCCTCCTCTGCACTCTGGTCCTCCAGGAAAGGAGGACTCCTGCTCCTTCTGCATAGACTCCTTTCTTTTCACTCCCTATTCTCACTGAATCGACTCAGTGCTTTACTCCTAAATTAATTTAATATTAATACTCAATGTTAATCAATTTAATATTAAAACTCCTCAGAATGAGCCCAGTAATTGTTGGTTATGCTAATTAAGAAAGCAGCCTGACCCTTTGGCAGAATTCCTGTCTCCTCCTCCATGCCAGGCTGCTCAGAGAACACTCAGCCACTTGATCTGCTGGCTTGGATTCTGTCCCTCCTTTTGGACCGTGAGGAATTTTCCTCTTCCCACCCTGCCCTCTTCTTTGAGGGTTTCCACACCATAACACTCCCACAGCTGGAGCCACAGACTCTTCCCTGAGCTATTAATTTGTGTGATCCTCCAGAAATTCCTACCCTGGCCCTGGGATGTGTGGAGCTCTCCAGGCAGCTGCCAGCCCAGGGCAGAGGAGACATCTCCTTCCTAAAGCAACCCTGTGACTGGTTGGTTGCAAATCCCTGAGGAGAGCAGGCTCCTCACCCCACTTCTCCCTGGCCTATTCCCAACTACGGGAAAGGAAAAAGGGAAAAATCCTGCTTAAATGTTACAACACTGTCTCAAAGCAAGAAAATTAATAGTAGATGCCAAGAGTAGCAATGTATGGAACAGCTACTCTGAGGAAGAAGAAGAAGGTAAAAGGGAATGGGGGGAAATTCCAAGTGGCTCTAAGGGAGGGATTTCCTATGAAACTTTTAAAACCTGTTACATTATTTTCCTTCTTAATCTACAGTATTTGCAATTAAACAAAGCTCTGTGTGATGTCTCTTGAAATCACCAGGTGTTATTCCCAATAAGCTCTAAAATCTTCCATCTGAACGGAATCTTGGGTTTATAAAAAATATTTTTTTGTGTCTCTGTTGCCAGCTGTTTACTGCTGACCTGAGAATGTAAAGTTTTGTTTTCCCCAGCCAGAGATTTTGAAGAGGAAAGGCCATGAGTAGTCTCTTATTATGTTTTCTTCATAGTTTATTATTTCTTATCATTACATTCTTCTCCTGCCCTGCAGAGATCTGTGCAGCAGGACACATTCAGGTACTCTCCCAAATACCAAATACTAAATCCTAACTACTAACTACGAACTACTCCCACCCTCAGGCTGGTGTGGATATTTATACTACAATCCCTGTAATCAGTATTTATAATACTTCTCTAGTAACTATTATCCATGTTAGAAGGTTAGGCTCTATTCTAAGCCAACCATAACGTGCCAACTCACTGCAGAAGATGGAGGCAGATGAAGAAGAAGGAAGAAACCCAAAAGCCATGTGCTTCCTCCATCTTGCCTTCACCTGCCATCCTAAAAACCCCATATATCTAAAATTCTCACCCTGTGATAGAACTACAGACTATTCTACTGTCTAATACACATTCTTGAAAACTCTGCTTCATTCCCGAGCCTAAAAGCCCTTTTTCCATGAAGAAAGGTTAAAAACACTGTTTGTCAGAGATCTTAAAATCTCTTAAACATGTAAAGAAATATTTCTCGTAATTCCAGACTCCGACAAAGGAAAGAGTCCAGCCCAGTTTCCCTGGAAGGAAGGAATCCTCAGGGGCTGGAGCAGCTCCAAGCTACCCTTGGGAGCAGGCTGGGGATTTGCAGTGACAGACACAGTGATTCTGCCCCACATTTGACACAGTGTTGAATTAAACCCAGATTCAAACAGCACAGTCACTGTCAGAGAGTGCTTTGCCTTGCCCTGCAGAGTGGATATTCCACACTTTGCAGGAAGGCGAGGATGCTGATTTGTACTCTTTTCCCCCCTGCACCTCTGTATTATTTTTCTGCAGCTAGCACTCGTGTGACAGTGATGAGAGGAGACATCCGAGAGCCAGGCATGCTCCAAGCTGCCATGCAGGGAGTGCACGTGGTGCTGCACACAGCTGCTGTGGTGGACTACAGGAGCACGGTGCCCTTCTGGGAGATGAGAGCTGTCAACGTCGGGGGTGAGCCTCAAACAGGGCCCTGGACAGAGCCCTGCCCTCACACACACCTTGCAGTCACACGAGAGGCTCCAGCAGACACATCCAACCCACATTTAGTGCTCCCTCTTCCTGAACCCCACTCACCCTGAGGTAGGAATGGTGCCCAGGACCTTTCCAGCGAGGCAGTTTCTCCCTTGGCCCCTCTGTCCTTGCTCAGGGCTGCCTATGCTGCTCCTCTCCACTTGATGCCTTAAGTTTTAGCTGTTATATTTTTTAGACTCTATGCTGTTTTGGTGAGTAGTTTGAGGTTTCGTATTCAGTGCTACTGAGCTCTTTTCACAGAGTAGGCAGACAAAACAATTCCTTCTCTAGTTTGATACCAAGGACAACTTTCAGGCCCAAGGACAAAACCAACGGTGAAGTGAGAAGAAAAAACAAGGAGGATGGAGCTTCATAACCTGAAGCTATAATTGGAAAATTAACTCCAATATGCTAATGGAACAGAACTTAGAAAAGTGTGAGACCTCATGATCAGTCACCCATTTTGTGACCATTTTGTGGTCATTTTGGGTGTGGCCCAGCTGGACTCTTGTGCTGCCCAGGTGTGCCCATTGTGGCCTTTTAATAAATCCCTGTTTTATCCTTTTGCTCTGTCTGGGCTCTGTTCCAGGTCAGCCTGCAGAAGGCATCACACTGCTCAGCAAATCTGGGCTCTGTTCTGGTCCAGGGCAGAACTGCCCCTGATGGCACTGAGGTGGTTCAGGACACACCTAGAGTGGTCAGGAACTGTTTTGTGTGCGACAAGGACAACAATTAAAATTAAACCCTGTTCGAGACAGCTTATAGCTTTCCCAGGGATTTTACCCTGTCTACACCAGCACAAGGCTGTACCTGTTGAATTGCACCCACCAGAAGGAAGTGATGCTGTTTTAATTAGCAGACTGATGCTGTTTAATTAGTCAGAGTTCCCAGCTATCATGTATCGACAGGCCACCTGTAACTGAGACCTGCACAGCCCTGTCCTCCTACCACCAAGAGCCAAGTTCATGATTGGTTCAAGATCTGCTTAGAGAAAATTTGTTCATAAATCTAGGAAATAAGCACAGGCTATAAAAATAATGAAATCCCTATTACAGCAGCAATTCCAGTGGTACCTCAGGCTGTTAGCTACTAAAACAGTTGTTAACCAAAAGGAAGGAATTTTATTTTTTTAATATATATACATCTCCGACTCGATTACTGCTTAGGGCTTTGACTATTTGCAAATACATTCAAGGGTAACATTTTAATTCCAGCCTTCTTTTCATTGCTGTAGTTGTTTTCAAAACTCAGTGCTTTTAAGAACCTGTATGGTACTCTCTGTGTTCTAAGAATATTCAGAGCCTGAGGGTTCCTGATCTTTTTAGTAGCTTTTTGAGCACTTCCCCTTCACTGTTGCTGTGAGCGCTGTGCTTCAGCACAGGGAGGATTTGCAGAGTGCACTGAACACCACACAAATCCCCTTGAGGAACATGGTCTGGGATGGCTTAACAGGAGCCTGTCCTGCATTTCTGCCTCCCCTTGGATGGCTCCACCTGGAACTCCCCAAAAAGGGGCTGCTGCCCTCACTAGGGCTCCTCAAAATCCTGAATTGAGAGTCTGAAGTTCCCTATTAAAATAATGGCAGGTAAAAGAATAAAAATGGTATTTGATACCTGCTGTAGACTTCATGAAAAAAGTAGGGTCAGGAGAGATCAGCTGTATAGTCCTCCAGCTGGCTCCTCTGTGCAACTCAGGCCACAGAAATTCATCCAATTACTGCCCTAAGCCCAACAATTTGTGGTTAAATTGGACCATTCCTTTTCAAAAAACTTGTTGCCTCAAATTAAGGATGCAAGTTAATGGGCTATCTATTATGGCTCTCAGCAAGCCATAACAATGCTGAGGAGTGGTGGTGTGGCTATGCTTAGTTATCATTTCTGGCCAAAATTTACATCTTCTGCTTTGGTTCCCTCCTCTGTTTCAACCACTGGTTGCTGAATCCTGTTACAGCCTTGTTGACTGAACTGAAGAGTTCTCCTCTACAAGAATTATTTTTTCTATCTAGTCACTTAGAGAATTTTTAATCTGCTTTTTGTTAAGCTGAATGGATTTTAACTCAGCTGTTGCCAGCGATGTTTCTCACCAGGGGTTCTCAGTTAACTTTACATATTGTGATAGGCTCATGGAGAAGCACATTGATTATTTTCCACCAGGATTTCAGATGGATTTGTGTGCTTGGAAATTATCCTAAACTCAGGATTTCCTTGGTAATTTCAGATTATGCCCTTAATAGCAAAGACAAGAGAACTCACAAGCCCTCCCACACAAGATCTGCAGACAGGCTCAGGGCAGAGCCTGCTTAGCCAGGTACAAATATTGTGGAGGCTTCTGGAAGCCACCCCTAGGAGCTGCTTCCTTTCAGATTTGCCTTATCAGATCAGGTCTGAATGCCCTCAGCTCTTGTCATTGAGGTTCTCACAGGATCAGCTTGGATCAAAATCACAATGAATGCAAAAAACACTCTTGCAAGAGCCATAAATCATTTGAACCCAACAAAATACTCCAAAATAACCACACTAAACCACACACACTGACCAATTAGTTCAGCCAGAACAGCCTTCCTTAAAGTAAACCATGTTTTGGATTTGACTGCATTTTACATGGACTTGTAAACTGCCCTCATTATTTTATTTAAAGTTCTGCAGCTATCAGGAGTCTGAGAGAGTGATTTCACCCTCCAGCACCCTGCAGAGCTTCTATAGAGCAACATATACAACTAAAGCACTGATCCTTTGCCAGAAGGCTGCAGTTCACCAACAATCTGCCCACAAATGAAAAAAAATGGAGTTTTGCTCTGCCAAGCCCTCAGCTTCCCTTTGTTAGCAGCTCTGAAGTCCAAGTTAAGTCAGTTGCCAATGGCCATGGTGGTTCAGCCACACCAGAGCTATGGCTCTGACTGCTACTCATGTTATGAACCATCCCCTCCTGAGGAAATGCAGCCCTGATCTGGGGCTTTACATATTGTAATGGATTAGTTCCAAGCTGGAAAAATCCTGGGAATCTGTTTTGATTTGCACAACAGGAACCAAGGCAAGGTGGTTGATGTGTGTCCTTCCCATCCTGCCCCACAGGTACTGAAAATGTGTTAAGGGCCTGCTGTGTCCTGAGCATCCCATACCTGCTCTACACCAGCTCCATCGCTGCTGTGGGACCCAACACCTCCTGTGAGCCCCTGCTCAGGTGAGGCTCAGCAAATCTTCTCCATTGCTCTCTTTGTCCAGTCAAACTGCAGTGGAACTGCAGCCAGATGGAGACTTGAGATCTGGCTACCAAGGAGATTTGTGTTCCTCTTCCTGTCTGTTCCTCTTCTCCTTCCTGGTAACTCTTCCTTGCTGCTCTGCCCATTTAGGAATCATGGCTCTTCCCAGCCTAAGCCGGCCAGTGATACCCCAAGGTCAGAGCTCTGTGGCCCAGCTGCACTGCCAGGCAGTCCCTGGATCTACACACCTACTCCTCTGAGCCCTAAAATCATTTTCAGATAAGGTTTCAGGTGCTCAGAGTCTGGGATATGGCCAAATTATATCCTGCTGTTGGGTCAGAGTTTTTGCTCGCCCTCACAATGAGTCAACTCAAAGGGTAGGTGATGCCCCACTGCTACTACCACACTGCCCCTCCTGCTCCCAGCCCCACAGGGAACTGCTGGCAAGCCTGTACCCAGCTCCTGTTATCAAATGTGGGTAAATCTCACATAGCATTATCCCAGAAAAAAATAATTGGCCTTGAAGTCTTAGGGGACAGAGTCACTGGTGTACCTGCCCTACCAGATTCAGGTACAGTCACATCCTTCTGTTACCTGCTTCTGACCTGTAAATTGTAGCCTTCTATCCCTCAAAATCTTCTTTTCCCTCAAAAAACCTTCTTCCTGACAACATACTCATGGGGGCTATCTCCTGGCTCCTGGATGTCACCACTTTGGGGCATTATGCTCAACTTTTTTCCTCTGTTTGTGGTTCCCATGAGATTGACCCACAGACCCAAGAGCAGCAGCAGAGCTTCAGAAAACCCTCTGTGGCAAAGGTGGGATGTGGATCAATACAAAGGCAGTGGTCAAAACAATTTTGAGGGGTTTTTTTGCTTTGGTCTCTGGAAGTGACTTTGACAATCAGCTGACACCCCTGCTCAAGGCTCAGCATCAGGATACTTTTTGTATTCCTGGGCCAACAGCACCTGCACCTTGAGAGCAGGGCTGATATTTCTGAAGACCAGGGGCTGAAGTTTAAGGTTAAATTTGAGGTCAGTCTGGAGTGTATTATTGGAAGTCTCCTTGCTGATTTCAAGCTTTGTTGTAGCCACACAAACTGCTCAGCCCCTGGAAGTTTGTGTGTCAGGGGAACTGGCTCCAAGTCAAGTGGTGTCTCCACAGGCAGCCAGGCTGGACACAGCTGCCTCGGTCACTTGGCTCTAGAAATTTAAGCCCAGCTAGAAAAGACATAACTTTAAATTATCTAAAAGCCTAAATTTCATGCTCACAAGTAAGTCAAGGCAAAAGACAGTTGTTTTGAAAAGCATCTAAGCACTCAAATCTGTAGAATAAATGTCTGGCTTATGAAAGAATCCATGAAAGCAACTCAATCCACTTGGGACCACAAGCACTGTGGACTGTCACCGAAAAGCTATGGAATTTGGTCTCTAGCAAATAATTTCTAAGAATTCATGAAGATCCTTGTCATCCTTGTCAGTATTTTAGTCCTGTGACTTTAGAGAGATGTGAACAGATGTCTTGAAAAAATCAGCCCCAGATCTTGCCTGATCACAGTCCTTTGGCTTGTAATGGTGGCACCAACAGGGGCAAGTAAAACCCACACAGACTGATGCTCATGGAGCTATGAACCCACCACAAATACAAACAAAACCATGCCTGGAGCTTTTAACTCATTTTGCAGAACACAGTCAGATTCTCCCATTATCCTGAGAGGAAGCCTTAGAGAGGGGTATTTATTCTCCAATTATTTTGATTTCAAACAAGGGGTATTAGATAATGGGAGAAGTATCAGCCCCCCAGTCAAAACTTACCCCACCTGTCTCAACAGAGAGCCCAGGGATGGCAGGGAACAGCACAATATGGCTCTGTTTTCCAGTCTGAAAGCACAGGTGATGTCTTTCTCCTTCCTCCTCTTCTCATCTCCCCATCCCCACCCCATCTGTTCTTCCCTCTCCCTCACAGTCCATGATCCTGCCTGCTTTTGCCTTTTCCTCTGTCCCACTTCTGCATCATTCCTCGCAGAATTTATTTAACTCCCTTTTACATGCTGGGGAATTGGCACAGACAAAGCAGGAGGAGGCTCTGGCCAGGGTAATGGGTGCAGGGATAATGCTCACACCTCAGCATCCGACAATAATAGAAAATGCCTCTGTCAGTCTCAATCCCTGGGAGACAGGCACTGCTGAGATACCTTCTGACAATGCTGCTCCAGTCTGATTAGCGTTCACTTATCTGGGATCGTTTTGAAAAGCAAGAGCATTATGCTGAGCTCTTTGTTACTACCAAGCTTCAGAGAGGGGTGGGGGAAGGCACACACAGCAGAGTCCAGGAACAGCAGGCAGGTTTGTCCCTTTGTGAAGCTGCTGCTCTTTAAAACCTTTTCAGGGTTAAAAAAAAAAAGAAAAAAAAAAAAAAAAAAGAAAGAAAGCAATTAAAACTAGAACTTCTAGATAACCCCCCACTAATTGTCTTGGGCCTCTCCTGGGCTTGCAACAAACCTTGCACAATCAATCTTTTGTCTTGCTTGTTTTTTGGTTTGTCTCTTGTTCCTGCCCTGTAAACATGGGGAGGGGAGGAGGGTTTTGTGATAAAAGCCCAGGGTGTGTGAGGAGTCTGCATTTCTGATGCTCCTAATTTATTTCTGTTGCTGTAGTGCAAGGAGAGCCTGATCTCAGGTGGGATATCTGACACACAACATGCCAGATTGCTGAACAGGCAAGAGCCAGGCAACAGCATCAGCCACGTTTTACACAGGGAGATCTGAGCACAGAAAAGAGGAAACAGCTAGCCCAAGGTCAAAGAGCTGAATCAGAGCTGGCTCTGCCAAAGCCCAATATTTGACAAAAACACCTCTGCTGCAGATTTGCTATGTGGAGTCCTCATAGGCCACTGAACCCTTCCAGGAGATGTATCCCAGCCCATCTGCCACAGGAGGGTGAGGATTCCTCTTTGCCCCTTGTGGGGTACCCCATGCCTGGCAGATCCTGGTTTGCTAGGGTGGATTTCCCTCAGATGGCAAAATATAGAGTAAATTAATTTAGAAATGGGAAGAAAGTTTCCAGCAGCACATGGAGGGAGAGAGAGCTGATCTATGCTACTCAGGGGAGCACAGGAGCAAGTGGATGCTCCTTCCCAGTGCTGCAGGCCAGCCTTCTTCACTCCAGAGCCCACTGGAGATGTTTCATCAAATCTCCTGATGGCCTTAGGCTGATCTAAAACCACTGGGATGAAATGCTGACACCCTATGGGGAACAGAGCTGCTTTCTGCTTTCTCCTTGGAATTATTCCAGGACCTGTGAGGCCAGTTCCATGTGAGATCCCCCAGGCTTTCCCCTTGACAGCCTGAGGAGCAGCTTATCTTCCACAGTGACAACCCAGTGTTCCCTGCTTGTCTTGGGCTGTGGGTCCTCTGCTTCTCCTTCCCCTCAAGAGTAATTTGTGAGGGGAGATGAAGGAGCAATCCCAGCACAACCCTGATGATTGCAAGGCTTCCAGGAGATCTCCAGCAACTCCACCACATCCCCAGCAAATGCCTCCCAAGTTTAATCAACTCTGTAAGAAAACCAAGTAGCAGCTTCTCCTTTTAGTTTATGGCTCATGAGAGGCTTTTCCCTGCCTCTAATGAAAAAAATGAAGTAGACTTGCTCTCATTTTCCTGCCCTCCATCTTCCTGTATGCTTTTTACCTAGCTCAGCTTCTGTGAGTTGCTTAAAAATATAACTCCGCTGCCTTCTAATTTGCCTGATGGAATGTCATTTCAATCATGCTATTACACAAAAACTAAATCCAGCTCTGAGAAACCACTGCCCCTATGCAAACCTGCCTGTGAACACCCTGAAGCACCTGGTGCTCCTTGAGGCCTTATTCCCCTCTAAGTGCAGCGAGGAGCTCAGATCCCCAAAGCTCCCAGGGTGCAGGGAGGAGCAACCCTGGGGATTCCCTGGGGAGCAGGGAATGCTGAGCAAACCAGGCTGGGACAGATGTCCCCGAGCCCTGTGCTCTGCTCCACGGTCACTCTCTGTCTCCCACAATCTGTTCCAGAGGAAATGAGGACACTGAATACAGCGGGGAAGTGGAGCTGCCCTATGGGAAGACAAAAGCCATGGCAGAAAAAATTGTGCTGGAAGCCAACGGAAAAAAGGTACAAAATCCAGTGGTGGCACCCCTGGAATTCCAGCACAGGACAGGGGAAAGAGGGAGATGGTTGGAAAGATCCCACAGCTCCTGTCTAAGTGTGTATCCAACCTCTGCCTGGAGCTGATGCATAAACCACATTGTCCTGAGACTCCCAAAGCCTGGTATTCCCACCCCAGCAGGAAGCTGCCAGACTCTCCCAGGGCCAAAGGGTGCTTCCCTTTGAGCCTGTGCTTCAGCTCCAGCAGGAGTGAGACTTTAGGAAGGGCTGTGCTAAATTAGGGCTGAAGGAACCAGATTCACCTAGTTCATATTGGAAAAAAATCTTTCCAAATTGACTTAAGAATTAAAAATATCGGTGTATACCCAGAGCCAGCCCCCTACCCAAGTTAGCTGTTCAATGTTTTAGACTGGCAGTGCAGTCACCAGACATATGAGTTCTTCTAGACAATGAAAGAGAACATAAAAATGAGACCTGTGCTCTAAACCACTGCCTGGAGAATCTCTTCCCCAGTCCCAGTTTGAGGCCAGCCAGCTGGGCTGTCTTGCTGTGGTACCTGGTTTTCTGGTTTTGGTTGTTGCAAATCCTTTTATTCACCACAACTGCAGAAGAGTTTATGCCACCAGCACTCTCCACCCAGCACCTCTCAAGGAGCACCACATGGGTGCAGGTGTGCTGTGGGAAAAAAAAAAAAATCAAACTGGGCACCTCCTTGTGTTTTTAGGGACCCAAAGCAGGGGCCAAGCACACAGAACACCTCTGGAAATCTATTATACTCCTCTAGGGCAGTATTCCCAGGGTTTGGGTTCATCTGGGACACCCAGCATCACTGTGGAAGATTTCATCTCTGGATCCATCTAAACTGGATCCATCCACCAACGTCCCTCCCTGATTTTACAGCTGAGCAATGGTGGTACACTCAGAACCTGCATCATCCGTGCCAACACTGTGTATGGGGAGAAGGCAGCGTTCCTCCAGGAGCTGTATTTGCTTGCCAGAGCCAGGAATGGTGTTCTGAACTACCTGGAGCCTGAAAACACTGAACGTAATCACACCTACGTGGGTGAGTGAAGGGTTGAGCTCTTTGCATGGGGTGCTACCAGCTTTAGTCACAGGGGATTTTACACGTCAGCTTAGCCATAATCTCCCCAGACAGAGAGATCACTATGGTGAATGAGCACAAATGGGTTTGGAAGCACAAAACCTAGACTGGCTAAAGGGTTTTCAAAGCAGTTTCTTATTACTACTGTTTTCCTGGGAAGGTTTTTCTTTTTTCCCTTTGAGAAGTGTTTCAGGGATATATATATATATATATATATAGATAGATATATATATATATATATATAGGGGGTAGAGAGAGAAATTCTGGTGGTGTTTTTAAAATGATTTTGCTAGGAAAAGACACTTCTTCATTAGAAAAAAATGAAACTACTACTACTTGTCAAGTTCTTTACAGAAAAGGCTGCACTACATAACCAGTTTTAGGAAGCACAAGAAATTACTCACAAAATCTAGAGGAAGAGTTTGTTTTGGTGCCTTTTGGGGGGTGTAATTCATGATTAGATCATGCAGGCATTCAGTGATCTCTGTGCAACACACTTATATGTCTTTTTCCAAAAGTGCAGATTTTGAAAACGCTGTTTGAGAAGAATCAGGCCCAGATTAATCAAGTGACTCCTTCAAAGGCTCACAGCAGAGGCAGGGATAAAACCCTGGAGCACTGCCTCCTATTCATCCTGCTCTCACTACAAAACACTGCCCTTTTGCTTCACATGAACCAGGATCACAAGGCACGTTAATTGTCCAGCTCAAAGGGGAGACCAAAGGTTTAAAGGATCTCAGAGGCCTGGATTAACTGCTGAGTCTCTCTGCAGCACAGCTGAACACACGATGAGTGCGTCCCTGCTTCCTAGCACTGAAGCTGTCAGATCCAATGCACTCATTCTACGGTAAACAGGGAAACTGAGCTCCTCCTGAATGCCTGTTTCTCTCCCTCTCTTATTTTTCCAGGGAATGTGGCATGGATGCATGTCCTCGCAGCAAGGAACCTGCAGCTGAAGCCAGACTTGCTGGCAGGACAGGTGTATTATTGCTATGATGACACTCCAAGCAGGAAGGGTTTCCTGGTCAGGCACCAGCTGCTGTCCAGTGCAGATCCCTCGGTGAGGCTGGGCTCACACATCCCCTACTGGAAGATGTGGTTGATGATACAACTGCACAGGGTCATCAGGGCCATCCTGTCTCCTTTCTGGAGGCCACAGCCTTTCCTCAACGTGCCCCTGCTGAACACCATAGTCACCACCTTCTCCTTCCAGACAGACAAAGCCTCCAGGCATTTCGGGTACAAACCCCTCTTCACGTGGCAGGAGAGCAGGCTCAGGACTGCACAGTGGCTGAAAGCAGCTGCAGGGAGCCTGGGAACCCCCCAGCTTCATGAAAAGAAGAACTAAACAGCACTTTTGGGGTAAGGGGGCTGTTTATCACAGCAGCAGGTTTCATTTGAGCTTCACAACCTGCACGGGCCTTTGGCAGGAGCTTGGCAAACACAGAAATCCTGGTACAGAAACAGAGAAGGAGAAAAACTCACGGGCTGCAAGTCATACCCTTGCCCATGCCAAAATCTCAGCTGTTTTGTGTCCCATGGGCATTTGAAACCTTTGCTGCACACACACTGGGCTTGCTGGCCTCCCTCAGCACCATGGTGCCTCCACTGCATGGGTGACTCTGGGAACAAGAGAGAACGAGCTCAGGTGGGAGATGGTGCCCAGCAAATACCTCTTTGCTAAAATCAGTGAACCAGTTTTGTTCCACAGCCTGGGGAGCCATGGTCTAGGACATTTAGTGGGGTAGCTGTACCTGGCTCAGACACTGAAGGGCTCTTCAGAGCAAGTTTTTAAAACCCAGAAGGTTCTTGCTCTGATTTAGGGTTCTATAAAAAGAAAAAAAAAAAAATCCCTTTTCCAAAACTGCCTTTTGCAAGATGCTTCCTGTTATTCTTTACATGTGGAATATTGAATATCTATTTTGAATTATCACTATAAAATAAAAGACCTGTGATCTTTTGTCTTAACGAGGCATAGGCTGACTTACCTTTTAATTGTATGGATGGAGAACTGATGTCTACAAGCTTAAAAGTGGTATTCACGTAGTTTGTAACTCTAAATCTCTTACCACAGAGCACTCCAGTGGCAAAGCAAAGCAGATTAAAGCCCATGTTCAGCTGCTGTGCTGGCAGAAAGCAACTTCAAGTGAAGGCCTTGGGGGCTGCATTTATGCTAAATAACGTTTGAACTCCAGGAAGAAGAGGTCATTTCAACTCCTTCCATGGCACTGGAGCTGCACAGCCCATCTGGGAGCAGCATTTCACAGATGATATTTTCCTCACACAGATGGGGCGGGCACTTCCAGGAGATTCACAGCGAAACTGTGGTTTCTCTCAGTTTATCAGCTTCTCTATTTTTAAGACTTGCAGAGAGGCTGATAAATCTACATTATGAACAACTGAGATTTCAGTTGTTTCATCTTGGAGGAATGGGACATTTTTACAATGCTGGCCCAGATTGAAAATTAAGTCTGTTAATATTACACTTCTGTGTTCTGTGACTCTGTACCCATCTCTTGAATGTTCCTGGAGTAAAAGTGTGCACATGCACAAGTAGAAGCTTATTTTAATTACACGTGCTCTAATACTCCTGGAAAAAGCAAGTTTCAGCATGGCATCCTTGATAGAAATGATGAAAATTTGCTTCCTGTTAGTCCTGGTAATTACCCAGGAAGGAAAGTGGAGCAATACAGTGAGAGCTGCCAAGTTAAATTCGCTGAAATTTGCACTCACAAGGGAATTCTTCTTCAAAATGAGCTTACAAATCAGAAATCAGTTGCTCTGGAAATTCATTACTAAGCTCATAGAACAAATAAATTTGGCCCAAACTGTTGCAATCTTCTCATAGAGAATTGGAAAAAGTGAAGTGTGTAAATTACCAGTTCCCTACTATTTTTCCCCTTCCACTTGTGCTGGGTGTGTGTGTGTGTGTGTGTGTGTGTTGTGTTAAGAAAAGGGTAAGTTTTCGATTTTTTCATATTCACTTAAAGTTTCCTTGCAGGTTTTTTGCCATTATCCAAATGGTAGCTGACAACTCTAAGAATGTAACAAACAAATACACCCTCAGTTCCTCATGCACATCCCAGAGCATCTTCACAGTGCGTTAGGGTTGGCCTCAACAGGTTTTGATGCCTCTGAAAATATGGATTTATCCTGCCAAAAAAGAGCCACTGGGTGGAGCTGCGAGGCTGGGAACAGGTCTCTCCTCGTAGAGCCTCGCCGGGATTTAGCTGCGTTCTGCAAGGAGTGAAATCCCTGCCCTGGCAGCAAGGCTGAAGGGTCTGTCCTGTCTGTGGCACTGGGAGTTCTGGCCTTCCCTCCTCTGGCTGGAAGCAGTCACCATTTTCTCTGCAAATAGCCCTGTAAGCAAAGACACAGAGAAAATTATTTTTTTCCACTCAGGGCTCATTAGAAAAGAAGCAAAGTTTGCTTTTTGTTTTTAAAAATAGAATGAATTTTGGTGCTCTGACCTCTGAGGAGCCTTGCACAAACACAACAGCCTTCAGTCCCAGTCCCTCAGGAATTCCTTTGTGGGATTTGGAGCTGCTGCAGATATCAGATGGGAGAGTTGTCAAGCCCCAGTACTATCCCAGAGATTAATGCCTTACAAGCTTGCCTGCTTTCAAAAACCTTGCTGGGAACCTCATCATGCTTTTGTTCCTGTCCTGCTCATCATCACCTGTGATTCTGATGCTTATCAGGGTGCAGATGACATGCAAGATAAGCAGAAGGGATTTTCAAAAATCCCTTCTTTGGAGTTTTCAAAAGTATCTGAATTAGCTGGTGGCTCATCTTTTTTAATATCTACTCACCTCCCAGGCTTTGAGCAACCAGAGGATTCCCTTTCCCTGGTCATGGTGGAAATAGGGGGGATAGTTAGACAGCAAATCTTCTGTGCTATTTTCCAAAAAGATGAGTAAGCTTCCTTTGGCTGCCCTGCCTTTTGGCTCCTCCAAGCTAATGCTGCTGCAGACTTCCTGTTAGATCCTTGATTTTATCAGATTATAACTTGTTTTCCCCTGGCAATGTTTTAATTCTTTCTACTGCATTGGGTTGTCATTGGCTTTTCTTTTCAGGGTCTCAGCCTTATTATGTAACAGCATCAGCAAAAAAAGAGAAAAGAAAAAATATTTCAGATCTGTTTCTACTTCAGGAGAGGAGCCTTTGTGCACAATTACTCATCCAAGAGATTCAGCAGGTATAACTGCTTCCCCCAGGGGCTCCATTATATAATTGGATTTCAGCCATACAAATTAAATCCTATCTTACCCCTTAGTTAAGCCAGGCAGTAAGTATTTAATGCTAATATCCCTGACAACTATTGCAGGGAAAAGCAGAGCTGAAGCACAGAGGAGACAGATGCAGGCAATCTCTGCTGCAGGAGCAGGGAGGATGAGCAAGGAGTGACACCTGCTTATATTTTCAACATGGCTAAACTTCCCCAGGATGGGCCACAGCTCATCTGGAGTTGTTGTGTGAGCTGGAACAGGGTTCTCCCTTGGTTTTCCATGCTCCAGGAGTGTTCCCATGTGCATGCTGAGCGCTCATCCCCCAACACGCACACTTCAAAGAGCCACATGCCTAACCCTGTTTGAGTTTTTCTCTGGAAGTCTCTGTTCTTGTGCAACGTCTGAAGGAAGCAAATTTAGCAATATTAGAACTCAAGCCAAACGCAAAACCAAGCAAAGAATCCCCAAACTAAAAAGAAAATCTCGCCTGAGTTACTCATTCATCTGCATTTTCTGCCGCGTTCGGTCTTCTCCCGGCGTGTTCCTGTGAGACAAAGCCCTCTGGGCAGAGCCCATCTCTTTTGGTGTCTGGTACATCAGTCACAGAGTCAGGGCATGGTAATAAAGCAAAATAGATTCATGGTAGGAGTTAAACCAGTCGGTCTGGTCCTGTAATTGGAACATAATCTCATATTGACAGTGTTTAGCTCAGGATGCACAGGGAGCAGGTGGCACCAGGCCAGGCCCCCATCGGCCTGCAAGGATTGGAAAGATATTTTCCAAGTCCAGATCCTGAACCTCGTCTGAGGTGTTGGAAGCTTTGCTTCCCCAAAAGGGGCTTTGAGCCCCTTATTAATCCTGGTTGAAGCCCCACACGCTGCTCTGCCCAGTGCCTGCAGCCTGCCTGGCAGGAGCTGCCTCGGGAACACTGGGATAGAGTGGGAACAGCATCCAAAGGGTAAAAGGCTCCCACATCTGCTGGGTCAAACAGTCCCAAAGCTCTCCATCCTCCTGGGAGCCTCTCCCTGCCAGCAGGGACCTGCCTGTGACACGAGGTGCAAGCCTAGGGGTGCTCTCAGTGCCAGGGACACCCACCAGTGTCACCTCCCTGCTCCTTTTTTCACCTCTAAAAGCTCTAGGGGCACAATGAACTCCACAGAACACACTGGCAACAGTGACTAATTCCCTTCTCTGAGCCCAAAACGCTGAGCTAAAGCAGGTGAGAGGAGAGGGAGCACATTTATTCCAAGACTCATCCTATGGTAGAATCTAAGTGCAGACATAGACTCAGCTTTCCAAGGGTGTGGGAGAAGAATACCAAGCTTCTTATAGCTTCTCCAGTAAGTTTAAATTGATTTTTTTCTCCATTTCAGCAATTAATTCCCATTAATCAACTTACTGTAGAATGCTGCACAATAATTCACAAGTTTTATGTATTATATGAATAAAATTGCACATATATTTTTATGTGATTTTCATTTAATTGAATTCCAAGGAGATTTATCTGCTGGGTTATTAATAAATCTTAATATGGCCTATAACACTCAATTGATATTTAATTAACCTGCAATAACTGCCTTGTAAAATGTAAATTAAATGCTTTATTTTTTCCAGGCATATAATGTTAAATCAAATCCTTCATTCTACCAGCAAAGCAAAAAGAAGTGAGGAAAAAACAACATTTCAGGCAACCAAACCTTACACCAGAAAATATTTGATGTTTACAGAGGTTCAAACTGGAAATTAGATCCACACTTTGTAATCAGTTCTTCTCTTGAGGAGGTACTTTTCCACTCTTCCCTCTTTTAAAGATCACAGAATTTGGGTGCATTTAGATGAAACAACAAAATCTCAGGAGGCTTCAAGAGAAGCGAGAGGCGCCCATTACTAATAATAAGGTTGTAAATTCCCATAGGTATTGTGGTATTTGGCATTTTTCTGAAAGTCCTGGCTCCTGGAGTCACATTATTAAATGAGAATGTCAATTTTCATTTAAAAATATAAAAAAAAAAAAAAAAAAAAAAGGAAAGGAAAGATGTTAAAGCCCTTTGATAGGGGAAGTTTGCAAATCTGAATGTCAAAGACGTGAGAACTAAGCGAGAAAAATACATAAAATTTGATCCTTATCTTTAAAAGTATCAGAACTTTTTGAGACCGAGATATTTGAAAACTGGGAGGTGGCACCAAATGATCAAAACAGCCTTTACAAGAAAAGATGAGAACAATCCAAATTGTATTTTAAGATCAAACTCTTCTCCTCCCCCTCCCCTGGCAATTTACATAGATCTACATTAAATACTGCAAACTGCAAAAACAACTGGTTCTGATTTCCAAACCTGGAGAGCTGGCTGCCTTTGCAAGGTGATTTGAAAACTTCAGGAGAACATGACTGTCCAAAACTGATTACTCTATAAAGTTTTACTGCCACAGCATCTAAACGTAGTGCATCTTTCTTTTTTAATACATGGAGGGGCATGTCTCTCAATGTTTATTAAACAGGGTATTTCCACCAAAGGACAGTAACCCTCACTGTTTGTAATCTGTCTGCATTAGATCACTTTAAAAGGTATTAATGGAAAGAAAAAGTTAAATGTACCACAGATTTTAAGGGTGTCACAGCATGGAAGAATGAAACTGAAGAGAATGGATTCTGACTTGCTGTGAACGAACAGAAATAAATCCAGAGCTACTGGAACGGGAAGGCTGTGCCCACTCAGTGTTCATCCTCTCCAGTCACTCATTCTCCTCGTGCTGCACCACCCCAGCACAGGCAGGGATTCCATGGGGAGCTCTGAGGCTGAGGGAGCTCTGAGGTGCTCCCAGTTTGTGTGGCAGCAGGAGGGGATGTGATCCTGCAGTTCCCCAGGGCTGCCAGGACCTGCCCTGCTCAAAGGAACTGCTCAGGGCCCAGCCTGGCCACTCTCACACCTGGCTGCCTCACCACAGCAGCACCCAGAGCAGGGAGTCAGCACATGCCAGTGGCCTCATGTCACAGGAACTGACTGGAGTTCTGCAGACTTGGGTTTAATCCCCAGCTCCAGCATGGACTCACTGGATTTTTGTGCTGGTATTTATATTTACAGCTGGTTTCTTCTTCTCTCCCACTCCCTGCCTTTTATGATTTTGGCAATTGATCAGGAATGGCCTTTTCTCCTTCTTTTACCTTTCATCTTTCCGAAGGAAGAGAATGTATCCCACAAATGTGCTGTGTGGGATCTGCTGTTAACTTGTGGACCACAGCCCCTTCCCAAGGCACTTGTGTTTTATTCCACTGGATAGACATGGACATGGGAGGGTTTTTTTCCCCCTTAGAGTGGGTTTCTAACTGAGCTGAATCCAGCACTCATTAAGGCCTGACCATGACTGACAGTTCACATTATCTTGGGCAGCACTTTTGATCAGGCAGAGTCACCTGGGAGCTGCACTGGGAGCAGCTACAGGAGTCCCAGCCACTCACAGGCTGCTCCTAACGACACTGCTGGGAATTAAATCACAGCGTGAGGAGCAAATGGAATTGCTAGACAATAAGTCCTAACATGTTTAGGACTTGAGACCCAAGAACCTTCTCACAGAGGAGGATAAAATATCACAGAGTTTTCACAAGCCCAATGCAGGACTGCCAGGCCCCCTGTGAACACCCTGCTTTTTGGGGATGTAGGAGTAGACTCTCCATCACCTGAATTACATCCCTGCTCTGCTCTCTAGACAACAACCAACACGGCTGCCCCATGGCATGACACCCATGCCTAGTCATAGTCCTAAACCCCTTTCTGACCACACTACCCTCATCTTAAATTCCAGCTCCAACGTCTTTCCCTTTGAGAGGCACAGCAGGCTAAGTATTCCTGACATTTCCACGATGCTCAGTGTCACTTTTTGTACAGGACTCTCACAGCAACAGCCTCGCTGGGAACAGAGGGAATGTCCCTGACAGCAAACCTGTTACACAGCTGGTGACCAAAAAGCAAAGCATCCACAGTCAAGCTGCTGCTGATCCCATTGGAATCAATCCCATTAACTTACACGGAGATAGAGACTGACTATGGGGGGAATCCCTAACAGGAGACAGCACTTGTGAGTTCTGCCTCTCTCAAAATTCACATCTGGACATGAGCAACTGAGCAAGAACCAGCCCCATGAGACACATCTAAACCAGCCCATCTTAGCACTGAGGACATGCCCTTAACTCACACATCCAAATGATTCGTGGTTCCACACAAACCTCTCACACTCTGGACAGTGCTGTTGCATCCTGTCCCTAAATCCATACCCACACCCTGCCCTGGGACAAGAACAGGGCTTTGATACCAAAGAGAACAAGGTGGCTGATTTATGTTCCATTTCAAAGGGATTTAGAAGCTCTGCTCCCTCTCAGAAACCTGCCCAGCCTCCTTCAGAGGCTGTGCACAGGCTTGACATGACACCAGATAATGTTTGTGGGCTCTGGCATAACTGGGGATTACTGTTCTGAAAAGGGGGACTTGCTGAAGTGGCTGTGGTTTAAGGGAGGATTTGAAAGAGGAGAGAAGTACAGAGGGAAGCTGTTCTAGACACTAAGTCACATAAGGGAAGGCTTAAAAACTGAGAGCAGGAGGAAATGAAGGGATCTGAAAAGGAAGGGATTTGGGATAAATGAGTGGAGGAGGAGGAGAAACGTCAGCTAGCAGTGAGATTACACGGGGCAACGTGTGAGCTCCTTCAGCCCTTCTTCTTGGGGTGACTAGAGTGATGGGAAAGGGGAGATGCACCAGTGAGCTCTGGGCAGGCTGCAGGAGGAAAATGGGAAACCCCACGCTCCTGGTGGGAATTGAGGGAATTTGGTGGAATGACACAGCTTAACTGAGTTAACAGAGTAACTGACGGTGGGAACTTCTTACAGGCAGATCCAGCTGAAGCAGGGACCAAAGTACAGCCAGTGGGTTTCCAAGCACCATGACAGAGGTCAGGAGAGGCATGGGGAGGAGCAGGAAGCTGAGAGATGCTGGTGGAGGGTAATGGTGTAATGTTCACTCACCTAAATTAAACAGGGCTGGCTCTGTTCACAGATTTTCCTGCACTAGTTTGCACTGGTTATCACAGATAAGCCCCATTAATGCAACTCTCTTATGATGTTGGGAAACCTCAATAATGGAAATTAACTGCTCTGCATGGACAGATGAATGGAAGTTACACAACCACTGCCCTATTTCCGAGAAGCACAGCAATGTTGAGTGGGTGCAGCCAAATTTAATAGCTGTTATCAAAACCAAGGAAAGGACTTCCATTCAAGAGGTAACCAGGAGAAAAGCAAGGACTTGGGAGTGTTGCACAACCACAGAAGCTCTGGACTCACACCAACAGCAGCAACTCCAGCACTGGAACAATGCTTTAGTGTTTTGACAGGCAGCCAAGGGCCTTACAAAACACCCCAAATAGTTAATGCAAATCCATATTACCAGGCCTATTAATGGCCTGTCATTGCCTGTCTGCAGATCACTATTTTGTGACAGTAAGCTCCAGTTTTCCTTAGTCAGTTATCCTTAGTTGGCATTCCTAGCACTGGTGGGATTCCATAAGGTCCTAAAATCTGAAAGACCAACATCTTCTCTACCCATTGAGTCACCATTCCCCCATTTCTGGCCTCTGTTTCCTCTTCCATCTAATGGGGACAACTTTTTTTTACCTTCACTGTAGCCATGGGACATTCGTGTCCAACTGTTTTCAGAGCTGAATAACTCAAGCAGACGTTATTTTGAATTTCTAATTGTCTCAATTTAGTTTTTAAACTGATTCTTACAATCTTTCACACACATGACAAAACGATCAAAAGCCATTTGCAGCCGGTTTTAAATCTGCACTAGACCTTACTGAAACCTGGTGTTTCTGCCCCATTTGCAGAGGACTTGGCAGGGAGGACAGGAGAAAAACTGCATTTCCCCTGTCTCTGCTCCCTTGTCTGTTAATGTGTAACCTAAAATACTCCCCTCCATTTTGGATCAATGTCACATAACCTCATTTCCTCAGCTTAAGAAAAAGCCTTAGATTTTATATGTTGCACTAAAATATGTCAGCACTGCTCAGTTAATAAACAGTGCTAAATCAAAACCAGGCCCCAGTTCGTAGATCATATGAGCAGTGTCAAACACGGGGAGTGATACCACAGCAGAGATGTAATGGACAGGCTCCTTAGCCCGGGTTTATGGCTGTGAGAGAGAAAAACCTGGTGTTCAGTCACTTCTCATTCACCAGAGGCTGTCACACAATCTCTCACAGCTTTTTGGGTTATGTTTATTTTTCCTGGGGTTCCCAAGGGCTCTACCTTCTGATCCCCTTGCAAAACCTCCTCTGTGACTACCCAAAGGACTAACCCCTGACTAAACAGCCAGAACTTGAAGCTTTTACTGCATGTTAGAGCAGATCCTTACCTGATAAATTAGAATATCCCCCATCCATTTACACCCACAAAGGAAACAATTTTCACAATTCAGAGGAACAAGGGCTTTATTTTCTTCTCCATGTTGACTTTTCCTGTGTGGTGACTGTTGAAAACAAGAAACTTCTCTCCCTCTCACTTGTCAGCAGGACACCCCAGCAGCTTTCAGGGCTGGGATCCAGCACCTATGGCCACCCTGGCCTGGCAGCAGCACTCCCTGCCCCAACCAGGCCACACTGCAGTTCCTATGGGCTCCCAGTGGAATTAAAGGAATGAATCCCATCAAACTGTCCTTGTTAGTGCCACCTCTGAACCAGCGTCCTGAATTTGGGGGAAAACAATGAGCAACACGTCCTAGAGGCTGTCATACGTGGCCATTCATTATTCCCATGTTTCTGAAGACCACCATGAGCAGACCCACAGAGACCCCATTTACTGCCCCTCACACCTGAAACATGACCAATTACTGTGTACTTTTGGAGATTAATAGTGAAAAAGCTCCTCTCACTCACTGCTGGAAAGAAAATGTTTTTGGAAAGCTGTTCCTGTCATTTGATATTGTCCAGTTTTTCCACTGAGAAAAGCCAAATGTGAAACCTACAGGCTGGTTCAGTTTTTCCCTTGGCAATACCCAGCTAAAGACTTCTCAGTGTATCCATACACCTCCTCCTGCTGCTCCTGAAAACTGCCATGGATGAACACAGGGGTGCCAGTGTGCAGCCAGAGCCAGGCACTGTCCAAGGCCACCTGGGTGTCATCCCCAGGAGGAAATCTGAGGGAAAAATCTCAATATAAATACTTGCAGTGTTGCAGCAGGGAGCATCCCAACTCTGGGAGACAGGAAGGACTACAACACTGCAAGGACTCATCCCTGCCACTCTCAACTGAAAAACAGACACCTAAAAGTTTGTTGGAGTTTGAACTTTCTGCTTGGTGAATGGAGAGGGAAACTGGCACCTCTGGAGGGCCATTCATCCAAGGGCCAAGATATCTGAGACAGGGAAGGTGGATTGATGCTGGATGTGCCACTGTCTTTCGACAAGGACTGTAAAAGGAGCCTTGATGATTATCTTGGACTTTTAGCCAGAGTCAGTTAAGGTGAATCTTTGTTGGACTGAAATCAGTGGTGGTTTCAACTTTGCCTTCAGTGGGGCTGGGTTTTCACCACGGCGATCTGAACAGATTAGAAAAGAAAAACAGAATAGGAAACACACCTATAAGGGAATGAAATATTTATTTCCCCCGATTCACAGAGAGCAATTAAGATATAAAGAGATTAGGGGAACTCTTCACAGTCACTGAGTGGGCTTATATTGAACAAGAAAGGAGGCTTTGGAGCCTGCAAGCACAACTTGAGCTCTCAGCTGCCCTGTCTTCCTCCCAGGAAAAGCATCATGCAAATGTGAGGAGGAAGGAATCGCGGCAGACATGCCATCTGGGAGGATGATGGACAACAAGCTGACTAGGAATAAATAGCAAAATATAATAAATTCCAAACCATGCCAACAGCAACTGTTGTGCTATGAATTAACAGTGCTATTAAATGTTTACGCACACACTTCTGTCAGCACCTGTCAGCATTTATGCAATACATACGTTGGCAAATCTGTATTACGTTATTTCTTGCAACTGATCTGCATTAATACTGCCCGTGCACATGTTCAAGCAAATTGCTACACTTCTTTTTGACCTATCCATGTGCAAAAGGTGCAGCAGTTCACAGGATTTTATGCCTATGCAGCAAATTCGAGGTTTATGTGCCAGGCAGCAGAGCAAGGCTGGGGGATAGAGGGCAGCAAAGGAAAGAGAAAGAGGAGCAGGGAGGAACAAGAGACCTGGAAAGCCCCGGCCAGGGCTGGAGGATGACTGAGGAGACGGTGGTGGGCTTAGGGCAAAGCTGGGTTCACCCCAAACCGGGCCAGAGAAGGGGAGTCACACTGTAAGCCCCTTGAGCAGGAAGAGAAGGACAGAGGTGGCGGAAGCCCCAAAATCCAGCCCTAAGCTGCAGCCCCAGTAGAAAACACACTTGGCCCGGGCTCTTGCTAAACTCCTGCTGCAGGGAACAGTTATACTGTAGCCACCAGGATGGACCACAGTGCTGTTTAACTTTCCTTTCTGAATCCTTCTTTTTGCTCTCCCCTCCTTTCCCCCAGCCCCGGGTGCAGTAGCTGGGGTGGAGGAGAGAAAAATCTGTAATTTAGGAAGTTGCCACTTGCTGAAGCTGGAGCAAAAGAGAGGGTTTGCGGTGACAGGGCTATGTCTGGGACCCACCAGTGGCTGTGAATGATGAGTGCTCTGGTTGCTGAGCCACCCAGGCAGGAGCAGAGGCAGAAAAACTGGTGATTGCAAAAGGGGCTGTTGCAAAAAGGTGCCCCACCTCTGCTCCATGTGAGCAGATTTTGGAGACTCAGGGACATGGGGTGCACACAAGGGACTTGGGACAGCCCACCACACACAGGTAGGGCAGTGGGAATGGAAACAAGGTCACAAGTGATGCTTATCCCAGCTGCCTGGCCAGGTTTAACCTGAGCACACAGGGCTTAGGCCAGGGAATGCTGCCTCTGGTTCTGGAACTGATGCTGCATGGAAGATGAACATGCATGTCTTACAGGGCTGCTGCAGGACCTGGGAACTGATCCTGTTCTCCCTCTCCTGTTTGTGCATAGACACCACGAACTTTTGTCTTTTTACCCTTGATTTATTTGAAGTACCAAAAGCAGGTATTTAAACGAGCAAACTTTTCGAGTTGCTCCTCCTGGTGTCATCAGGAGTGATTTTTGTTGAAGCTGAAGCCACAGCAGAATCCCAGCCCTGCTGGGAGCTGTGGCAGGATGCAGGACAGGCAGAGTTGGCTGATACCAGCAGAGTGCCACACAACACCCCATCAAGCTCAGCTCAAACTCTTGATTTGCAAAGGCCATTTGTGCTCAGCACAATCCACTGAAATCCAAAATGTGTATGGCCATTTTGCTGTGTGAATTAAACAGGATTCAAAGAGAGCAGGGAGTGAAGAGATCTGCCCTGGCCATATTTACCCTCAGTCAACCACATTAATTCATCAACTGTATTCCTGTGTCTTTAAACACATGACTTTGACTCAAACTAAAGAAGGGCTTTTATACTTTACATTGGAATTAACATGACAAGTGATTAGCAGATCATCAAGAATAAGACTTCTCTTAATAGTGCTAATAAAAAGGGAGATATTTTTAATGCAGTTCCTAGGATTAATAATTGCCATTCTGATAGAGTCAGAATTTCCAGCATGAGCCATTCCCTCCATAGCCACAGGTGCAGATGGATGAAGCAGCTCAGAGGAGCTGAAGCTGATCACATTTTCCATGTAAAAGGGCACAGTAATTACAACTGATGAGGGTGCTGGAGCCAAAACACTGGGTCTTGGCGGGGAAAAAACCCCAGATTTGTAATCAACAGGGACAACCACAGGAGAAGTTTTAAAATCCTAATTTAAAAGCACTTAGCAGTAGCATGCTATGCTCCTCCAGGTACTGAGTACAAGGACATTAAAGGAGAGATAGGAAGTGTCCCTGGAAAGTGCTGCTATACAGGGGACTCTTCAGTGGAATTCACTGGGATTTTCAGTGCTCACACACCTGAAACTCATGGGGTTTCTTCTTCTGTTTAAGAAAGGCACAGAATATTTTAGTGCATCTCCAAGATTAAGTGGAGAAGTGAAGAGGTTGTTGTTTAAGATTCAGTTTTGACGACTGAAGTCAGCCCAAAGGGATAACAGCTCTACATCCCCATCCTGGAGCTGGAATATTGTTGCAAACCAGAAACATTAGGTCTAATAATATAAGTTGTGGATTTGTGTCTTTAAATAGCATTCGCTTTGCTGAAAAAGATGCAGAGATCTTTTCTTGAGGATTAGTAAATCGATGGCACCTACAAGCTGAATTTCCAAACGAGTTCAGCCCCCCAGTTTGCAAAGCAGCTTTGTAGCACGGAGTGATTTCTGTTTGTCTAAATGAGTGTTAAGATCCTTGGAAGTCTTTACTCCTGGTTGTGGGTTCTGCATACTTTAAAACACACCCCTGATCTCTTCTAACACACTGAACCCCGAGGAGAAATACCAGCAGGGTTAGAAACCACCACCAGATATATTTTGAGCTTGATTGCCTGCATTATCTTAACACTCTGTTGCTCCAAACCCTCTGAAAACGACATATCTCATCTTTCTATTGTTATTACACCCAAAGGATATGTCTACACCACAGTGCTGAGCTGCCCATGCCAGAGCTCTCTGGAGCTGGAAGCAGCCTCGCTCCAGCAGTGCCCAGCACATTTCCTCAGCAGGAGGATTTGGGCTGCTCCTGCCCTGCCGAAGGTGGCTGTGAAAAAGCAACGGGAGCTTGTCTTGACTCTTCTGGCAACACACAAATGCAGCAGGGCAACCACTCCTGATTAGCTCGCTCCCACACCATCTGTTTTCCAAGACTACATGGACTTTCTGGCACAGAGATTCCTGTTGGAGGATAGGAGCTTGTGTACAACAGTTTACCATAACCAGCAAAGCCGAGCTGACACTCCCTCCCTCAGAGACAGCAACAGTTTTGCTTGGGTTTTTTTTGGTTTTGGTAACCCTTTGCCTATTTTGCATTGCTGGTATCACACTGCAGGGGGGCAGCTGCAGGGATTTCTGTGCTCAGGGCAGGTTTGCTGGCACAGAGTGGAGCATCTTGTGGGTATGAGATGTCAAGGCCAAGCTGACGTAGGAAGGAAGAGCTGATCTTCTGAACTGAACAGGTTTCACGCCTCTCTGCAGCAGCTCTGGGGTGTGTGGCAGGGCTGGAGCCTCCCCAGGCTGCAGGATGAGGGGGGTGAGGACCTGCAGATCCCCCAGTGGCACTCAGGAAGGCTCAGCCCAAGGCAGGAGCCTGCACAGCCCCTGTTCTTACACTCCTCCCTCGGTCTGGCAGTGCTGGAGCAACCTTAACACAATGCAGAACCCAGGCCAAAACCCAAAGCCACTCTGTCTGTCTAACCCTGTCTGGCAGTGGTGCAGTACATTATTACCTTCTGTAATTCCCCCAAGTTATTTAGGGCTGTCTCCTTATTATCTTGATATCTTGGCTCCCATAATAATTACAGACCCAGTTTTACAAGGGCAATTTTTTTTCTTGATTAGTTTCCAGGATTCTGTTGTTGCATCAAAGCTGTGCTCGTTTTTGTGTATTCCTGACAGATGTCTACTGGGGGAATTACAGCATGGGCATGCAGAGAGGAAGCCATCCACGGTGAGATTAAGGAAACAAAGAGCAGTTCTGTGAATTTAAAGAAAAAAAAAGAGGCATTTCTGATGCACGTGATGCACACCCAGCTGGTCAGATGAGCACACACACACTTTGGCACTTGATCATCTGTGATTTGTCCCAGCTTTTGCCCACCCACAGCAAAACACATTAAAGAAGTGCTGTAAGAATATCCTCTGGTCGGCACAAGGGCAAGGAACAATTAAACTGAATTTGCCATGTCTAATTTCTTACTCTTTCTGCTCTAGCCAAACCTCTAACAGACCTTCACAAAAGAGCTGGTCCTTAATTTTGCTTTTCATAGCAAGGAAACTTTGGTGAGAAGTAATGAAGTGGACAGTTAAAAGTAACTTGAGAAGCAGCTGAGCTGGGAATAAAGCAGAGGTCTGCAGAGCCCTTCCATCCTCACCACAAGCTCACGTGTCTGCTCTTCTCTAAACTCAGCCTGTCCACAGACCTCTGTGATCTGCTGCCTTCACCAGGCCTTGGCCAAGAATAAATAACAACAACAAAACACCCTGGTTATTTGTATTACAGTGGTGCCTAAAAAAATACTAATTATCCTCAGCAGCGTGGTGCCTGCAGGCCTGAGGTGAGACTGGCACCCCATTGTGTGTTAGGTGTTACACAAAACAGGTTATAAAAAGATGGTCCTTGCCCTGGAGAGCTTATAGACTAATTATGCAAGAGAAGGAGTGGGTGGAAACAAGTTCAGAGAGAGAGAGAGAGAGAGTGATTCACTATCTCCTACAGCAGAGCTCGCCAAGTTTCCCGGCCTCTGAACTGGTGCCTAACCCACACAGGTTCCTCACACAGGAGGGTCCTGGGCCTCTTGGCTCCCAAGCAACTGACAAAGGCAACAATCCCTGGCTCTGAAGCCTCCTTGGAATGTGCCTCTGGTCTCTGTCACACAGAGGTCAGGCCCCAAAAGGCTGTCTGAACAGTGGGAAGAGCCACGGGGACACCAGGACTTCCAGCAGCAGCCAAGACCTTTGCCACCCAAGAGCGTTTTTAGCCACTGCTAAAGGCAGGGGATGTGACTTGTTGGACAAAGAGCTCAATCTGGAATGGCAAACCCTGTATGTTAAGGGCTGGTGATGAGTAGATCAAACCATGTGTCAAATAAATCAGCCACTCAGTCCAGAGCCATACATGAAAACACAATTAGAGATTAGCCCATGGAGTGCGTAACTGGCAATACATCAGCTACAAATCATTTTAAAAGCATGTAGCTGATCTAGCCTCCTTAATTCCTTGAGTTGTTGATTCCAATTATCAGCAGCCAAGTAGCAAAAGGGTTTTTTTTATCCCAGAAGATTTCTTACTTTTGGATACAATAAAAGTCAATTTATTCAATGATTACTAGGACATGGGCAGTTAATAGGTTGTGTCTGTTCTTTCTCCCCTCAGATACTTCAGAGTGGATCCATTAACACATTTACAGAGTAGACTTAAACAATAATAGTGCTGCTCCTTCTCTGGGGGTACCCAAACCAACCCACTTTTTGTACAGGGCTCTGGGATGTTTCTTACTATTACAGCTCCAGAGGAATTTACATAATTGGTTATGAATAATTTGTAACTTGTCTAAGAGTCTCCATGTAGCTATCTGATTTACTACAGCTTCCCACTCCAGAACCAGCAGAAGATTTTAATACAGTTTTTAATTGCAAGATCATAATTTAAGCATATCAGTGCTGCCTAATGCAGATGGGATGTGAGACCAACTCCTCTCCACAACCTCCCCCTCTACCTGGCATCCAGCTCCAGGAGGGCCCTGGCAGCGCTGCAGGGCAGACAGCAGGCAGCACTGCCCTGACTGCAGACCTCTCTTCCATCCTTTAGGTGTTTGACTCTGAATTATCTGCTTTTTGCAGGGAGGATGGAAGAAAAATCCCAGTGGTTTAGGTGGTAACCTCCTGCTGAGGGTGTCTGTGTTCAGGTGAACCCTCTGTGCAGCTTTGGCCACTCCTTTAGTCTGACCACAAGAGCAATAATGCATCCTCCCCTTGGCTGAGGCTGCTGGAATTCAGGTAGGGAAACACTCCAGGGATGGATGGATACTCTAGGATCAGGGTTACAGGGAATACAAATAACCTTCATCAGAGCTGGGGTGCTGGAGGAATTGACAATGCAGTACCAAAGACTTGGATTTTTGGACAGAAACCTCCATTTAAACTGCTCATAAACACTCTCAGGAATCTGCCCCTGTCATGCAGGCAGGGATAGATAAAATAATCTGATTTTGCATAGGTACAGATAAGTCTCTTTCCTGAACAGAAACCAGAGATCAAGGCCAGCAGCTGAGACAGCCTGAAACCAGTGACATGAACTGAGAGAGCCCCTGCACGAAGGGTGTGTGCCATGGCCTGAGTACTCCTCTCTACAAGGGCTTCACCCTGGGCCAGGTGTCCTCTGATCTGTGCCCCAGAAATGCTCTGGTGTCCCAATGTTGAGATTCCCATGGCAGACCTTGACCTGGATCTGGGAATTCTCCTTTCTCCAGGCGCCTCATCCCACAGGAACCAGCTTTCTGCCAAAACCTCCATCCAGTTTGGAAGAAATCAGCCATCAGATCCGGAGTCACTGAGTACCACAGGCTGACTGCACTGGCTGTTTCCTAAGAAAATGGCACCAGAAAAAAGATTCCACATTTTCACTCAGTTGGAAGGAAATCTAAAGCACAAGACTGCAACAAACTTTCTCTCATTTTTTCCCTGTATGATTTTTTGTTTCAGCAAATGGAATTTAGGACTGGGTCACTGAATCAAATCACTTGCTCCCACAGGAAGCCTCTTCGTGTAGCCCATTTAATTATTAATATTTCTGCCCCTCAGTTAAACAAAATCACAGGAACACTCCTAAATTTGTTTAACTTGAGGCAACTGGTGATCTTCAGCTGCCTCCAAGTGGTATTTCCAAAGACAGAGGCCCTGCTTGTGTGCCTTACAAAACACTGGTTTAATAAAAGATGTTATATCTCTTTCTCCAAATTTCACTATGCAAAGGGTAAATAATTACTTAAACTCAGTGTTTAGTCAAGAGAGCATAAGCTTCATTGAGGCAAGTCCCCAGTGAGACTTAAGGATATGCCTAAATGCTTCCTCTGATTTGGGGACTGAACAACTAATTGACCTTTGCTATGATAGGGCTTTTACTGGATTTTTCTCCTTCAGCTACACTTTCCTTTAAAAAAATTAATCCCATCAAACTGCTGAAAGAACCACCTCACTTCCTTCAAGTTTCTTCCCAACATGTATAAAAAAGATGGTTTATTGTCCTGAAACCAAATCCATTCCAGCCTGTCAAAACCTTTCTGTAAGGCAGCAGCGAGCTGAATAATACATTTCACATTAAATTACACAACTGTGTCATCGGGCTAACATTAAAGGTAAGTCATTAATAAAAAGAGAAAATAAAGTGGTCCTTAATTATACAAGACATTAAAAGGCTGAGTGTTTTGCTTCTGCAGCACCCTCACTTTGTGAGAATAAACGTTTTAAGAGCAGTGTGAACTTTTCTCGGTGGAAATCCCAGCACTGCTAATGCAGCTCCAGCTGCAGCCATGTCCTCATGCCCTTCCCGGCTCCTCGGGGCCAGGCCTGTGCACAGAGACAGTTTGAAACCCCTGCCTCACTCACACACAGGGTTTTGCTTTTGTTTCCTTATTGATGGGGGACATTTTCAAAAGACTCAGGTGAAAGCACTTAATAGCTAAACCCCATTGATTTTCTGTAAAAATAGCCCATCTTGGTGCTTCTGACAAACATCTGAACACACTTTGGAAACTGGAGCCTAACAGGATAAAGCCAAAGGAGCACAGAGGGAATCCAGGCATGGAAATCTCTGTGCTCGGGCCAGGTAACAAGGATGGTGGCAGGGAGAGAGGGGCACTTGCAGGCTCACAGCCATTTGTGCATCAGCAAAGGATGAGGGACACGCTGTCCCTCCTGCTGCCCAGCTCCCAGGTAAATTCACACCTGGGAATCCTCACAGCCCTTCTTCAGTCACCAAACCCACGTGGGGACAGGCTGCCTTCTGCACATCTCCATGCACGATACTTTCTGTACCCTGCAAGTGACAGCAGAAACCCCTTGGGGCCAGGACTCCTCCAGGAAAACCACAGATTTAAAGCTTTTGGGGACTGCCATAATTTTTGTTTGGCTGCAGAACACCTTTTCCCAGCAGAAAAACAATCCTCTCTATATTCTTTCCTGGCTCCTCCCTTCCCCTCTGGCTTCCAGAAATGCAAAGCTCCTGTGTTGGGACCCTGTGGCCCCTCAGGAGCTGAGCCAGCCTTGCCCTGAGGCACAGGACTGGGAGAAGCACCACTCTGGGAGGCTCCCTGGGAATTCCTGGGGTTCCCCTCCAAGCCTGAGCTTGGAGAGAGTTCCCAAGCAGGAGCCCCAATGCTCCTGCAAGCCCTGCAGAGCTCCCATGGAATGCCCACAGTCACCATCAGGTGAGATAACTTGGAGGATGCCACAGCAAAGGCTTGGGAAAAGAAGGGATAAGGACACTCGGGGATATCCGTGACTTGTGCTAAGGATAACCCTCCTCTGCCCACAGAGCTCAGCTAAGTGGAGGAACTTTGCATTAATCTGCTTTTGAGGACTTCAGTCAGGTAAGGATGCAGATCCTTCCCCGGGGGCGGGTGGAGCCTGACTTCTCCAACAAAAACAAATTGGAAGGAAAATTTCCAAGGAAACATGAAAGGTTGTGAAAACTGTTGGTTTGTGTGGAAAAATTTTGTCCTATTTTTCCTGAAAAACCAAATGCCTAAAAAACAAAAGTATTTTTGGCCAAATCCCTGAGTTTTTCAGTATTTGAATTCCTGAACCATAGAAAAAGAACTTCTCTTGGGAACGGCAGATCAAAAAATTCCCCCTAAAATTAATTTCCTTTTAGTTTGCATTTAAATTGTCTGCCTTTTTACGGCACTAATTCTAGCTTTTTTTTTTTTTTTTTTCCAAGAAACAAACTCTTCAGCATTGCACTTACACCGAGATTCAGAAGATCTCTGTGTTGTGGATACAGCCTTTCATCAAGGAGACTAAAATTTTCCACAAAGTTTCAATGCTGGGGAGCCATTTAAGGCTTTGACTCATGTAGCCAAATTGGCCAGGAATTAGTTTGTGAAGAAAACATCAGGGATTTAACTATATGCACGTCCCAAATTACACCTCTACAATCTCATCAAGTGGGTTTCTTTCTGTAAATGCCAATAGAATATTTGGTATTAAAGGATATTAAACATATTAAAGGATGCTAATAAAATTTACAAGATGAAATGAGATTCCTGCCATGGACACAGTGTGTACCCCTCCTTTGCACCTTTAAAATTTACAAGATGAAATGAGATTCCTGCCATGGACACAGTGTGTGCCCCTCCTTTGCACCTTCCAGGTTTCAGCAACACAGTACAACAAGGTGCATGGGATGTATTGAAATTAGTTTCAAAACTGGAGGGGTGTCTGGTTGTTTCCTTTTTTGATGGCACCTTCCCTCTGGTGCCTGCTAAATCATCCTTGCCAAACATTATTTACCCCTGGAGCTAACAAAAATGCTTTGAAGAGCAAGTCTCAGCATACCAAGTGTTAAATATTTCTCATGTGCAGGGGTAGCCTTCACATTAGAAGATGTCTCCTTTACTTTGGAGTAATTAACACATTTGAACTATCCTGAGGTTAAAGGGAAAAAAAAAAAAAAGTGTAAAAACAAAACAGAAAAAAACCTTCAACACCAGGTAAAGACCAGACACTTGAAGTTCACCATGACTTCCAGCAGCGCTAGCCCCAGGAGATCATGGGATGGGTTTGCTGGGTGCCCCTCACAGGGAGAACCCAAAGTGTGTCTGGGCTTCCCTGCATTGCAGAGAAGCTTTACTGAACTCAGAAATGGCCACTCAGATGTGAAGAAAACAAACAAACAAACAAATAAATAAAAGGGTGGCCTGCATCCCCCTACATAAAACCAGCAAGAGACAGCTTGAGAGAGCCAGCCAGAGGAGGTGGGACTGGCTACCACAGGATACAACAGAGCAACACCTCCAAAAATTCTTTTCTAGTGGCATGCCGGGAAAAACAACTATCTCCATTGCTCACTCCTGCCTGGCTCTGCCAGCAGCTCACTTCCAGCTCCTCAGGAGCCTTCAGTCCTGAGAAAGGAGCACATTTTTTAGAGAGTCCCCAGCTAAAATACCAACAGTGTGTTCTGGCTCTGTTTCAGATCAACTTCCTTTCCTGCTCTCACCCCCAGCCTTGAAAACAGTAAGTTATGATTCATGTGCAGATACTGCTGTATTTCCATTATTCTTAAACACTTATTTTTGCCTGTCTGTGGGGAGGTACAGGAATTTCTGCAAGTACAGACACCCAAAACATCCACACAATTCTGTGAGGGCCTTTCCTAGGGCTGGATGGGAGAGCGGAGGGAATGGTGGGAATTACCCAGAATAACAGACAGAGCCTTGGGCTTTTGTGTGGAACAATTTTGCCCCACTGCAGCATTTTCCATCATGGCCAAGATGGAAATCAGGAAACCAAGTAAATCATGGAAGCCTTGTCCATACAGCCTTGGGACAGGACTCCCACCAGATGTATGAGGATCTCCTGGAGTTTCCTGAGCTGCTCTGGAGCCCACAGTGATGGGCAGAGCAATTCTAGAGCCTTGGGATGAGCAGCTGATTGGTGGAGCAGCAGCAGTGTCTGTGTTGCTGCCAGGCCCTTCCCAGAGCTGTGCCTGGCAGGATTCCTGGAAGCTTGCTCCATGGAGTGGTGCTGGCACTGGTATTCTGCCATTTCATCAGCCAAGTGGCACTGTGTCTGTGTCCCTGACAGCTCATCAGTGAGTAAGAATATAATGACCAACAATGTGTTTTAAAGGAGATGGACCTTTAACCCAAGGACCTCTACTCCCTTTTCAGATGTTCATTACGCCACAAATTCCACACACACAGAGATGGCCACAAATATCCAGATCAGCACAGCAGTAAACTGCAAACTCATCTCTGTTCTCATTGTATAGACAGGACCTAAGATGTCATGGATGTTTAAGTGTCCTGGTTTGACTTCCAGGTATAATAAGGGTAGGCTGAAAATAGTTCCTCAATATGGAAAGGCTAAACCAAGATCGGTTCTCCAAAAAGTTTTCAAAAAAACCTGGCTGGAAATACCACAATGAAAGCTATAATGTGCTGAAAATAAAAACACACCTGATGCCAGGCCTGAAGGTCACCCTTAAATCCTGAAAAGCCAGTGACAGGCTCCGGTATAAAACCAGAAATGTGGAGTGCCTTGGTTGAAAGCCAGCACCACCAAACCTCAGCAGGGCCATGGTCTCACCTTCCTGCAGTTCCCTTGCCACAAAAATATCCTGTAACTTCAAAAGTGGAATGAAATTCAGGTGCCTAAACTCCCCCTTCTCTCATCTATCCCTGCACTCAAATCCCACACATAGATGCAGGGTCAGCCTCAGCACATGGAGATGGAGCTTTACCCTCCAAATCTTTCATGGTGCTTTTTTCCAGCAACTCTGTCAAAAGCTCAGATAAGGAATTATTTCCCTGAGCTCCCAATTCAGTATCACTGTGCCTGAGCAAGCTGCTCAACTCAACAATTCTTGTTTCAGAGTTATAGAGGCCAAACCTAGCTAATCTTTCTTTATAATTCATTCCCCAAATCCCTGAATAACTTTGGTTGCCCTGTACTGCCCCTTCCATGCGCTCCAACGTGCGCCACGCTCCCGTAATGAGGGAACTAAACCCTCACACAATGGCCTACGTGTTTCATTCCACGTTCCCCACTGATTAGTGCCAAATGCTTCCATACAGAATATCCACACGCTTTACACTTAATGCTTCAATATCTATATCTATATATCTATATATATATACTGCAATAACCTTGCTGCTTTACTTTACAGCTGCCAATTTGTGCAGATGGCCGCAGAGTATTAGTCACCCCAACATTCCCCTCCTCCTCCTCCTCCTCCTCCTCCTCCTCCTCCTCCTCCCAACAGCCTTGTTCTCAGTCAGCATTTCACATGGCATTTCCTTTCAAGGTATCCATGGCTATTTTTGGCCCGAGAGTTCCTGGGATATGAAACGCAATGAGCCACATCCTCGGCTGGTGTAAATGTGCACAGCCCTAATTCGGTCAGTGGAGCTGGGCCAATTCACAGGAGTGGAAACAGTCCCATAAATCTGTTATCAGACCAATACATTAAGGCAGCTTGTTTAAATTACTTCTGCTCTGGTTGTATTTATTTACAGATAACCCAAAGCAGGTAAGGCTGATGGTCCTGCACCACAAGAGGGACTGACTGGGCATAAGGACAGACACCCAGACAGGTCAGTCAAGCTCTGCTCTGGTATTACTGAAAAACCTCCTCTCTTTGGTCTCCTTTTGCCTCAACAGCAATTTGTTTCAAGCCTCAAAATGGGTGAAGACCATTTTAATGTAAAAGGGAAATAAAAGTGTAGCTAAAAGCAAACCTTGCCACTCCTCCCCATCCTGAATTATTTCCTGGTTGCAACATCCTCTATTTTCTGTCCAAAAGCCAATTTTTTACCAATCTCTAAGCTGGCCTTTCAGAGAAGTCTGTGAGCCAGAGAAGACTTTCATACAGAGTCTTCCCAAACTTTTGGTAATCCAGCTCAGCAGCAGCTTCATGTACCATGCCTACAGCCTGGAGACACTGGAGAGGAGTAGGGCACAAGGGAAAAACCCCAACCCATTAGACTCTTGCCTGAGTTCCTTAATGCTTTGAGGTGAATGATTTAGGCTGTAAGAAAAAGCCTCCTGACAACAAGATCTATTAGTGTATGGAATAATCTTCCAAGGGAAGTGATGGAAACATTGCTGCTTGGCACACAGCTAGTGTTTGTCCAGACTAGTTTTTAAATATACAATCCTGAATTGGCAGAGGAAAAGTCTAGTCGAGGTAGTTGCTCTTATCTATCTCCATATTCCAGGATAAATCAGGTCATCTCCTTTGTTCTAGTCTAAAAATTGAGGAATGCACTTAAAACAATTCATGCAGTTTTAATCAGCTATGATCTCCCTTTTATGATCCACATGGGTTGTATCTTATTAAATTAGATATATCTAGCTGTTTCTTTTTAATCATCAAGTTTTTCTAATATAAGGCAGCAGCACTGTCTAGCACAGCTGGCACAACCAGGGCTGTGAACACCTTCAGGTCTCTCCCTGGCTGTGCCCCAGGCTCCCAGGCAAGTAAATAAACCTCTACTTAAAAATAAAATCAAATCACTCCCTAATTTGTTTTTTTGTCACTCAGAGAGCCTGGGACTGACTTTGAAAGGTCACAAGTGTTCATGGCTCTGGATAAAGTCACCAACTGAGGGAAGCTGGGGTAAATTTCTAAAAGAGAAGGACTCAAAGGCGTGGAGATATCACAGCATTTTTGTGGTGAAAAAACATGGAAAAAAGATCCATATTTCAGGCTGAATAAAGACTGAGAAGCACTGCATCCTAAGAGAGGGGATTTCAGCCACAGTGTTATTTTGCAAGATTGAATAATAGCTATAATGTTCAAAACTGGGAAGGAAGGTGAGTTTTGCAGAGAGTTTTGCTTTGAGAAAGATTGGCAGCTGCCCCTCCTGAAAAAAAAAAAAAAAAAAAAGGAAAAAATAAAAGGGGAAAAAAAAAAGGAACAAGTGTTGTTAGCACATTCCTATCTACTGGAATGTGAGGTCTTCCTCCCAGTGCTCCCAGTCCAGCACCTCTCCCTCTCCCAGCAAAGGGGTCACACAGAGGATGTCAGTGATGGCCAGAGCCCCTTCAGTGCTGCTCGTGCTTCATGCAGCTGAGCAGGACACAGAGGCAGCACTGGAAATGGCAAATTCCTGCCCTTTGCCTTCCCCAGGGCTTTGCGTGTGATCCCAGGCGTGACACAAGTGCACACAACCCCTGTGAATTCCAAAGGGCTCTTTGGACAGTCCCCAACCCTGAACAAGGCCCCTCAAGGGATGGATTTGTAGTCACCACCCTCCAGTGCAAAGAAACCTCAATATCACAGATCACCAACTTAAAACATCTGCCCTCAACAGATTGAACCTCAGGTAGGAGGTTCTATGAGATTCTGCCCATTTCTTCTAATATTTAAATAATTCCTTGAATTCACTGGAAAGGACATTTTTAGTTGCATAAAATTGTTTGAGAAACAATATTGAGATAAATGTAAAAAATGATAAATAAGATACAGAGCAGCCACTCCAGCAACCATAAATTTAGCCGTATTTTCTTTCCAAGGTCTTTATATCAGATCTTATCTCCTGTAGGAGACTGGTTTTCTTTCTCCCAACTCACAAACACTCATCTATTGTTTTGAAAATGAAAAGCCTGACAGCAGAACAGGACGTCTTTAGAAGAACATGTCTGATATGAGAAAGTCACAGTAACTCTGGTATTGCTTAAGATTCCAACCACTGTTACCTAGTTCAGAGTCTGCACCATTACTCAGTGTCATATTTGGTCAAATTGTGATTAAAGAGTGTGCAATGGGTCAGAATACAGGCAAGATGCAATGGATTTAATACAGGGCATGGTCATATTTGGGGGCACTGAACAGTTTCTTCAGCAGGGATGCAGAATTGAAAATGCATGTTTCCTTAGGTAGTTATTTTGTAATTTTGGTAGGGATTTGTGAATTTATTCTAAATATGATGGCAAGGAGAATTAATGAAATACATCAAAGCAGATCAAAGTGTTTTGGTCATTATCAACTGTACTCTGTAGCTGCTTTTTGTGCAAAATAACTTAATTCCTAACTTGATATTCAAAGGGACAATTGTACTACTCCCCACAGTGAGGAGATGCTCACTCACTGGTGTCTGCAAGCACAGTCTGCTATTATTTTTGTGTCTGGAGCACTAGGCATTAGTGAAGGAGTTCTAGCCCTAAAGGTACACATATGGATCTTTGAGTTCTCTGGAAAGCCAAAGCTATCAGGGCTTCCTGAACTCTTTGTTATCACTCTGCAGCATCTGGCTCGTGGTCAGCTGCTTCATGTTACTGACTTCTACATTTGTTTCTGAAGAAATTAGCACAGCTTCCTTCAAATGCTACATTCTGCAGTGGTTTTGGTTTTGATTGGAACATCTCGTTGTTCATCTTGAAATCAAAGTCATTTATGGAAGCTGCAGAATTTTAATGTTCCTCAGATTCAAAAGCATTTGTTTAACCACCACCAGACAAGGAGATGAATAAGAGAGACTGTCTGCTCTTGATTTAGCAGGACCAGATTTTTAGAAGAACTCAGCAACCAGTGTCTGTCTTCAACACACTTAAAACTCCTTTGGTCAGTCTGGGTATTTATTAGTGCTTAAATAAGAATGACTTTCATGAAAACCATGATCTTAATGAACTGGACAGTTAATACACACTCTATATGCTTATATTTCCATCTGAAGGAGGGGATTTATCCATAACTTCAACCTGCAGTTTAAAAGCAGCTTTTGAGTCTCATTATTTCTGCACTGGTGTGCAGAAATTGTTCACCCAGAAGGCCCATCTGCACCATGGCTGAGCTGTGAGCTGTGTTCAGGAATTGCTGCCTCCTACAAAATGATATGTGGGACAAAAACAAAGAGACAGGATCTTCTTAGGTAACTTTTGTTTAAGCCCTACACAGAGAACAGAATAGATTAAAGCAGTGGGAAAATAAGAGATCAAGTCTTGTGATGTGGCATAGGGTGCTCCTTCCAGCCAACCGCACTTCATTTCTTTCCACTGCTGCTTCCAAGTGGTTTTCTAGGATACCCCTGAGCAGAACTCATTGTAATAACTGGAGGAAATAAATTAATGGAGAATTACCGCAAGGTTCATCTGAGAGAAGTTTTGATAAACAACACTTCCAGGCTGAGATATTCAGCACAGCCTGAGGAATGTGGACTTTCCCACTCTGTCAAACCGAGCGGGTGTCGGTGCCTCTGAGTCAAGCTGGGAAGTGGCTGCCACAACCACCAAAAGCAATCCTGCATTTCAGGTGCAGTCAGACATCAAGAAGCGCCCTTAGACTGAAAATTTCTGACAAGGCAAGAGGTGAAAGAAAAAGCATCTGACCCACCCAGCTGGCAGCAGTGCCAGGCTCAGGCTCAGGCTCAGGAAGCAAACTCTGAGGGGAGTTGCAACCTCTGCACTCCCAGTCTCTGTCAAGAAAATTGTGCAATCTTCAGATGGAGGAGTCAGAAAAAGGGACAACACAGTGGAATCACAGCCCAAATGCCACCCTAGATACAGAGAGATGGCCCACAGATGTGCAAACCAGAACAAAAGCTTATAAAAATCTGGGCAAATTAAATATTATCATATTGCTTCTGTCTGGATTCTCCACAGGCAGAGTCCCCTCTTGGAAAAAGGATAGCTCATGCCTGAGCATTACATTATTTAAGTCTTTTCCAGACCAAGATTTCGGCAGACCTTAATTGGTTCTGGTCTCTAGGCTGGCTGTCCGTATGGTCAAAACGTTTCCCACTTGAAATTATTTTGAAACCACCACTGACGCCTCTGCAGCCACAGGTACATCTGGTACTTCTGTATTTTAAAAAAGCTACACACCCTCCCCAGCACTCTAAACCCAGGTTCTACCTCATTTGTACCCATAGGATGCTGGTGAAGTCATCATGATTGCACGGGATAAACGAAAGTTGACGTTGGCCTGTTTAAATTAGGATTTTTTTAAACCTGTATATTCTTCCCATTGCTAAATCTTTTACAGAGGCTACTAAGGCAGAGAGCTGCTGAGCTAATCCTCTTTGACTCCCTGCCATTCTGGCAGGTACAGCAAAGCCTAAGGTAAAGTGGAGCATCAAAAGGAAAATTAATGTCTTCTAACAGCAATTAGAGGAAATTATTTAGATATAAATCTTGTTTTATATCTTCTCATACTTGTTTTTCAATCTTTCCCCTTTGATTTTTTTTTCCTTTCAGGCTTTTCAGAAAGAAACATTTAAAATCCATCCTGTAAACCAGTGGCATAATTAGCTGCATGTTACACCTGGTATTTTACTCTTCTACAGAGTAATTCCTTTGAGCTTTCTTTTTTACTAAGCCCCGAGGTCTCCTGAAACTGAATCTACTTGTTCTCTCATCTGCTGGCTGACAAGAACCAAAACCCAGGCAGGGACTGTAGGGTGCCCTCCTGCCACCCCTTCTGCAACCCTCAGCCATGGCAGAGGGTGACCAGAGGTGCCAGGTGTGCCCAGGCCTCCAAGGGCAGGTAAATTCACCTCCTGGTTGCCAACACTTGGCCTGTGCCATGGAGCAAAGCATGTAACCTAATTGTGCTCTGATAATATCAAACAAAGTCTCTCTGATCCAGCTCCTGGCACGAAGCCACCCTATCTGGGGTCTGATCTGACAAGGCTGCCGATTGATCAAATCATTATCTGCTGGTGTAGGTGTATCATCTAACATGAGCCAAATTCCTCCAGTTGCTGCTTCTCTTTTCCAGGGAGGATACAGAGCTGGGGCCAGCACCTTCCCTGTGGTGTTTGGCTCGAGCTCACCCAGGGCAGGCCCTGCTTTCTGCTTCCCCAAAAGGGCTGCTGCACCCGCAGTTTTATCACAGAAAACCTGCAAAGAGAAGAGAGAACAGTCATTTCTTCTCAGCAATGAAATCTCTATTTCCAGAGACAGCCCCAGCACAGCTAAAACTGCTGACCCTTTCAGCTTTGCCACATCCTCCAGGCCTGGCTCATGTGGTGCAGAAAGCGGCACTGGAGCTTTTGGTTCCACTTCCCTGTAACACTCACAGGATGACTTATTGGTAAAAACCTCAGCTATTTGCACCTCTGCAAACCTGATCTCCACATGAGCCTCTCTCTAGAAATGCCTTCCTCTGGAAACGCATCCCTGTTACTGCCCACAAAGGACAAGGCTGCGCTTTTACAAATTCCTAATAAAGCACCAGGCTTCTTAAATTCTGCAAGCAATCTGAGAACAAGATTTCCCTCTGAGCAGGAAATTACACAATTACTCCTGCTCTTGAGAAGGTTGAATTTGTCTGGAGCTACACCTGAAGTGACCCAGCCTGCAGGGCTGAAGGTACCTGAGCCAGACAAGAACAAGGCCCACACAAACTGCAGATCTGACCAGGCAACTCCTCATTTGGGGCAGCTTTGCTTTTGTTCCCATCCGAAAATGGTGAGTAGAGCAAGGTGGGTTTAAGGTCTCAGGTGGTCCTTCCTCAGAGAAAAAAAAGGAAGCAGTTCCAGAATCATAGAATGTTTTGAGTTGGAAGGGACCCACAAGGACCACTGAAGTCCAGTTCCAGTCAACCACACCGCAAAGCTCTGCAGACACCTCTCAGCACTAAGCTCCTGGTGAAGCCATTCCATTTGTGACATATCCCATCTCATCAGTCCCCAAGGAATGAAGATAACAAAGGTAGATGTTTTTCCCAAGAACAAGCATTCTCCTCCTTTAGTAACCTTCAATCTCAGAGTTACAGAAAGGGCTTGGCAGGGCCAGGAGATGCTGGACCCATTTTAGCACCACTGATTCAGGTCAGCATTTCATCTGGCCACCTCGTGGCACTTCACAGAGTCCTATTTCAAAGTAAGCTATCCAAGATAATTTATGTGGTTTATATGCTTTATTTTATCCACATAAATCATGAAACGAAGTCCATAGGGAACAGGCACTCTATACTTATCATAATATGTAACTTAGTTCCCCAGAGACTGAGTATGTACAGAACAGCTAATAAATGGTTCAAAAAAACCCTAGGTCATTAAATCTTGTTTTATATCTTCTTGTTTCCATCAAAGTATGCAGGAGTGGAAATTCTCTTTCTAAGACAGGCTCCTACTTTTCAGCCAACTGGGAATAGAGCCAGCTGAAAAGAGAGAGCCCCACATACAGCACTGGCAGCTGTGCACAAAATTCATGAGCTCAAGAGACAGACTGCTGCAGAGACAGGTGTCCGAGATCTAAGTTTAGCTTGGAAGATTAAAACAGTATCTACTAAGAATGCATTTATTCTAATCCTCTCTGTGCTAGAAACTACACATGCATCACTGATGTACACATCCTAGAAACATCCGAGATATGTCTTTCTTGTGTAGGATTTTATCCCATTGTGTTCAGGGATAAAATAGGTTAGTGCCATGACCACAGAAATGCACCAGCAGAGGGATGTTCCTGATCTCTGAGGAAGGGCTGGGAGCAGTGGGAATCCATGGGCACAGAGAGGTGGGGTCCAGGCTCTGCCCACCCTGGCAGAGAGCAGCCCCACCCCAGATGTTCCCAACACAGTGAGGATGTCTTATGTAAATAAGAGCTGGGAGGCAGATCAGGTGTGGCTCTTGCAAGACAAATGTGCCTGGGAATTATGTATGATTCCATGTTTAGCTGCCCTGGTACAAATCCAGAGTAATTCTTTTGATCTTAAGGCAGCACTGCTCTAAATACACATCAAATGGAAGAATGTACCCACTGTCCTTACAAGAGCCAAAGGTACAGGAGGACTTGGCTGTGTCACATTCCCAGTGAAGCTACAGGTTGGAGGGAGGCTCTTCCCCTCACTGGCCTGACCGGGTGAAGAATCCACTTCCTTGTGACAACCACAGATAGAGTAGAGCAGATTTTGATGCCTTAAGCTTGTAGTCCCTAAAATAGAGACAGCCTGAGAAGGCAGGAGATCCAGGTTTTAAATTCACAAGAAACAAAGGATGAATCACATATTTAGCATCATGTGATATAGTGCAGTTGCATTTATAATTGTCATCAATACAGGTAGAAATTATCATATGTTAATACAAAGAATTTGATAATTTGGGTGACATCAAAATCATGAAGTCGACAACAAAACAGGCTTAATAAACTTCACCTCCTTCACTCAGTAAAACATGGGGCAGGTGCTCACCTTTGGAATGCTACAGAGCAGAATTCCTGGGTCCATAACAAAGGATTTACAGATTCTTTCCCCTCAGAACATATTGAACCATAATGCTTGAATTTTTAGAACTATTATCTCTCCCAGAGAAACAGAAGTAACAGAGGGGAGGGTATTTTAAAAGGGCAGACTCTATAACCACAGGATTTCTCCACATCTGTCATTTCCACAGATTCAAGAAAGTTCCCCAGTTTTGTTCTGAGGGGAGATGGAATTTCACATTCATGAAAATTTGCAAATACTTGTTTAATTCAGCACTTTCACAGGGAGACAGCATATCATTCCTAAGATCTCATGGCAAAGCTGCTCCTAAGGCTATCACAGAGATTACTGTGTTGGCGCCAACCAGCACAAAATTATAATACATGGCTGGAGCTGCCATGCAATTCCTGCAAGCAGGAGTAATCCCTATCCTTGCATCATCAGCCCCAGCCAGCAGGAGGTCATGGGATGGGTGCTCCAGACGACGTGGGGGAGGACAGGAACAGGGAGGATGTTTTTAATTTATGTATTTAACATATCTGTAATGGGCACCAGAGAACTGAAGCTGCAGAGTAACTTTTCTGCAGCCTCTGGGAAAACCTCTGTGGGGAATTGGCTGGGCAGCAAGAGGATGCAGAGGTGAGGAGCAGGGCACAACTTCAGCAGGAGCTAAACCAGCCTAGGGGTGGCCACAACCACACAGCTGCAGAGTTTGTAATTCTGAACTCCCACAGCCGGCAGAGAAGCCTCTGCTCACTGGGGAAGAACTCCCCGTACACACTGTAGCCATCACCCAAGGCTGGGTCAGGTTCTTCTACCACTCCAGCATCCCAAACACCTAGGAAATAATAATAAGGATAAAAAAAATCATGAGAAAAATCCCTACAAACCCCCCATGTGGTATGGAAGCAGTGGCTGTCCCTGCAGTGCACAGGGACATGAGGGCACAGACTGAGCATTTTTCCTCAGAATTCCCCATAACATGTGGCAGACTTCCAACATGTGGTGCTTTCACAGCAGGATCAGCTTTCCATGCCAAATACTGGTTAGGAGGGGGAGCAGTGGGAACTCCATGGGCTGTCCTCAAAGCCTCCTCCTTGGGCTTTCCCACAAGCACATGGCAAAGTGACTCCCAGTTAACAACTCATCACAAAATGAAAAGAATCTTCCCCTTCCCTCTGCTTTCAGAGGGAAGTTCATGTGTGAGCTGTTTAACTTCGTCTGCCGGCTCCTCAGGGGTGGGCCCTTGGCGTTTTCTTTGTGGATTCCTGCCCTAATGCAATAGGAGACACCAAGAAAAAAGAACAAAAAATCATCATTCCAGCACTGATATTCACGAACATCCCTCGAGTTTCTGACCTAAGTGTTTTGGCCTTATTGAGGTCCTGTGGTAATTCACAGCTGTTCCTACCCTTTCCCTGGATCACCCTTGGGACCCAAAACCACCACAGCCTCAGGACACCACGGGAGGGGTCCCACACCTCACAGCAGTGAGACCCTTCAAGGAAGGGTTTGCTCAGGCCTGTGAGGTTGAAGTTTAAGGGGAAGAAGCACCAATATGTATTTGAAATGGAGAAAACAGACTGGGTGGTGAACCCAACAACTCTGTCCCAGAGTTAAACCCCAAGAGTCTTTTTTCCAGGGCTTGGGGACACCTTCACCATCCTGTTTCACCCACCCCAGGTCAACAGAGGAAACAAGACCCCAGTGAACTACCAGACGAATTCTTTTCTCCTCCTAATGCCTTACAAGGCCACTAAATGAAAAGGAATGCTCTTTAATTCTTCAGCTTTCAACCCTTCCCAAGCACCACTTCTTTATGGATTCCAAACCAGTTTGACAATACACAGTTCTTTTGGTGTATGTGTGAGTTTTGGAGCAATATTTAACAACTAAATTAGATGTGTGCGTAGAACACACACAAGGCTGCCTAGATATTAGGTGGGGTCTTGTTATATAAAGGCAAGAACAAAGACTTTTATATTGTGGCAGGCAGGAGCAGCCCAGGTTTGTGCCCAGGTTCACTGCTGGGAAGTGAACTAATAGCTCGGGTGTTTTAGGCACCATTATTCATAGCTTTTGCATTAATCCATTCACATTCTTTAAAATTCCATTTTAGGCTGCCCCTATTATTTTTAATCCCTGCCATTTCTGAGGCCCCTGTGGCAGAGCTCTGCAGTGCTGGTGTGGTGGAGGCACCACACCTGGGATCACCATCCCTCAGCCACAGCACAGAGGCATCAGCTCAGTGTCCTGTGCTCCCTGCAAGGCAGAAGGAGCTCCCTGGCCAGAGGCCATTGCCCTTCAAACCAATCTGCACAGGGCCTAATCAGAGCTGTGGTTGGCTCTGTATCCTCAATTTGTTGAGTCACATCAATTTGCTGAGTTTCCTCTGCCTTCAGAAAAACACGCAAGTGCAGTTTTCTAAACACAATAACTCTCTTCAGGCTATTTTGTTGTGTAAACAGAAAGACAAGTGACTAGGCATTGCAGGCAAGAAACTGATGCTCACTGTAGCCTAAATTCTTTGCAACTTGACTAGTTTTGTTACACCACTTTAATGTAGCTTTTGTTCCATGATGCCATTTTGAGAATTATGCTGCACTCTTTTATTAGACAACTCCAGCTGAATTACAGCTGGAAAAAACCCCCATTACACAGCCAGGGAAGGACGCCCTCCAGTTAACAGAAAGTATTGCACATCTTCATCCATGCTCAGAGACCCTCCCCAGTGCCCAGAATGCCAGTGGGATTAACCCTGAGTGTGCCAAAGCCACAAATTGCCACCAAGATCTTAGAACTTTTGCTCAGTCACAAGTAAGAGATCTCCCCTCTGCTGCCAGTCCCACAGCCTGGTCTTCTCCTGAACCACATTCTGGAGCCAGCACAGGCATGAGGCACAGCAGCCAACCCACAACAATCCCACTATTCCCGCTTCTCACCACTCCTCCCCAGCTCTGCTTCTTCCTCCTGCCCACGGGAAAGGCAGGCTGGCCTCAAACAAGTCCCAGGAGGGCCCAGCTTGCAAATGAGGAGGGCAACATAACTGGCTTTGCTGCAGGCTGCAAGAAACAACAGACAGACTGCTTAAGGTGACTCCAAGGTCAACATCAAGTTGCTGTTGACATTCCCTTTCTCTTTTTTTGCTGGTGTCTTCCATCAGCCTCTACCCATCACTTCTGGGAAGTGCAATCATCTTGGTGGCTGTTGTCCACCCAAGAACTGCTTTTGGACAGGGCTCTGTACACTGTTAGTGAAGCACACCATAAAACAGGATTATTCCCAGGCTGCCTCTTTGCAGGATGCTTTCCATGCCACCATTCAAATCTCGGACCAAGGTAAAGATTTTCAGCTTACTTCCCTTGGTACACTAAGAACTAAAGCCCAATATTTATTCCCTTTTGTGTTACAAGATCACAATCTAGCTGCCAATCATCTTGCCAAGGGGGTTATGCAAGAGTCAGGTTTACTGTAAAGTTGTACAAATTTTATAGGACCACAAACACTTTAACTACCATGATGCTTAAAACTCAAGAGCATTTGGAGAACAAGGAGAGTTATTCAGGCTCCACACCATTTTGGCTGCATGTTTTCCAGGTGTATGATTTCACCACATGGAAAAACACAGCCATTGCCAAAGTGAACTCATAAAAACCTTTGATGAGTAAAGTTTGGATAAGCACAAATCATTTGAACCGACAGTTGGTCCAATTCTCAAAGGGTTTGGCAGACATAATATAATTCGTGGTTTCACACACAGACCATTTTTCCCTTCCCTCCTCCCCCCCCAGTCTTCACAAATTCGGAAGATGTTGTTCTAGAAGGTGCACTGGGTTGGGTTTGCTCTGTTTTATTTTCCCCTGAAGGGTTAGGCACCACACTCTTGCAACTCAAAGCCATTTGGGGCTGTGAGTAAGCCAGCAAACAGGTTTTCCAGAACTGTGTTTAGATAGTTGCATGATCTGCCTAATAGACATAAAAGAAAAAAAAAAAAAAAAAAAAAGAAAAAAAAGGAAAAAAAAATTAAACTCTAGGTCTCTCACCACCCATTTGCTAGCAGGCACATAATATAAGGCAAAGGCTTTAACAATCTCTTCCTCTGACACATTGGAACATGTTATTTCAAGATGTGTGGCGTCATTTAAGGCTGTGCCATGAGATAACAGAGTATTTACATCTCGGGGCTGGGAGCAGGGTTGCTACAGCTTTTAGATATTATTGACATAATATTTTCTCTGATAAACAATCTATCAGGAAATTGTCATATTCACATCTGAGGTAATGCCAGGGACTGAGCAATCCTACACAGTGCAGGAGGCAGCTAGAAATAACATTAGAGAGCACAAACACAAAGGAGATGAAAATCCTGCTCCAAAAGGATTTTGCTCATCCCTGCTAGGGAGAAGAGTGTTCATTTTTCACTTCCACTGTCCTTCTCTATCTACATGGGTAGATCCAACAGGCAGCAGAGATTCTGTCTCTGTAAACACAAGCAAAACCTGCTTGTTCCTCCAGAACTGGCATGAAACACTCATCATGTAAACAGAAAATAGAAACTGACCATTAATTAGGAACTTTGGGATATTTGATAATCCTGTGTTTTGCACTTCGTGATGCAAACGATAAAAGGGGAGAGATCAGCTGTTTAATTTCTATAGCATGAATTATAATTCTCAGTAGACTTCATACACCTCATCTTCAACAAGTCAGCACATTATCTTCTCCTTGGGTCAACAGACTTCCAGCAAATCAGTAGGGCTTTCTATCTCACCTTTCATTTGAGGAATTTTTTTCCACAGTTCAGGAAGAATTTGTAAACTGATGTTTTCTGTTTGTAACTTCCCAACATCCAAACAAAATCTAAAATATTCAAATTGCCAAAGTAAAAATTTTGAGTGGTCACATGATGTGTCTCTGTCCCTTGCTCAGGTGTATAAAAGAGAATCAGCAACACGCAGAACTTCTTGAAATTAATTCACTCCCCATGAAAACTTTGCCATACTTCCTTATAAGCCTTTCCAATAAATACTCCTGAAAATTCATGCCTGCAAATTCACTGATGGAATAATCAGGGTAAGCACATGCAAAGGGAGAAGCAAACTGAATCACCTTTTTGCTTGCTTTTCTGAAACTTTTAGTATTTGCACGATTTATCCCAATCCTCCCTCTTTTCACCCTCCTGAATAAATGATGTTTCCTCCTCCAGGAATTCCAGGATGCGACAGAAGGTGCCCTCACACTAGTCAGAAGCAAACCCAAACCAGACACATGGAAAACAACCTCAAATCATTGTTTTCCACAGCAAGTTCCATTTTTTCCAAAGAAACACATCTGCACTGCTGTGACAATTGTCCTTCAGAATATCCCTGTGCTTTTTGGGGTCTCAGGTGTGCCCCTATAATGCGCACATGCATTGGGGAAGTTGGAAATGAGTTGGCCCTTCCCTCTGTCCATAGGTCTTAATCCCGATAAAATCCTCTGGACTTCAGTCAAGGCCCTAAATTGTGACTTGCTGCCGTGTTCAGCTTCCTGGGCTGTTCTTGAGAGCTCAAGCTCACACAAGCCTAACGATTCCCCTCACTTTTACAAGCATATTCATGTTTGCTGTCAAACGCATGAGTTACTTTTCTGCAGGCTATTGCAAGAGAGCAACCAGTAATTACTGCAACTGCACAAAATGCTTTTTTATTTAGAAATGTATTTTAAAATGGGTTTGGTGATTATACCATCACCCTCCCAAACTAGGTAGTCACTGGCAAACTGTTCTTCTGCTCTGGATTTGAAGAAGGTCAGCACATTTTGATTTCCTACAGAATAATATTTCCTCTGCCCTTCCCTTTCCGTCCTGCATGGACTGATTTTTACCTTCTTTTTTATTCTGTGCCTTTAGGGGCTTAGTGGAAGATTCCAGACAGGAGGAAGTGTCTTAAAGCACAGCAGAAATTCACATTCAGTCATTACTGAAGCTTTACAACACAATTTCTTTGTGGAGGGAGGCTGCAAACCACGGTTTGCAAGGAAAGCCCTTGGGAAAGGCGCTTCCCTGCACGGACTCAGGATGGCACCAGAGCTGGAGCTCTGCAGCTGGGTTTGCAGTTGGACAGCCCACAAAAGCAGCTTCCAGAAAAGTCTCAGCATTATTAAATACTAAACACGATGCACGCTTTTGATAATCCAACTTATTATTTGGTTCTCCACATTTGAGTTCTGAACACCTTCCAGAAAAATGCCTCTCTCAGAAGACACCCCAAAGCCTCCAGATGTCTAACAGATAAATGTACCTCAGGAAGCAGGAATTCAAGTTTCAGCTCATTAGTTTAATTTATGAAATCAAATTAATAAATAGGTAATATATATTTATAGACTTGTTTATATAGCAACTTACAAATGATATATTAATACACCATACTTGTTATATAAAATTTTAATATGTATTAGAGAAAAATTCTACAGTCCCCCAGTGAGTTATCCTTTCCACAGAGTCCCATGTTTACACTGACTCCAGCTGTTTCTTTGGACATCAGTGAGGACTGTCAATAGGACTTTTCCCACACATGGTATATAATTACAAGCTCAATCCTTGAGTGACACCAGATTTCACATATTTAGAAACTACATAAAATCATACTTCTCTAATTAGCTTTTAATCAAGCACCAGCAAGTAAACATTTAAACAGCTGAGCCCAGACCCCCCTTTTTAGAAAATTGCTTCCACTGACAATTAGTGTTGTAAACTTTTCCTATTGTCCTTTCATAAGTAAAAATATTGTTGTTATTGACAAAAACTAAAGAATACTTCACCTTTTCATCACTGGTTTTACAAAGGCAAAAAAAAAGACCCTTTATTTTGGGAAAAAGAAAAAAAAAAAAAAATGGGCTGGGCACTAACTGGGACCTCTTCCCACCACTGATTAGAAGGTGAAGGATGAAGATGGCCTGGAAATGATGGTTTGGAGTGGTCAGGTCTCCTACTCCTCTGCTGCCCCACACTTTTATAAATATATATTATTTATTATTATTTATGCGAATCTCCAGCTCAGGTAACTTACAGAAGCTCACCACTGTTACAGACACTTGAGGATGCAGGACCATCACAGAAATTGTAACACAGGGCCACAAAACTTAGTTCAACATATCTTCACTGCCCATTTTTTCTTTCTTTATGTGAAATCCTCAGCCCTCACAGACCATCTTCTGCTTCCCTGGGCTTTGATTCCCCTTATTTATCCCTTTATTCATGAATGAAAGCATCCTTAGGCAGAAGGTGCTGTCCAGATCAGAAGCAGGCAGAGTTTCTCAGCTCAAACTTTTATCCCAGCCCAAAGAAAACAGGCATATTTGGGTCAATAAAAACATGGCAAATTTATGTTGGATTTGTCACTTCAGCTGAAAAAATAATAGTCATCAGCCTGAAAGTGCTTACACATTTTCAAACCAAAATTAATAAATTGACTTCAATTAACAAGAAAATATTGCAGGCACTTTAATGAAAGGAAGCATTATGTATTGAGTCAAACAGCATTTGATTCAACTTGAACCAATTCCCCTTTTTGGTCCCTTCACTACGATCACCAACCCTCCAGAATCCAAGAAGCTTTTTAAGAAACATTTTCCTTGCAGCTTTTTGGAGCAGACTGCTCTCCCTGTTTATTCCCTGCAGCATTTCAACTCCTTACTGCCTCTTCCAGGAAAATTTGTGCCTATCAGTATCAAGACCATTGTAATTAAGAAATTCCAGAGGAATTCTTGCTGGAGACAAAACTGTCCTATTCGCTGGTAAGATCAGGGACAATCTTAACGATTTTGTTGTATTCTGGGAAATACAAAGGCAGATTTTGCCCATGCCCAGCCTGCTGGGACAGGTGCTTGTGAACATTCACCCTCCCTAGTCAAAAACTTTTTGACTCATTCCATCCAAGAAAATGTATCTTAAAAAAAAAAAAAAAAAAAATTAAAAATCAGATCCCCCATAGCCACTGTCACCCAGGGGTCAGAAACTACTTAAAATATATAGATGGATCTGAAGGAGTTTAATGGTCTGTAACGACAGATACAGAGCCCCTCCAGCTGGATGTCACAAAAATTAGAGTAGTCACTTTATGAGGAGATGTGGCAAGAGGGATCCCTTCACTGATTCTTCCACCAGAGATCCAGCTAATTACCTGCCAGATGGACACGGACGTGCTCAGAGGGGTTGGCTGCAGTAAGAGGGGGTGTTTAACATCCCCTGGACTGCCTTGCTGCTGTCCCCTGCCAGTCCTTCACCTCTGATTTCACATGAATGCTCAGGCTGAAATGCCCAGCTCTGCTAGGACACGGATATGGATCCATTGGCCATTTTGGCAACGCTCAAGGACATTTCTGCTCACTGATTTGCTCTCTTAGCAGCTGGGGACTGCCCAGTCTGCTCAACTGCAGCCCTTGAACACTGCACCTTCCCTTAGTGGTCCCACCCTCCTGCACAGCCATAAAATGCAGCCTGTCCTGGTGGGAGTAGGCTTAATTTGGACACACAACAGAGTGGGACAGGTTTAGGAGTGAGTGGAGAAGGGGGAGGATTCATTGCTGATGTCCATTCATTAGCCTTTTTGACATGAAATCATGGCAAAAAACATGGGCTGTTACCCACTCCCAATGCTTCTCTGTCCCTCTCCACCTGGCTGCTGCCTCTCCAGCAGAACAGGTTGGGATTGCTTCCTTGGAAAGAGCTGGGAGATGCTTGTCTCCTTTCTGCAATCTGCAGAACCACCTCTGAAAGAAAAGGAGCCCTATTTCTGAAACCTCCAATATAGGGAGAAATGTTCCAAGCCACACGAACTGTTTCTTTAAGGTTTGCAGCCCTATGGGAGAATTCCCCAAAATTCTGTGCTGTGGATGGGATCTGTCCAGTTATGGTGTAAAAGCCTCACACAGCACAGGGAACACCTGTATGTCCACACAGTTTGGGACAAGATTATTTGCAAAGCCTAAACATGTGGTCCTAGTCAAGAAAACATCATCAGGGAGAATAAAGACGCAGAAACATCTCTGGGGCTCATTCCCATCATTTCCTCCTGTCCTCCTGATAAACCAGCCCATTCCCTCCCAGCCTGTGCTGCCGTGCCAAGCTGCATCACACCCTGCCTTGTGGGATTACCAGAAACCATGGGCGAGTGGGAAAAACCCTCCTGGTTGCAATAGGCACCTCACCCTCTCACCAAGGCACGGCTTGGACTGGCAAAAGTGGTCCTGTTAAACTGAGCAGTACCACAAATTACAGCGTGCAAAAGTTAATGGAGACCACACCCTGGAGGAGGGGAGGGAATTGATGTGCAGCAGCGTGACAGGGCCAGACAGAGGCAACCATTTCTATCACACGAAACCTGCTAATTGGAGTTTAACTTGTCTAACCTGCCCCTCTGCAGCACATCAAGGACAAATTTGCTACCACCCTGGAATTTGTACTTTCAGGTCTGCATTCCTGGTTTGCCAACATTTAATGTGTGTTTCAGGTGGAGCCAGGAAGGGCTCTCATAAAATTGATCTTTAATTGTGACCGCAGACCTAAGGTGGGAATTCAGCTGGATAATTTACAAATGGGAGGTTTGAGGATTGGTGCGGTGGAATGAAATTTGCTTCATCAGAATCTACAGCTGATAAAATTCAGATCCCTGTGCACAGACCCTAAGAAGTCAGTGGAATCACTGAGTCTTCAGGACAGAATTTGATTAAAGACATTAAATATTATTTTTTCTAACCTTTATTATATTATATATAGTAGATATAAAAAATTATATTCCTAACTTTGCAAACAGGTGTTGTGAGATGCAGAAGACACAGGAAAAGCAGCATATGAAAACCAGCACACATCATCTCTCTTAGGGATGCAGTATCACAGATGGAAAGACAGGAGTGGGTGATGACCCTGCTACAGGACAAAAGAAATTCTTCCAGCCACACCTCAGCACCCACACCAGACACCCTCCTTTTAGCCAGGCACTGACTGAACAGAGAACTTCAAACAGCAGCAACCCAGAGAGAGACTCAGTCCTGCTCCTAAGATGCTGTTGACCCACAGCAAAACTAATTAGCTAGTTTCCTCTTCAAGTGTTCTCAAATGCCACTTGGCCACGTCACTCCACACCGGAGAACTCTGAGGCAGACTAATTACACTGGCAAATGTTTGATTGAAAATTACACTCAAATGGCTTGGACTGCAAGAGGTTACCTCCCTCTCCGTAAAAGAGGCCTGATTCAAGGCTCTGGGGCAGCTCCCCTTTAAAGTCAGTGTAACTCTGCAAGTCCAGGAAGCATGGAATAGTGAAAAAATAAACTTATTTTTGGCATGAAGGCCAGATTCATTTTACCAGCAGTGCCCCTCTGATGCTGATGCAGCCCAAATGTGGCTAGTGAGCCCATTACAGCCTCAAGTAGCTCAGATGTGGGCAGGAGGAGGGAAACACCACCTTATTCTCCATTGACAACAGCCCAGAGGCACAGCTCAGGCAGAATTTTAAGCAGCTAAAATACTAAACATGGAAGTGAGACTCTGTCCCAAAACTTCCTGTGGGTTACATTTGCACCTCAGTTTCTCTACCTGTAAAATAATAATTACCCAACACACCAGTTCTTGTAGGACTTAATTAGCACTTGTCAACCTCTTAGAGCTCCTCAAGGGAAGAGGAGCTGTGCACCACAAAGTACTAATTAATGGACAGAGCCTTTGGAACAAAGTATATGATTCTGTTGTTGTCAGATCTAATAGAGTCATAAAAAAACAGGGCTGGAAGGGATATCAAGAAGTAACCTAGGCTGTCCCCCTGCCCTGAGGCATGATCAAGTATATCTAAATCACTCTTGATAGATGAATACCCCTAAATCTTGGGACACTGGAGCTGTGGATTCAAACAGATAAAGATGGGTTTTTGTAACACGTGCCTTGGGCTCTGTGGCTGTGCTGAGCACAGGCAAACACTCCCTCACATGGGGCCTCTCCAGGGCTCTCTGAACTGGCCTGGAAGAGGCTTTGCTGCACCCACGGTGAAGGTACTGAGCTTTCTGCCTCCTCGGTACTCCTCAGGAAAGGAAAAGCCCCAGTGCAGCACCTGAGCCCCAGATCTCAACAGTGGGAATGATGAGACTCTCAGAATGGGAAAAGCTGGGAGCAAAGCAGAGGGGTGTTAAAGGATCTGCTCGTGGTTGTGAGGAGCTTCAGCCAGAACCAGAAAATGAATGCAGGTCACCCAAACCTCACACGTGGCTGGATTGAAAGACTTCCATTCCATTGTACCTTCTGATCAGTTCTGTTGTGTTTTCTACACTTTTCTCCCCACCCCCTGCAATCCCAAGAGTCCACCTAAAATACCATTTGGCCTAAGCTATCATTCAGATGTGGCTTCTGAAGCACTGCACAGCCTTAAATGCAAAATTCCCTTTTTTTAAGCTACGCAAAGATTTTTAGAGGGTTTTGTTAAATGCTTTAATTGTAAAAATGTGTCAATTCAAGCCATCTTTCCAAGACATACATGCAAAGTACAGTAGGAGATACCTTTTATTTGATTAACTTCATACAGGAAAGCTTTTGAAACTTATACTTTCTTCATCAGCCTGGTGGATAAAAGCTAATCCAGACAACTGATACAGCACTGCAGAAGTTTATTAAATTAACCAATTAAACTGAGGCAATATACAATTTACAGAGGCCAAGGCAAACAATAGAAGGTGGAACACACTCCCGGGGCTGAGGCGATCGAGCCATGTCAGCATTTCCATTATGAAGCTACTTCAGAGTTATTGTGGGAGGTGTGTAATAAAAAAAGGAAAATGGTTTAAACCACTGAATTCAGTCATTCTTAGGGATTCCCAGACATGCCCAGGCGGATGGAAGAGCAAGACGCAAACCAGTTTCTCCCTAATTTTGTCACTCAAATTAGAAAGGAGGTGTGGCCTGGGGAAACAGGTTGGCAGTTCCAGGGGAAAGGAAGGGAGGCAGGTTCTGCACAGTGCCCTGCTCCTGGCTTAGTGAGAATATGACCATAATGAAGGTGATTAATCAAGTGCAGCACGTTTGTGTGGGCTGAGACAGAGCCTGCCCAGTAACAGAGCCTTTTGTGGGGATGCAGCAGCATCCTGTGTTCATCCCAGCCACACCAAGACAAATCACGAACACAGCAAAGCTGTTGGTGTCCCCAGTGCTGAACCACACAGGTGTACCTGACCCATGGATTTGTCACCTCTCCAGTGCTGAACAACAGCCAAAGGCAATACTTTTCCCAACAGGGAGAATCAAGTGTGAGCTAAACTCCCCCAAACATTTGGGTGGCTGGCATCAGCTCCAAATCCCAGTTTTAAAGGCTGCTCCTTCCCTGTGTAAACAGTGCAGATTTGTTGGGTAACAAAGATGCAGTGGTTCCACTTTGCATTTCACAGCACTTGAAAACCTTTTCATGAGGTGCAAACCTTTTCACACAAGGAAAAAAGGAGGAAAAAAAAGAAAAAAAGAAAACTAAAAAAAAAGAGACCAAGATGGAAACACTGACACCACATTTACTGTAACAGCCTGATCAGCAGTAACTATAATTCTCCTTCAAAAGGTTACACCCACAATGCTTTCTTTGGCCTGTGTACCTTGTATATTGCCTTGGTCTAACTGGTTAATTTAAGAAGTCTCAGAAGTATTTAGTTGCCTGGCTCAAACAGTTGGACACAATTTAAAACCAGGTAGCCTGGCATGTGACCACAAGTTGTTCTTGGGATGGCATCTCCATGGTTCAGTGCAGCATCCCAGTTCTGCTCTGGAAATCAAAAAAGCCCAGCTCAGTTCCCAGTAGCCCAGAGCAGCCACTGGGCTCTGACGAGGGGAGCAGATTGACAAACAAGGAGTAAACTGAATTAGCTGAAGCCCCTCAGTGCTGCAGCTCTGCAGCAGAGTTTAAAGGAGCACTGGGGAAGCACAAGGATGGTTGGGAAGAGGCAGGATGCCATGGCAGATAAGGACCCTCCTGGAGACCCACTATGTTCCTGCCTTTGCCAGTGGCCCACCACATGACCCTGAAGAAGCAACTCCATGTGTTTTTTTCCTTTCCCCTGTTGCTCTTTTTCTGCTTTGATTATGAAGTTTTCCATGCGATTTCATCATCCTGTTTGTACAAAATATGTATTTGCATAACATCTCACACAACAAGGCCCTGATCACAGCTGGGGCTCCTAGACATAAAAGTTATGAAGAGACATATTAGCAAATTCAGTGTATTTAAATGCCCATTGTGAGTATTTTGTAACCAACACTGGGGATTCTGTGTTGTTTAGCCAAATGACACAGGACAGAGGAAGGTCCTTTGTGGAGAATGTTGGCTGATCCTACTCCTTGCAGACAGGACCTGAGGAGCATCTTGGAGATGGAAAAGGAATTAATTTTTTTTAGGTTTACAGCAAAATCCTAGAATAGCTGCATAGCTCCAACAACCCAATAGAGACATTCTTCTACCCCAGCCTCCAGTTTCACTGGATAGTCTCACAGGATGTTGGTGCCTTCAAACCCAAATTCATTGGTTTGGCCTCACATGGATGCACTATTCAGTCCTAATCTAACCAGAGGCTATGACAGAAAGAATATCTTGTGGATCATTCCCAAAATAAACATTTCTGCACAGTGTGTTCCCCTTTATACTCATCTCTAAAATGGTGAACAGCAAATGAAGAGGAGAAAAGAAATTAGGACAAATAGTGCCCAATCTCCCATGCCTCAGGTTTACAGTGAACAACTGCAAAGTGACCAGAGAGCTGCAAAAAAAGGCATCTGAGCCAGCAGCATCAGGAGCTGAGCTGCAGCCTCAAGTCCTGGCAGTAGTAGTGGCAGTGCCCCAAGAACAATACTTAGAAGGAGTAAGGCAGTGGCAGCAGCCCCTGGGGCTGTCCAAGATCTAAAAATCCCATCCTTCTCCCTGGGAAAGGTGCAAGATTCCTGGTAGCACCCAGGAGTCTGGTCTTACAACCTACAGGAGGAAGAAAAAAGGCTGTAACTTTTATCCCTTTCCAAAGCCCCACAGATCTCCCCAAAACAGAGGCAGAACAACCACACCAGCAGCACATGCTGTTGAACAGCAGCAAAGAAGCAGCATTTTCAGAGCTTGAATTTTTGACATTTGTCCTGGAAACTTAAATGCAGATTGGGTTTGGATAAGGCAATTCCATGCAGGCCAGAAAATAATGGATATGCAAGTTATCACCATCTACCTGGAAATTCCTGGGGATATTGAAGGCTCCTGCAAAGCACCCACTTGCACAGCACCAGTAATCCCAACAAAGTGCCACAAAAACAATCAGACAGGCAAGTGCAAAAGCAACTTGTTCAAGAGTTTATTGAGTCAGTGGCAGAATTTGGGATGCTTAATGTTCACCTGGTGTCCTGCATCCCCACCCCTGGTCACCAGTACATCCCAAGGTGCCAAAGAGCATAATCTAACCGAGCCTGTGCACACCTGCTCCTGCCGAGCTCAATGGAAATTCCCCACAAGTTCTGCAAAATTCGCAGTTTAGGTTCTTGCCAGGGAAAGCTGTGGCATTCCCTGCACATCTGCAGCATGAACAACACACACAGTTTGGGAGCTGGGATTGCAACTCCTGGTGCTGTGCAGCACAAGGTTCTGCAGCCATTCAGAATAAACTCTCTCACACAGAACATTCCTTCCCTGCATGCTCCAGCTGAAGCTGGATGTTCTCTTCCTTATCTCAGTACCTGGGGGAAGGGGGGGGGGCTTTATTGTTTTTCTTTTCCTATTTTGAAACTCCTTAAATTAAAATTGCCATTTTAAAGGGAAGTCAGGTTGGATTGAGTCAAATCCCTGTTCTCTTTAGTGATTTGCTGCCCAGGCAGCTGGGACAAAGCTGGCTGGGATGTCAGATTCCTGGTGCTTTAACACAACAGGACCATTTCCTCTCATGTATAACTCTAAGAACTCAAAGATTTCCTTCTCCAGCAAACACCTGAGCAGGAATGACTCACCCACTTTGTTGGCAACTGGCACAGACCTCTCAGCCCTGGTGCCAAGCCTACATTTATATTGTTGAAATACTGAAAACGGAGATTTTCCTCTGTGGCTTCCAAAAAGGCTTGTCCATCTCTATTTCATAGAAACACTGAATATCCTGAGCTGGAAGGGATCCACAGGGATCATCCAGTCCAGCCTCTAGCCCTGCACAGACACCCCAACAATCCCAATCTGGGCATCCCTGAGTGCATTTTACAAATGCTCCTGGAGCTCTGGCAGCCTCAGGGCTGTGCCCATTCCCTGGGGAACCTGTTCTGTGCCCCACCATGCTCTGGGCAAAAAACTTTTCCCTCATATTTTGCATAAATAGTAGCCTTATGCCTGTTTTTGTTAAGAAGGGTAAGAGATAAGTTGAGGTAAAGCACATTTTTAAGACCAGCCATACAGAAAAGTAATTTTTTTCAAGCTCATGAAACATTATAATGCACCCATCCCTAATCAAATTACTTTTTATTTTTTCTGCCTGACTTCCTTCAAAAATACTGCATATATATGATCATGGTGTGCATGAGCATGCATCTCTAATAACTTTTGAATGAGTTGGTTGCTTTCAGCCCAATTTGAGAGTGAGACAGTAGCTTCAGAGCTGTTATGTTGCCACAAGTTTCATGAAAACAGGCAACTGGATGGAAAAGAGAGATCCAGAGGCTGGAAATGTGCAGAGTGAGCTCAGCCAGTGTCAGACACCACAGAAATGACACTGCAAAGATACTGACACTTGGAAGAGCCTCCATGGAAAGTTACAAGCAGCCAAGAGATAGAAAGTCACAGTACACCAGTACAGAATATTTATTCAGAAGGTCATCATAACAAAAAAAAAAAAAAAAAAAACAAAAAACTGGCCTTCAAGATACAGCACTCAAAGGAGCAGACAAGACAGCTGAATACTTCAAAGGAAGCCCACAAGCAAAAGTCTTATTAATGTTAACTAAATCCTGGGCTGGACACTCCTCTTACACCGATGTAATCATTCATTTCAGAAGACTGACTTCTGATATACTCCATGGTAAGCCCCAGATCATATAAATCCACTCTTTATTGCCTGAGCAGTGCCATTGAAAATCAGTGAGATTACTCATAATGGTAAAATTAAGCACCTGTGAAAGCGTGCTTCACTTAAAGGTTTGTTTTGTTTTTGGTTTTATTTTTAAAGAAAACAACAGAATAATTAAAGCCATACAACCACTTTAAAATGGACACATTTTTATTGCTATAATGGGAACTTCCAACAGCACAGCCATTCCCAGGTCAGTTGTGCTGCTCCAACTGCACTCCTGGTGCAGGGAATTGTGCCAACCCTGTTAACAGCAGCCACAACTTCTACACCTTGAGCAGCTCAAGGAGCAATGCCAGCTCACTCTTTCTACCCAAAGCTCTCCAGGTAATTCATGGAAAGCACCTGAAGGAACAAGCAAGACCCATGACTGAAGGACATTTGTTCTGGAGCCTGTCAAAAAGTATGATTTTTTATTTTTTCTCTCCATAATTTTCTTGCTCTCCTCTGGGCGTGCTCCAATACGGAAAAAAACAGCACTGAACACACCTCAGAAACTTTTGAGTCAGGCTTTCATGTGTGCAGAATTAAGGAAGGTGAAAAAGATCAAGATTGCCTCACAAGAAGACAACAGAAAAGGAGCGTGCATTCTGTGGAAAGCACCACAAACTTCAGGAGATGCCAGGAGGAAGAGGGGGTGTAACAGTGAACTAACATGTCTGGATTGCTAAGAGGTTAAAAGAAATGTCACACTTTCAAAGAAGAAAAAGACAAAAGACATTAAGAGTAAACAGGAAATTTGGGAAACCTATTTCACTCAAAGTAGCAAACATCTGGAATAAATTGTCAAGAATTTAAGACCATCAAAGCAAAGTATTAATGAGGTTAAGAGGCAGCTAGGCTGGAGGAGGAGACTGAACAATACAGGGACAAAGGAAAGAGGTGGAGCTGAGAGAAACCTGGAGGCAACAGCCTCTTTAGCCAAAGGGCTTTGTTTCTCCCTCTGCCCAGTACTTCCTTATCTTCTCATTGCTCTAGGAGTAAAAGTGGGGGGTTTCTAGTGGTCTTTGCTTTATGGAAAGGAAATTCTTCTTCTTCTTTTTTTTTCCCTAAGAATTCCATGCTGGGATCCACGACATGGTATGTCATTGTTGAGCCTCCCAATGTTTAACTCAGAAAAGCACAAGAAAAGCAAACACAGGCTACCCCTTCCACCAAGCAGAGCTTCCTGAAATCTGAAGTCTTCATCTCTCCCTTTCACACTTCAAATTAAGAATAATTCTTACTTTTGTTTCCAAATGTTGCCTAAAGATGAAAAACACCATCCCTTTAATCAAAGGATTTAGCAAACATCTCTGTGGATTCAAGAGCTGTCTTTTAAAACTTTTGGGTTTAAAGTAATTCAAACCAGGCTGAACAACACCTTTAAAGATGACAAAAACCAGTAGGCATAACTGAATAAGGAGTCTAAGAAGGAAATACTTAGCATGACTTATCCTTTAATATCCAGATCCCTCTCTAGCAGGGATAATCAGAAAGCTATGTTGGCCCTTACTCAAAAGAAGGGAATGGTCTTCCATCTCTGCCTGGACTGTTATTAGCTATATTGGTTACATTCATGGTCATTAACATCCTTTAAAAGATGATCTTGGGATTTCATTTTCCACCTCCCGTTATTGATTTATTAAACAGTAGACAGAAACAACTAAAAGAAAAAGAAAAGAGAGCCTCCAAGTTCCCAACCCTGCCAGTTAAATTACACTAAAGCAAAGCTTCAACAGCAAATTGATTCGGGAGCGGCAGGATATATGCACACACATGAAAAAACACACTGGAGGGGGGATGAAGAACAATAAAACATGCACTTGCCTGTCCTCTGCTCTAATAACCACATGCAAACTTCAGCCAAGCCTGACAGAGTGGGAGAGGTTTCAAAGATATGAAGTTCCTGTGGGTTTCACAGTGCAGGCAGCTGGGGAAAGGACGAAAACGCACTTGAGGGCTCCACCAAACTCAAGTGTTTATGAGACACAAGAGAATCCACCCCAGCCTTCATTGTGGTCTAATAGCACAGGGCCCTCCTGCTATTTGTTATCAGCCAGACACCCACATCTGAGGAGTCAATGTTTTATTGGGAACATCTGCTCTTGTCTTGGTGAGAGCAGCTGAAGCTGTGCCTCAGCCGCTTCTCCATTAGCTGTCCCCAAGTCCATCCCTGCTCCTTTCTGTCCAGGGAGCCAGCAAGGCAGGTAGGAGGTCACAGGGAAGGCTGAGGGGCTTCCTCAGAGCCCCCCATGCTCCCACACAGTGCTGGGGCTTTACTTTTAACCCAAAGCTCAAGAAATATGCCTTGGTACTTGCAAGGAGTGCCGAGTGAGACCACAGGAGTTCTGAATGACTGGACACATTGAATGTACCCTTGTTGTTTGGTGAATTTAGCCAGCAACATAGTGGTCATGAGAGGAAGGGTGACCTCTTCAAGGAAGTAGTTCAGACCCAGCACAGAGGTCTGAAGTGGCCTCTGGCCTGTCCCTCACAACACTGAATTTAACAAAAGCACCAAAATTCCTATTCCTCACATCAGCCCTTCCACAAAATACCACCGATACCCACAGCAGATAAATGGCCCAGGCCTCTTAATTTCTTCCCAGTCCTAACATGGAAAACCAATGACAGCAAGGCTTTGAGGAACTCGGCTAAGTTTTCTGCACTGTTTTTACCTGGAAATTTAAACGTAACTGGAGGGATCCAGCTGGAATAAAAATAAATAATTTTTTTTTCCTCGTTCAGCCAGGTATGCAGCCAGGCAGCCTGGAAAGGTCTTGCCCTAAGGACACACTGCCCAGCACCCCAAGGCTTCACCCATTGCAGCAGGCACAAACCACAGGAGATCTTGAAACAGTAAAAGCAGGTGGTTGTTTTTCCAGGGACTTTAATGAGTGTTGTAGTGGCTGGAAAAGGTGATAAGCTTTCTATGTTACATGAAAAGCCAGGGGGTTACTTTATATAATCAGCCACAGCTGACTAAACAGGGCACAGAAAGTCACTCACAGCCAAGGGAAGACAAAACAACAAAACCCCCACAACCTTCCCGTCCCTCCTCCCCAAAGAACTCGTTCCCCAGGCACAATCCCAGGGCTGTTCCAAGGTCTCCAACCCCCTAATTAAAATTCTCCTTTGAAAAAAAACACCGGCTTACCTTGGCATGCTGAGGCCTCAGCTCCACATAGGCTGTGCAGAGCCAGAGCTGCATGTGGATGTGGGGCAGGATGGAGGGCCAAGCCCTCCTCTCATCCTCTCTGGCAGTCTGCCCATTGTGGCAGGGGAACGATCGGCAGCAGTCCCTCCTTGTTCCATTAACCTTGTGGGGCTGGAGGTTCGCCCAGGTGTTTGGGCTGAGGTCCCGGGGGCTGGAGGTCCCCAGGTGTGGGGCTGGAGGTCCCCAGGTGTGGGACACCTCCTGCTGCCAGCCCTGCTCCTGTGTTTTTTCCTCCAAAGGTGCAGGAAACAGTGGAGCTAAGAAAGAGGTTTCAAACATATTGCACTCTAAATCCTTGTCTTCAGCAGCAGCTCCAAGGCATTATAGCATTTAACAAATCGGGATTTGAATTTAGCAAACCTGAAAATATTTCAGATGGACTCATGAGTCTGCAGTCTAATGCAGAAATGCAAATGAAAAAGCTCACATTGACCACAGGGAGAGGGGCCCTGGCCAGAGCCCTCAGCTTCTGGCTGTAGCTCAGGGTGGGAAGGTAAAAGTTGGTGGCACTTGGTGCCACAGCAGAGAGGACACTGGGGGGACCCTGCCAGCAGCCAGGCTGTGAAAGCTTTGGGGGTCTGCCCACACTGCCACATATGTGCTTCACCTTGGAACAAAACTGACTTTTCCACCTTTTCCAGGGCAGTAACACACAGTATTTCAGCATTCCCTGTTTGCACAAACCTGGGTAAACTGCAACACCCCTTTAAAAAGAAATCACTGGTATTTCCATAAGGCTTTTTGCAATTGCAGACAAAATATGGATACTTGTACTGCTTCAGCACTTGGTTTACACCAGTATTATTTTTCCAAGCGTTAAGTTCTATCACAGCCTTTGTACTCTCAGCCTAGTTGGGAGGGGCATGATCCTTGCTGAAACTGGCTAATGCCTGTTTTACACAAAAAAAACCCCAAAAACCAAACAAACAAGAACAAACTAAAAACCCAATATAAAAACAACAACAAAAACCCGTCCAAAACAAAAAAACACCAAAACCACCAAAAAATTTATTTCTGGCAGCTATTTAATCTACACCCTTTTTACATTGATATCTTAAAGGCACTGGCTTACCAGGAAATTCATGGAGATTTATCTATTTCTGGCCTGTTAGAGGAAGTCCCTTCCCATCCCACCCTATTCTCTGGTCATGAACTTTCTACTCATCACAGCTGTGGTGGTACCTGCAGCTTCCAAACCTTAAAGGGACAAGGCTGTTTGGATCTCTCCTTGCTTTTACATAAGTCCTCTTACCCCAGGAAAGGGCAGCTGCTGTCTTTTAATCATTATTAAAAACAAAATCTTGCCTGGCCTGGCATCTGAGCTCTGTATTCCTGCTGTAGCAGCTGACCAAACACAAGCTTGCTCATATATTTTGCAAAAAAATTTATGTTTCTCAGGTCAACAAGCACATTAAGCAATCATTTAAACTGAAAGGGACAGTAACAAATGGCAACAGTTCACCAGATAAAGACTCAAGGAGGTATTGCCATGCTTGACCTTAAATACCTGAGTTAGCATTCCTGGGGTCCTGCTTTACAGCCAGTGGGGTTGGAAAGATGCTTGAAGGGGCTAAATCAGAGGAGAGAGAAGCTTAAGTGCCACAAAATGCTTGTTCAAGGACCTCTCTCCCTTCAACCTCTGAAGAGAAGTCCTGCAGAAAGGAGCCTCCTTGAATATACACCACATCCAAGAGACCAAAGTGAAGTCAATACACGTGAGAATTCCCCAAAGTTCCGTAACTCTGATGAAACTTCCCAGATTTGTAAGTCAGGGAACTTGTTTCAAATACTGTGCCCACATGTGCTTCAGGGATCCAGATTCTGGCTCCTTCCTGTGGCTCCCAAAGTCTTGTGTTTGGAAAAGGGCTCCACAGTAGGGAAGGGACGTCAGATGCTGCAGCTGGGCAGAGAGCTCTGCACAGTACCAACATCCCAGGAGTGTCCCTGCATGAGCTGGGAACTCATGTCCTGGGTTCAGCCATGGCCGTGGGATTTGGAGACTTTCCTGGTGTAAGCCATGGGCTCCCCTATAAGAATCCAAGTAGATTTACTCTTGCATATATCCCAGCTGGATTGAAGGGATTTTTCCCCATTCACAGTGAGAAATCCCCTCTCCTTGTCATAGGATGGCTCAGAGAGATGTGGCTCATGGACATCCTGCTGCTGACCACCTGAATTCAAACAGGCTGAGGAGGAAGTGAGATGAAGCCCAAAGGTGCAGAACTTTCTCTGTACCTCCAGGCAGGATAAAGACGGGTGCCCCTGAGTACAGTTAAAAACATGTCCAATGTGAATTATCACTGATAAAATCAGGAGACATTGCAAGGATGACAAGGGAAAAGGAAAAGGAGGAGGATGAGACTGTCTCAGGGTCAGATACTGTTCAAAATTAACATTTTGGAGGGTGAAACAGAGAACATACAAAATTTTTGGATGATGGACTATAAGGTAAGGTAGTTTATGTGGAGTTTGGAGGACTGGGATAGAACTCAGAACAGCTTTAAATTGAAGGGGAGATAGAAAGTCAGCGAGAAGGAATTAAAGATCAGTGCAGGTTCTGTTACATGTTAGAAGAAAGTAAAATTCAAGAAGTAATTGGTCAGGCTGTAGCTGCTCAGGAGAGGATCTGAGGTTCAAAGTGCAGCACAGATTGATCCTGTGTCACCCCTGTGAAAGGACAGTGTCCCCTGGGCTGTGCTAACAGTGATGACACGTGTAACATCAGCATCCCAGGGGTGTGCAGTGGAAAGGCACCACAGGGGATTGTCCAGACCCAACCTCCTGCTCAGAGCAGCATCAGCTACGGCAGGATTCCCAGGGCCAAAAACCCAGCTGGGTTTGAGATGTCTCCAGCAATATTTGGGAGCTTCACAACCTATCTGGCCAAACTGTTCTGATATTTGATCACCTTCACAGTCCAAAAGTTTAAAGGGAATATCCTGTATTCCATGTCTATTGCCTCTCATCCTGTTCGTGGACACTGCTAGGAAGAGCATGGAATTGTTGTACTCAGTCCCATTACCCAGGTCATTGATGAAAATGTTAAACACTTTTGGCATTGTTTTCAAATAGAAAAAGGAGGCTCCAGACAATCTCCACCTCGTTAACATCCGTGAAAATTCAAGGTATGTCCTCAGGTAACCCCTGCTGGCACATTACCAAGGTAACAGAGGCAGAGGGAATCAGATCTGAGGAACTTTCTGGGATAGACAGAAGAAGCTACAGGGGGATCAGAAACAAGCAGTTATTAAGGAAGAGAGGTCTGGAATAAACTTCTGCCCACACTGCCTAGAAACAATCATAACCTTCAGTGCTGCTGAATCATGGGGAGGGGATTGGTTTGTTCAGCTTTTTACGGACAACCAACCTCTGAAATAATTATTCCAATCTTGCTGGTGCTGGAATTTTGTGTCCAAGTTGGCATACGATGTTTAAAAACAAAATATGCACAAATTTAAGGTAATCCTAAAGAGAGCAAGAAAAATTAGGACTGGAGAAAAGATTACTGGGAGGAAAAGTTGGAAAAAGAATATTGAAAAAAGAAAACTAAACAGGCTTCCACTGCGCTAACGTCATTACAGAGAGGATGCAAAGGATGAAATTGGCTTAATTTGCAGACAGAAAGATTTAGGTTGGGGGAAAAAATGCATAAATCTAAGGCTAGCTTTGGACTTGAGGCTACCTACAAAGTTTAGACAGGTCAGACAAACATTTGTAACAACAATCCTGCCTCTAAGCAGAACAACAAACTGGAGAAATTCATGAGAACCTTTCTCTGCAGTCTATTTCAAAGGCTGTTCTACCCTTTCACAAGATTTCAGAAAGGTTTATGGGATTAAACTTTCAAGAGTTAATAAAATACATTATCAATTCTACCCTGCTTCTTTGTTTTTTCCCATCCAAATAGTAATTGTTTGTGAAAGGGCTGACACTGAAGAGAAACTGGCAGGGTTCATGCAAGTTCAGTTCCCATCTGATCATTTTAATGATGCTTGGTGAAAATCTGTTTTGTGGAATTAATCGGAGCTCTTTGTTCCCTTTAGTTATTTGAATCTGTATCCAAACCCCATGAGCACAGCCCTGTGTCCCCCTATGAAAATGGAGATTGAAATGAAATTTGGGTTGATACAAGCTTGTTTTGAATCTTGAATATTTTCACGATGTTTATCTGAACATTTGTCCTTTCCCTTTACAGAAGGGGAAGCATGACAACCCCAAATTGTCTTGCATGATGGTCCAAGGGTCCAAGGTGCAACCAGATTGGTGGCATAGCCCAATCTAAAGATCTTCTCAAGAAATCTGCAACAGGCTGCTCAGCTGCACTGCCCTTGAAGTGCTGTAATTCTGGGGTAACAGACAGAAAAAAAAAAAAAAAAATGGATTTTGAACTAAGATAAAAGTGCAGCAACAAGGAAGGAGCAGAACTGCAATAAGCCTGGAGGCACACAGGGTCAGATGAAACCTGGGGCTTTGTACAGCCACAAACCACTTCAGAGGGTCTCCAGAGCTCTGGTGGTTGGGAGCACCCTGGTGGTGCTTCACTGTTTGGTGCTGCAGGGCATCACAGCTGCACCCTGGTTTGGTCCCACCAGGAACCAAAGGGAATTTGGACTGAATTCCAAGCAGAGCCTCTGGTTTAGCTTCCTCCAAAAAAAGTTACCCAGGTTGCTCAAGGTAAGTAAAGGCAATCAAGCAATTTGCTTCAAAAATTGCAATGCTCCAAATTAAACCTCTCCTTATGATAAAGCCTGGTTCAAACTAATCCATGCTCAGAGGGTCCTGCTTTCCATCCTCCCCACAGCTCCGTGCTCCTGACCCATCTGCAGGTGTGAGGGAGCCTGCAGGAGGGCAAGGTAAAGTGACCCCAGAAATATCCAAACAAGGTAGAACTAAAGAGGGATGTCAGCTCCCAGAGTCCAGAAAGGAAATTTAGGGAGCAAGGAGGTTTCTTCTCAGTCAGCACCTGCTGTGAGTGTTTGAGCCCTAGTACTGACTGGAGGGAGTGAGGGAGGGGGTGCAGCAGGGGAAGGGGAGAATGTGGAACTGCTCAGACCAGACTCCCATCAGCCTGAGAAATCCCAGAGCTGCACTGGAAGAAGTCATTCAACAATTACAGATGAAAAAGGACTCATCAAAAACTGTGCTTTGATGGAAAAGTGTGACCTCATCTTTCAAGAGCATTATCCTCCAAGTTTTTGCCTACCAGCTTGCACGAGGAAAAGTAAATCTCTCTAGACTGAAGGCCAAAGGTAAGCCTGTGTGCTGTTTCATCTCATCTTCAGCTTCATTCTGAAATCTTTACACAGTGTAAAAACCATAAGCACTGTCTGACATCTGATGCCTGAGTGACTTCAGCTCAGTACTCATTTGGTGAGGAATGTGATTTTGTGGGGCTTATACAAGGTGGCATTACACTTAGTACATGTGTTTGTGCCACAGAAGAGCATTTTACAGACCCACCTCTCAAGAAATTTCCAAATTAAGACTGCAAATGAAACATCCATTTTACTGCCTTCCCCCATGAAGAGCTCAGTTCTTTGCTGAGAGGAGCTGTCACTTGCTTGGGTCTGCAGAAGAGACTAAAGCAGAAACTCATACACAAATCACCTTTTTGACTGTGCCAACAGAAAATCCTCAACCTCCATGATCTTCCACTGCCAATATACAACCCCATCCCATGGGCAGTGGTCCTGTGAGGAAAAACATTCTGGGGAGAATGTTCCCTTTGTGGGAAACACAGATAAAAGCTGGGCCTGTCCAGGAAAGCTCAGCTGGTGAATGAGCCAGGAGGTGGGAGCATTGCAAGAAGATTTCTGAGTCACCAAAGCCCAGTGAGGCTGCTCATTGTGTTGGGAGGGACAGCTCTGGGTGTAGCTTCAGTTGCTACAGGAACAGGCAGCAAGAAGGGCTAAAGCCTTGTCCACATCTTCAGCAAGATTAATTCAGGAAAGGAGCAAATTTTGCCCCAGCTGTGTCCACTGATACTTTTAAAAGAGATAATTCCTATTGGATACAATAGGTAATCAACCTGTTATATTGGAAAAACAGTGCTGGTGCAGGAACTTTCACACAGCATCTGCACGCAGGGACAAGGGGGACGTTTATTTTATGAATTTTCTGTGTGCTCAGAAAGAGCCTTCTCACTCCAGTTGTTCTCTATTATTGAGTGCAGGACTTTGCTGGAACAACAGAAATTGCAGGTAGGGGTGAATGTCACATCCCTGAGTCATGCAGATGTTAGAGCTTTCTTACAGAATTTCTGCCCCTCGGTTAGGACAGAATTTGACATGCTGCCATCAAAATCTCTTCCTATAAAGCCCAAGAAGATGGGAACAGAAAATAAGTGGCTTGTTGCTTCCTCTCAGTGTCTGTGGGACTGTGGCTCCAGCAGCACTGATGCACAAGGAAAGCATTTTCATGAGCTGTTAAAACAGCAGAAGCTTGTTTTCCTTTGGCTGCAGCATCCTTCTGCCTCCCACGCAGGAAGTGTTCATGCAATATTCCACATAGAATATGTCCCGTTCCTAGAAGTCTAAATACAAGAAACTGTAGCCCATTTAAAAACCAGGCTGCTCTTGGATTAGAAAAGTGAGAGGTAATCTGCTTTCAAGGGATACAGTTCCCAAATTGTCCTCTTTGTCCCTAGACTAAATGATCTTTGGCCAAACACATCCTTGCTGTGCATGTGTCACCTGTAACCCGCGAATGATGGCCAAGGGTGACACACCAGGTGTTTCTGTTATGTCATGGACAACCTCCTCCACATAATAAAGATGTCTCTGAAGGAGGAAATTCATTATTCCTGGATTCTCAGTGCACCTAAGTAAACTTTACTATGAGAGAAACAGCCAATATTCCACTATTTCTGCTCTTTTGCACCAAAGCAAATGAGTCAAGTGGTTTCAGGAACTGGCCACATCACTGAGACTGGGAGGGCATATTGCATATTCACAAGAGCTTAAGATTGTTTTGTTTACACTTCCATTGCTAGGGGCTGTGGAATGGAATATAATTCTATTTGCCAGACACTCTTCCTGGTGCAATAAGTTAGGGGAATTCTCAATTAATACATGGAGCTTATGTATAAAAGACAAGAGGTTAAGTAAGATGCAGTGCCCAATGGACCATCTGGTGAACATTAGGTTTGTCAATAAATCACAAAAGCACCAGTTCATCAAGAAAATTCCATTTCAAACCACTGACAGGAAAAAAAAGATGGGGAAAAAACCTTCACAAAATTGGTATTTTGATATTTTAGAAAAACAGGAACATTAAATAACTTTAATCTATTTTCAATTATTTATTGGTTCTCTTCTGATGACCACATGGCTTCACATCCTGAATGCTTAGCCCTTTATACACGAGAGCATCATGAAACAACTCATTGAATCACTACAGGAGAAGCTCCTCTCTTTCAGTCTTTCTCCTCACCATGGGTGATAACATAGCAGAGGTTCTTATAGTCAAGGTTCCCAGAGACATCTGGAGGGAAAGCAGCAAACATCTGGTTGATCTGCCAAGCAAACAGAGGTCAGTGTCGCAGACTGTGAGACAGCAACATGGACAGCTTTTCATTTTCAACCCAGCTCAGCTCCCTGGTGCCCTGGTCCTTTAGCCACCATGGAAAAGTTTTCCTTGGGCTCAGTAAAATTGAAACCAGAGTTGGAATATGACTGGTTAATAAAGTCCTGCTAGTATCCCACAAATTTGCCGTTGAAAAGAGCTCTCCCTGAAACCCAGATAAGCCCTGGTTGACAAATGTACAGTCCAGTCTCTGTTCTGACTGGAACAGACTGTCCAGCCTCTTCTGTCCACAGACCAACTCCACTCCATTTCCTCTTCTGAAAATAAAGTCCCCCTAAATTCCTCCCAACCAGAAGAACCCATGCTCAGTCTCACACTAACCACCAAGTCAGTACCTCATTTCAGATTCCAAACCAAATGACTCACAGAAATGGAAACCAGAACACAGTCCCCACCCAAACCCACTCGGACTCCAGTAAATCAATGGCCCAGCTGCCCATGGGGAAGAGCAGCACAAGATAGGCCACACTTATACTTGGATGGGAGTCCAAAGAATCTCTTTGGCTTTGATTTAGCCATGCAGCTCTTCAGAAGAGATGCACTGAATTGTTTCTAATTGCCAGAGCTGGCATCAACTTCCTCTCAGTCTGGATTTCAGCTAAATTCATGCATTTAAAGAGGGGCAAGGACTTACTGCTGAACAGGAGCTGGAGCTGGATTGCTATTTTGAATAAAGTTCCTTACCTCTTCTTGACTGAACCGGTCTGCCTGTGTCATAAGCATTTCTTTGATGCTGTTCAAATAAAAAGGAAATAACCTGATTAAAGGGTGATAATGGCACATGACAATTCAGATGGCAAGATCCCTCCTGAAGTTGCATGAAAGAAAATCTGTGTGACCGCATAAATTAAAGCTGTTAATCCTTACATGATATTGTAAGAGATTTTCTGTGGGCACCCATCAGTGTCAATGCCTCGCTCTGCCAACTTATTTCTCTTTTGTGACATTTTATAGAGGTTTAAAATTGTTTAAGGTTATTACTGTAATTGAAATACAACCATTTTGTATGCTTATCTTAACCTAAAATGGTAGGTTTCCTCACTTGCTGCTTAAAGTTTGGATCACTTGACAAAACCAAAAGAGAGAATATTTTCTGTAAAATCTGAGGATGAAAGGAACAGAGCATGAAATGAGAAAGAGGACTTGAAAGAGAACTCCAGCCGCTATTCCGACTCATCACCCGAGAATCCTTTATTTGCATGCAGCCATTCCCAGGGGAGGCTGTGGAGCTGCATGAGCCCTGTTGCATTTCACGGTGCACTGTCTTGATCTGGAGTCACAGCACTGTAACACGGAGCTTATCCCACACACAATCTGCATCCCGTGCAATTACATCAAAGATAATATTTTGGGGGCAGGCTCTCAGCTGATTTACCCTCTGTTTTAAACACGTTGTGGGAAGGCAGACGAGCATGTAATTTTTTTAACTTTTTTTTTTTTTAACCTAAGTTTAGAGGTGAATAGAAAAGCCAGGAAGAATTATTTCTGTTTCTAGTCTAGCCCCTGTAGATTAAATGTCTTTATACCTCCCCCAGTTACTCATGTGCTGAGGGCAGCACATGCACCACGTGCTGGGATATCCACCAGTATAAACTCACTTATATTCACATAAACATCCCTTCAATCCCAATCATTTCCCCTTCCTGTAGAAGAATTCCTGTATTAATCTCACAGTTTTCATTCACGCTGAAGAGGCAGAGTTGTCTCCTTTTGTCACTACCAAATGTACTTATACATTATCAGAAACAGCTCTGGAGCAGTAAAACAAACTGTAAAGCTGTGATAACAGGTGAGCAGTCTGTTTTACAAAAACAAAAGCTGACTAAAATATAGAACTCTGGTTTGGTTTGTAGATTTGAAAAAAGGCTGCTGTTTTGAAGAATTTGTTGTGGGGGAGTGAGAGCAGCAGCTCTTCTGAAAGAAGCCCTTTCTGCTTTTTAAAGGGAATATTTAAAACGATTTATAATAGAAATCATGCCTGAACAGGAACACTTCCAGGGGAGCAAAATTCACCTACTGTGGGTGCGGATGTTCAGGCAACACAGTAAATCCTCCCTTTCTGCTCCCATACACTGCATGTGAGAGAAGTCCCTGAGTCAGAAGTGCAGTTTGGGTGGCAAAGCTACAGTGGCACTCACAGCTCTGACAAATGTGGTTTTTTTCAAGGAAAAGGCTACACATCCCAGTTTGTAGCAGGGGCATGTACACTTCTCCATCTCTTGTTGATACCAAGTGCACCTTTGGAAGCCCAGACAGGGAAAATTGAAATCAGAGGTTTCTGGGCAATGAGTAAGGATCTTACCCACAAGGATATGAGTGAAAATATCTGTGAAAGCTTTGGGAAATACTCTGAAGACACAGACAGAGCTTAAGCTATTAGATATATTTTTCCTCTGTTACTTCACCATTCTCTGTAGTTAGCTAAGTTTCTTCATCTTTTTGTCTCAAGTTTCTGTTTCTGTTCTGTTCCTCCGGCCATTTGGTACGTGACTGCATTTTTGAAGGGGAATTCTCAAATGATCAGTGGGTGCAAGAGTAGAGAGATCATTCCCCCCAGCATAGATTGATGATTGGATATATATGCCCTGGAAAAACAGCATTAGAAAATGTGAATAGGAAGTGTAATCCAGGAAGGAGCTTGGTGAATAGAAGGAAGCACTTACAGCAATTTTGTAAAAAGTCACAAATAAACTTCATTGCAAACAAGCCTGAATTAAAAAGAGATCTGGGCACTGTGTGTCTTCTATTCACATGCTTAAAGTATTTAGGGGAAAAGAAAAGATCAAATATCTAATTATAATCTTCTGATGCACAGCCCAGTAGGCTCTGGCACATTCATAAGGAAGAAGGACTGACTAAAGGATCTATGCACATTTTCCATTATTTATTTTATAGGGAAACAAACACTCACAATTTCCAAAGCCAGAAATTATACACTTTTTTCTTTTTGTATCTTGTTTTCTTTATAAAGCTTATTTTCTTCTCAAAAAATACCCCCAGAAACTAAACCAAACCTCAAGTCTTCTGGGGAAAAAAAGGAAAAAATCCATTTGCCTTGACTTAGGAATCTAAATGTTATCCCTTGTCCTGGCCCACATCAATTCCTTCTACAGTTACGAATACCTTGTTGCATTCTGATATTTTAAAAGCCTTTTGTAAAATTATCTGTGAAATCTCTGGGACATTTTTGCTTTTCCTCTGGGTTTGCCCTTTCTACAGTGCTGTCTTGGAGGAAAACAGGTGAGTAGAAAGGAGCAGAGCTCTACAGCTACGGGGCGAATCATCTCTAGCTCAGCCAAACACCTCCAAGTCCAGCATGCCTGGGACCTCTTCCATCCCCCTGGGTCCATTTTCATCTGGCCCAAATCTGAAAAGTTTCATTGGCCCCAGAGTTAGGCACAGTTGGTGTTGGCCTGACTCACTCTGCCCCATGAGTGGCATTTGGGACTGAATCATCCAACCTTTCAAACACTTCCCCAGTTTACACCAGCTGAGAATGGGGCCGAGAGCTTTTTCTCTTTTTGACATCATGCTGTGGGAAGGGTTTTATGTGTGGTATAATGATGCAGACAAACAAAGTCTGTCATTGAATTTGGAAGTAAGTTATAAACTCCTGGAGCTTCTGGAAAGGTTAGAAGGCTCCATCCCAGCTACCATCACATGGACTAAGTGAGTCATTTTCAGACTAGAGGTGAAAATACACAGAGGGAAAAGACATAAAAATCCCCAGAAGGATGTTAACTCCATGAACATAAAAAAGAAGTTCTGATTAAAAGGTCAGCATGGCTGGTTTTGGAGAGAAACATTCCAGGATGTTTAATATGGAGAAATATTATTTATTAGCATTAACTGTCGCATTGAAATGGCTGCATGCGCCAACAGAAAAATTGCTTAAAAACTTCAAATGTCTACATTTTGGAAGCATATGAATAGAAGTTAAACCTCAAAGACATCCATGGAATTGATTTAATGGTTTGTTCTGTAATGATCAACATTACCCTCGGGTCTAATAAGTAAACACTATGCTCTGTTGTGGTGATGAACTAAAACAATTGTCTAATGTTAGCAGTACAGTGGGGGTGGGGACAAGGTTGACCTTTTCCATCAAGGAAAAATAAAATATTTCTCTCTCATCTTCATTTTGGAGTGTGATACTGCATTCCTAATTTGCCCTAGACTCCAACTGGCTTCCAGCATCCAAGGAATGTAGAGCTGGACACAGGGTGGCAAGCTGCAGATTTTGTATGCAGGATATTGTTACAGATAGTGGTGGGAAATATAACGTTTCTTAGGTTCTGGAGTATCAGAAGTTCATATTTCATGGCTGTGATTTCACTCCTGTGTGATCCTGTGTGCCCTATTTGGCAACAGGCCACATTTATTCTGTTGTTTGAGTCACTTCTGATACGATCCCCTGACTGTTCTTCCTAAACTCTTTGGGTGATGTTAACCCCAAAACCATCAGGACAACTCTTAACCCTCCTGTTCCTCCTGATTGATTGCTACATCCACTTGTGTTTTAATCAATTTAGAAGTTCTTACTAAAAGGACTGTCTCTCTTATCTTGCATATTGCAAAAGTTCTCAGGCCCACTGGGGTACTGCTATAGAAAACCACCTTGGTAAAGGAAAGAAATATTGTACATGAATTTTACATTCTCAACTAACTTTCATCAATAATTGCAGATAATGCCATGGGAATCTCCACGGGGTTCTGGTCAGAGGCTATCACAACATAAGCAGAAATAATGATGCAAATACAATTTTGTAACTCATGGTTCCCTGATAGATTTCCTATACATATCATGTTTTATAAAATCTACTTGAAATAGCTGCTGCAGTAGAAGTACAGACCCCAAATTCACCACGAAATTTCAGCATATGAACAAATTGAAACATTTGCATAAGTCTAGGTACATAAAACACTTCTCTGGAGCAATAGGTCCAACCTCCTCATCCCCTGCCCTGATTTGATATAATTTATCTCAGTCACCTAAAAGTCCTGCTTGCACCATTCTGGCAGTTGCAAGGAGGGTTTGCATTTGTGCAAATACCTCTTAAAGTCCTTCTACATTTCTTTGTTGGTGCAACAGAATATGAATACAAATTAGGTGCTGCCTCTTTATTTAAAAATAGCCATATTGACAATAATTGCCAGATTATTAATAGCATTATTTGGTTTGGCTCTCACTGTAGTGGAATTTTACAGCAAATTATTTCTAGAAGCAGAAGGCTCAAATGATAAACACATAAAAAGGAAAACGTCCTGCACTAAAAGTCTCAGAGTTAATGAAATTGATCACTTTTTTAAAGAGCAGAATACCTTTTCCATTTTAGTCAAGCACTGGGAGTTAGGCACCAGACATTCATTTTAATTTTACATATGGAGTTAATTTCCAAAGAGTCATGTGTCGATTTATATCCAGACCTTCAAAAAGAGGCTATCTAATGGCCTACATGTGATTATATTTCCGTTGGCTCGTGCAATGTCTGAAGACAATAACATCTCTTTTTGGTATACAAATACATTCATACAACAGTCCAGACTTTTAACTCTGGCTTACAAAGCTAAATGTTTCTCTGCCTCTTAAAATACTGTGAAAAATACAGCTTTTAAGCAATTGTTTAAAACTGTGCAATTATTATTGTTGTTATTCTTCAAAAGAATTTGAAATAAACTTACTAGTCTGCCTTTATGCGGCCTTTTCCTTCTGGGTCGAAAATCTTAAAAGCATTCAAAATGGTTTCTTCTGGGTCCGTGCCTAAAATTAATGAAATATAATTTAGAAGCCTGGATGTATTTCACTGGCTGCAGAATACTTGCTAAGTAATTACATTCGCTTGAAAACAGTGCAAAATGGAGAATTCTGCAGTTGTGGGTTTGGAGACAAAGGTTCCCTAAGTCGGCAGCATTTGTCATGTCAGATAAACAATAGAGGTGAATAGTTCAATGCTCAGAAGCTTAAAAATAATAACTCATATCTATTCTATGTCTGCAGGAGAGAAAACTTCCAGGAACTGGTCTCCAATATCAGTACCCAGAGGATTAGTGGCTTTCAGAAATGAAAATATAACAAACTGTTTCCCTCACTGGCTTCCTTTAATCTTGCACTGTACATTCCTTGTAAAAACACTTTTTGATGTTACTTGTTCTTGGCCATATAGAGAAGAGGTTATTTCCCTCACTAGAGGAAATGGAGCTCATCATAAAATCCAAATGCCAGTGGAATGCAATGGGAACAGGATGATCAATGTGAGATGGTGATCTGCACTTATATCCCATTGTGCCCTTCCCCTCAAGTGTCTCTTCATTAAGTGTTACTTACAGAAACAGGATGGTTTAAAGAAATAGACTGTGGCTACAAGATTTTGCTTCTGCTCTTAGCTGGGCCACAGATTTTTGGTATGACTTTAATATCCTTGTCCCTCTGTTCCCAGCAGTAAAGTGATTGTAATGGTCTTCCTTTTCTTTCTTCCATTATCTATCCCATCTCTTTAGACTGGAAAACATTTGTGTCAGGGGCTCATTTTCACAGTGCCTTAATCTTGGCTGGGGCGTCTGACTGTTCTGTAATACTGCAGATTCTGAGTACATTCATTTTCAACCCACACCAAAGGATACACTGTGTACTCTGTTTCTGACTATTCCCCAGTATTTCAAAATATTACCGTAGTATACATAATACAAATGTTTGTAACTGTAGGAAACCAAATTTACAAGCAGATGAACTGATTCCATGGACAAAATGAAGCTATTTGGTATGCTGAAAGAGTGACTAAAAAGGGATATAACACAAAGGGTTGCAGATTCAAAGTTTGTTTCAAAGTTTGGCAGAGGTAGAACCAGAACAGATCCCAGCCAAGGTTCCCTGCTCTACAGGCTCTCCTGATGCCTCCACAGTTTGCTTTGTTTGAAAGATTTCACAAGGATTAGCAGGATCCTAGAGGATATAATAGTGAACAAACCTGGGGCTATATGGCCTCCTCCTTGCCACACAACAGCCATACATATTATTTTTGCCAAGCTGTAGGCAACGTATCCAAACTGCAATGAATCTGTGATCAATACAAAGAGCATTGGTGTTTAATGAGTGTTTTGATTGTCCCATGAAGAGAAACATCCCCCAGCTCCAAGGAGAGGGCTGCATTTTAAGTAGTCACCGCTGTGGGGGGGATTTTTTTCCTTACTGTGTTTTACATTTTCTACTCTGTCATATCCTTGGACTTTGGCTTTGAAGAGAAGCAATGCAGCAGGCATTCTTTATTGATTAGCTGGTAAATAAAGTGGTTTCTTTGATGTGCGGCATCTCTGTTTTCTGTACAAATTGTATTATTCTGACTCCCTGTAGAAGCAGCTCCATGTGGTTGGCATTAACATAAACCGAGTTTTGTTAGCTGTTCATCTGGCATCATAATCTCAACATACAAAGCTAAAGCTCATCCTGAAAATCCCAGCTTCCCCTTTATGACAGAAATCAATTATAGCACAACAAATTTTACTTAGAAAGCACCTTTCACCAAATTCTCTGAGTGGTACTTAGCTAATAAAGAGTGTTGCAAAATTGCCATATCCACTTCCTCTAGCCCTTTCTCCCTTTCTAATTGCACTACAAAGGCTCTTCATCCCAATTAGTTTTGATTGGGAATGTGCAGTCTTTTGGCTCTGCTTCCTTTGCATGACAAACCCAACCAGAAGGGCATGACAAGCACAGCTGTGATTTTCCCTTCACCAAATGGAAATTAGAATAACCCTCCTTTGCTAGTAGCCAACAGGAAACCTGCAGACAAGAGGGTTCTGCTTTGCCATTCACCTTCCTGTGCTGGCTCTGCTTTAAGGCCACTGGATTGGCAGGGCCAGAGACTTTGCCAGCTCCAGCAACTGTACAGGACAAGGGGGAAGAGGGGAGAGGAGGAAGAGCTCATTTCCATGCTCACAAATGGAATGGGCAGCAGGGCACCCCACAACAAACATTCATGCATCCCAGGAGGAAGAATATGGAGGAGGGCATTCCCTACTCTGCCAGAAGATACCTGAAATGTTCTGGTGGGGGTACCAGAGGTAGGCTGATGTCTGAGGAATAAAATCCCCTCCTCAGTCAGCCTTCTCCATCACCTCTTTTTCTTCCCAAACTTCCTCTTTACCAAGTGTGTCTCTTCCAGAAACGACTCCATGAATTCTTTCTTTCAGACCTCTCTGTTTTCTATTCCAAGCATAGAAAACGCTTCACTGCAATTGTGTTCAGCAATATAAAGCCAGAGTCCGGCAACAAAACAATAAATGTTTTTTAGGGTTAAAAAAAAAAAGAAGATAAGATCAGATTTTTCCATTTTTCTATTCATTGGTTATTTTAGCAAACTTCTGGAATGTGCTTGGCTAAGGCCATCCCTGTTTTGAAGGCTTTCACTTTCTCTTCTGTAGGAAGATGACTAGAGTTGGCCTCACAGCCCCTCTCTTGCAGTTTCCAGCCTTTAAGTGGAGAAGAGACATGACTAAATTACCAGCTCACACAGCAAATTTACTACCCACATTTCCTGAACTTCCCACAGTGTTCCTTATATATCCTTTGGCAATGGGTAAAATCCCTCTCCCTTATCATTGTAAATCCACTGAAATTTAATTATTTCAATTTATCCACTCCATTAAGGGTTATTCAGTGAAATCTTCACCTGATGGCAAAATCACTATTGACCTCAAGTGACACTGAGGCTAGGCCACTGAGTTACAATGAATACAGAAAATGAGAGAAGCCCATGTTTGTTTAATGTGACAAAGGAGTGCAAAAAGGGTGAGATTTTTAGAAATACTTGAAACCAGCTAACACTGGGAGTGCTATGACTAGAGCATGAGCATGAGTTCAGCTCAGGAGCCTTCTGATGGTGAATAACTCCCCTGCACCATGCTCCAGGCTGCTGAGGTTTCATCATTTTCTGGACCCCAACTCACCCCTTTCATGTTAGCTTGGGTAAGCTAAATCACACCTTTGAATTGTCCTCTGCAGCAGCCCTTAGCCTTTCATTTTCCCCTCTGTCTGCAAAACTGGCGATCCCTCCTTGCCTCTAAGCATTGTTCTGTGGAGACATTATTATAATTTGCAAGGGGCTGAGATATTTCAGTGCTGAGGATCTTTGACAGATACCTCTCCAATCCCCCAGAGGTACTTACCTTTCAGCTTTTCCCCAAACATAGTAAGGAAGACAGTGAAGTTAATAGGACCTGGCGCCTCCTTCACCATGTCTTCAAGCTCTTCATTCTTGACATTCAGACGACCTGCAGCAGATATCATTTTTCATAATAAATCACAAATTGTGTTTCAAAAAACGATTCCCATTCATCTCCTCCCACTGGGGAGCTCTGTGCTCTGTGCAACTTTGCTAATAACATGGTAGAACACAAGTCCCAAATACCCGAGTGAAAAAGAAATTGGCAGAGCTGGCTCTGAGATCAAAGGGTGACTGAAGGAGCAAGAAGGATAAATAACACAGACATGGCCAGCAGTGGACGAGAGAAGGGGCACTTCCAAATAAACTGCTTTTTGGGTTGGGGCTTCATTTTTCACCTCAGGTGAAATATGGGCCCCACTGATATTAATACAGCAAAGCTCAAAGTGACTGAAGTGAACCCAAGGTCTCAGTCTTTGCCCTCCTGTATATTGAGACACCTCTCTGAGTAGAGAGCAGATGGATGAACTGAGTAGTGGTATCCCTTCCCCATCCTTGTGCAGCCCTATTGATGAGAATTTAGACCCTGGCAACCCTCCTCAAATTGAGTGGTAATTTGCTGTGAATATACTTTATAGGCATTGAAAGGCTTCACTGAACAAGAAAGATAGCAGAACTTGGCCTTAAGAAATAAATATTTCAGGGTAACAGTAGCTACAGGCCAAAGTTTGCAAACCTCATTGTCACAATAAAGAGTTCAGGAGCTTCTGCTCCTTGCACTGACTCTGCTGGCGTCTGATTCCACCCCGGGGAGCACTAAAGATTCTTATCAAGCTCTTTTTAATAAGCTCCAGATGGCAAAAGCCCAAATGACTACATCACTGTTCAAGCCTCAAATGCTGCAACAAGGATACAACTCCAGGTTTGGAATCATGGGCGCTTGAATTTTTTCTTTCCTTGGGAAGATTTGCTCTAATGTGTTTGATATTATCAAGATTGTGAATGCCATGGAATGGACAATACCTAATCTCATAACATGCACATTTCATCCCACACAAACTCACAGCAGCACAGAACCTCACATGAAGCCCTCCTAGGTTTGTGTGGGCAGAGGGGCAGCTAGTCCATGACTGCAGTGCTAATCAGAGGATATTCCATGGCTCCCAGATGAAAAAGGTGCAGCCTGGGAAGCTTGGATTCAGAGACAAATCAGAAATGCCTGGCATGGACCCCTGCTTGGGTGGGCTTCTTTTGAAATAGTTGCAGAGGAGGGATCAGACCTTCATTCCACTCCCTGCTCAGGAGATTTTCCAGCTGGAGCTCTGTAGTGAGATCCCAACTACCATAGGGAGGAAGGTCACACTGAACAGGTTTCCTTTTGCTCCCTGTATCTCATTTCTTCCCCCATTGTCATTCTAATACTAACCTTTCTTCTGTGCTTGAAATTGAGACAGCATATCTCTTAGGTATTGAATTATTAGTTTACCTAGTGCAGCAAATGTGTCTCTCAAGTCTGCTTTGTCAATAAAGCCATCCCTGTTCTGATCCATGATGGTAAAAGCCTGTGGGAAGGAAAAGGAACAGGTATTGCCATTTCCATTGCACAGGACAGTGCTCCAATCACACACAGCAGTCCATGGGAGGGATGATATTCATGCTGTAAAAAGGAATATTTAACTTCTTTTGATTCCTCCACATCATTGCACTTTCCTCACTTTCAACACATTACTATATCTTGGAAAGGGGCTTAATTAAACCCACCCAGACTTCTTCTTACTAATTTAATGCTCAGTGCAGCGTGCATTGGGCTGAAGCCAATGCTGGCAGCTTCAGCCATTCAGCCCTTAACTCATGAAAGTTTGAATTAGGAAGGGCAGATTTAGCCAGAGATTGCCCTGTATATCTTCCCCATACCCCTTTCTTTGAGTGAGGCTGAAATGTTTCTGTAAAACATTTAATTTCTGTGGCTATCTCTCTGCTATCAACCTGAAGTCAATTCCTCCTGGGCTTTAGAATGATCTATCACACAGAGATAGCTGAACTTTCAAAAGTACAGAGAAATTTAGGTTCCATAAGATTATTTATTCAATGTTTTTTCCCTTTTCCAATCCATTGCATCTTTGAGACTGTGCTCTGACTGACACTGATGTACTGACCTTAAATACTCGTCATGCAAAATTTAACTTTTGATGGGGAAAAAAAGTTGTTTTTTTTTTTATTTTCATCCAGCACAGGCTTTGTGTGCTCTGACCATTGTTTACCAAGCCAGCTAACTGCTCATCTATCTGTTTACCCTTTTTTGTGTCCATCTCATGGCTGCCATCACACTTAAAACGTTTCACTGATTTGGAAAGATTTCAATGACCTGAAATTCCCCTGGTCATGCTATGGGAAATATTAGTTGATCCTGGGATGACTCTGAAGCTGGTTGTCTGTCCGACAGGCACATCAAGATGGGAGAGTATCTTTGCAATGGCCAGGAGTTATTCTTTCTTCAGACAGTGTTCCCCTGAGATTGCAGTAACTTGCAAGTTTTAAAGTCTCCTGCCCTACAGGGTTCACTTCTTCCCATGAACAGGTTATCTCCACATATCTTCAGGTATTTTCTCCTCAGTTTCTTGCAAAGCTCCACTGCTCATAGTCCAGTTTGCCCATGAGGCTCCTTTCAGCATTATGTTCATAATCTTACATTTACCTTCCAAACCATCCCCTTACAAAAAATTATAGCCAGCTCTTAGAGATGTTTTGCCCTTGCTTTCAATGGTGATTCCCCACAATGTGGAAGCAAAAGAGAAAGAAAACATGAAGAGCAAAGCCGAACGCAGGCAGCTCACAGGAGACAGGAAGAGCATCAGGCAACTGTAATGGATGAATTTCAAATAACATAACACTAATGCTGAAACATTTGCCGGAGAGCTGGTTGAAATCTCTAGATAAAAATGTTCTAATGCAAACCAGCTTTTCAGAAATCTGTGTCACAAATATGCAGTTCTTAGACACAACATGGTTTTGGGTTTCACTCAACCACTCCACTGTCTCATGCTTTTGCCATTATTCTGCCACCATCCCCTATCTAAAGAAGATCAAGTAATGGCATTCTGTCCAGTTCTTTCTGTTGGTCCATCTTCAAACAGTAATTCTTGGAAAAAATGAAATTCCTAGGATATGGAGAAGAAGTGGGAGAAGAGAGTCAAACATGTTCCCATTGACTGTGGGGAAATGATTAGTGGTTCCAATTAATTTAGCTGGGTCATATTCCCAGACCTTGCCTTGGGGTTTAGTCTGGTCCATCACTGAGCTTTCCTGGTGGGAATCCTCAAGAAAAGTAAAATTGAAAGCCATGTGAAAGCACAAAATGAAACAGCAGATATTTATAACACTGGAAATTGCTCTGGAGATATGACTTAGAAAAAATGGGGAAAAAACCAGTAATTTAAAATGACAAACCAGTGCAAAATGTGATGGTCTTATGGACACTCTAGATTGTCCACACAGAAAAAGAGCACAAACTCATCAAACAGATTATCTGTCTTTTATATGCTCCAGCTTTTAGGCCACCCCATCAGTTTCACCTCTTCACTGGTAACTGGTCAAAGAACCTACAGTGCATGGAACACCAAATCCCTTGGGAGCTGAAAGATGCTTAGTTCACCTCCACATGTTGTCTTGTTTTATTGGTGTTTGTGGAGAAAGCTGGCTGAGGGCTTCCTGGCATTTTCATTTCTAATTTGTGGGCAGCATTAGAAGGGCACAAACAAATATTTTCTGTTGCTGTTGTGGAACAGAGCACAAATGAAAGCCCTGGTTCAGCCTGGCATCTCTATTCAGAGCAGTACTTGAGCATGTAAGACTATTCTTATTTAAAATACCACCTAACTTTAAACAAGTGCTCAAGTGTTTTCCTCAATCAGGGCTGAAGTGAATGAGATGATGTTTTTCCTTTATTTTGGGGTGGGGGCTTGGGTGCTTTTCAAGTAAGTCTAGAGCTTGAAACAGGGGAGTGAGTGAGGGAAGAAAGGAAAGAAAGAATGAAAGAAAGAACAAACAAGCACACAAGGAAAATGATCTACCAGCCAAAACCACAGGGATGATTCAGAAAACAACTGTGTGTTCTATTAAAGCAGATGCAGAATTGAATAAGGATTACAAACAAAACCTATGTTATTCATTAGCAATAACAGGAGACTACAGACAACAGCAGAGTAGTGACCAACCTCTTTGAACTCCTGGATCTGGGTTTGTTCAAACATAGAGAAAACATTGGAACCTCCTTCTATCTTCTTCTTTGCCTTTTTGGGAGCCTGTAATACAAATAAGAAGATCAAATACATATTCCTTTGTCTGTTAAGCACCCATGAAAACAATTTACATCTTCAACAGAAGGTAAAAAACCCACAGTCATGTAATACAAGAGGATTGTGCTTAGTTATTAAAAGGTTTTAAAATTCAATACTATAGACAGATAGATTTAGATAAATATAGAATTGAATATATATATATATATATATTTATACAAAGTATAAAAATTGCTGCCTTATTAACAGCTTGAGGCCTTTTGCCACTCCCTGCTGTGTCCTGGGACCTGACATCTCAGATAAACCAGGACAGTTGGTTACTGTGCTGCCTTCAAAAAGGTGAGGGACCCAAAGTGTGACTGAGCATCCTGCCTGGTGCACTGCTGGTTCCCCTGAGGAGCTGCCTGTTCCTTGGGCAGGGCCACCTCCACCTCAAAGGATCCCAGACCTTTTCACACAGGGACCACTCCCCTTCCACACTGGCTCTGCAGAGCTCAGGGGTGATATCCCTTGGTGTGGAGTGGTGTCATTTGGAGATATGAACTAGAATTCCCAGCCTGCTCTCAAGAAATTCCAGAATTCAGGTAAGTGCCTATAAGGGCTCCTTCTTCCCAATTCCCATACTGGGACTGGCAGCCAGACTCCAAACAAGGCCCTGCATGAAGACTCAACTCAGGGACTATAAAGGGAAGTTATATCATTTCCTACTCACACAGAAATGTTTAGAAATCTGCTCAGTCTGGACCCGCACTGACAGAACACATTAATCCTTCCCCAAGCAGGAACACCATCTACTCTTGGGGTTTAGGTCCTGCACCAACCTATGGCACTGCAGTGCAGTACCTTACCAGACTATGTTATTTTAATATTCAAGATAGTCATCTTAAATGAAAGGGCAGGACTGCTTTTATCACCAATCTCGAGTCTGTAGGCTGAGACTGAGAAAGACTGGGGAAAGAGCTACAACAATATCTAGGAATCTAATGCTCACTAAATATCAGTCAGAACTAAGTTTCATTAAATATCTTTGAATAAGGGCCCAACTAACTTGCCTAAGACAATATAGTTCTGGTTCTGCAGTTAAGAGTAAAATCTGTGATTCCAAAGGATTACAGAAGTGTTTTAAGCACAGCATTATCCTTACTTGGGGCAGGATAATGAGCTGCATTGCCTTTTGAGTTCCCTTCCAGACAGATTACTTTTTTATTTATCATTTTTACCTTTAAACTTCATTATCATAGTCCCACCTGGTTCTCGTGTCACAGAAAATTAGTCTTACTTAGTTTGGGCTATTCTGCATGAAACAGAAAGCAACTTCTACTGTCTCCTTTCATCAAAATAAAAAGGCCTGTGAAAGTTCAAATTCAATACCTATTTCAAATATCCTGAGGAGCAGAGCAGCTCAAGGAAATATTCCCACTTGACTCTGTTTGGAGCATACATTGTCTGATCAATTTAATTTGCCAGGCAGATTTCTGCACTCAGCCACTCTGGTTTAGATCCCAGGATATGGAAGGGGAGAAATTAGGGCAATGTTAGACACTCTCCCACATACCTACACTCCAGACCTGTCAAGCTCCTATCAGCTAATTCAAAGAACTAAAATCTGGAAATAGGAATGGAAATTAAGTGAAAAATATACTTGTAGTGAGGATAAAAACAAGGATAGAATGCCACCACAGGCATGGAAAAAAGAAGTTAATAAGTGGAATGTTTAATGAATGTAGAAATATTGATTTTGGAATAAACAGATTCCCTCCTCCTTCTCCTACACATGAAATAAGTGTTATTTTGAGCAGTAATGGGCAATCTTCCACATAACGTGAGGTGCCTGAAGGAAGTTTTCAACACTTCCAGATCGAATGGAAATATTCAAAACAATCCTATGTATTTACATGTATTTGTTCACTGAGCAAAGGGGGAAGCAGATGTCACCCAGGGGAGAGCACTGCCAGCTGTGGGGGGACTGACTGCAGGGCTGGGGGCTCGGATGGGGCAGTGGGGCTGCTGGGTTCTGCTGGGGTCCTGGAGCTGCTCCTTCTGGACACTGAGCAGGCTTTGCCCTCCTTATGGTCTGCTCTGCTGTGGCCAAACACAGCATCCATACTCAGCCTGACAAATATTTCCCGTGCTAGCAAACCATCTGCATTTTTTCAGTTATCACCACAGAGACAGTGGGCTCCAGCTCTTCTAAATGCCAAACACTGGCAATTCCTCCATTATTCCTCAGTTTATTGGGTTCTCTGGGCTGTAAGGCTTCAAGCAAGGGCTATAGCTGTAAGGAAGGATCAGATAAATGCAAAAGCTGCAGCTCAATATCTATTAGAAACAGACCATCAAGTCAAAAACCACCCAAAAAGCTTCTGTACATTAGTGAAGTCCTTTTCAAGGCAAAGAAGATTGAAAACTAATTATACAGGGAACAATTACTGTAGTACCATAGAATCATAGAATGCTTTGGGTTGGGAGGGCCCTTAAAAATAATTTACTTCCAGCCAGGAAGAAGCACTAGAAAAATTCATCCTAACACATTTGTTCACTGTTACTCTCTGGTTTGATGTCTTCGAGGGTGACAGAGGAGATCAGTGCCCATGATGCTCAATCAATTTTTAGTTTTTCTGCTGAAGGTCTGGATATAGATCCTATTTACAACCTGCTCATGAATAGGAGGGGGCTGAGACCACCGATACATTTCACAGAGGCCCACGACCAGCTGCCAGCTGGGGTTGGTTTCCATCACCAGATTACAGCTAAGACTTGTAGCATCCAACAGGGAGCATCTTGGATTGCCAGTTCCTAGTACTGGGAATGCAGCTTACCTGCCCTAAAAAGCCAGGAAATTCATAATCACAGAGAGAACTGCACCCCAATTTTGCAGAAGCTGTGGGCAGAGAGAAACTATGAGGAGGAAGGCTGAGAGAGAAATAGGTGGAGCAGGAACAGAACAGAGTTCATTGTCTTTCTGGTGGGTAACTTGAATTAAAAGACAGCTCTAAGAGAACAGAAGTAGGTCTGTGTTACAGAAATGAATAACTCTGAGAATAGAATAGTTCTGTGCTGCTGTCTGACAATTCCAAATGCTCCAGAATTTTTTAATGAACACAATCAGGATTCTGACTCCAGAGTCTCTCTCAGAAAGAATGGCATATTAAAAGGAACATCACAGAAGTGAGCAAACATATGGCTTCTAAGATGTCAAGGATTTAGTAGGTGATCCACAGAGGAGAAAGTGGGTGACTGACACATCACTTCTGCCTGCCTTGATTTCCCCACTCTTGAAACCAAAGTGTGCCAGGCTGCACTTTGCAAAGATAGAGCAGCTCTCATTGCAACATGTGCTGTGAGACTGACATACAAAACGTGCCAGATGAGAAACTGAAGAGCTGACGGTCCCCTGGGCTCAGATTCCGAGGCCTCAATAGCACAGCAGTGGGAAGAATGTTGCAACAACTGAACAAGCCTATTAATATTCCTGCCTGAGCGTATTAATCATCCCATTGTGAAGAAAACAACACTTCATTTTAGAGGAGAAACCACAGGCTTGTCGCGTATCACTCATTTGTCTTACCAGTGTTAGCACTCTTTCAATTAGCCTCGATTTTAAAGGGTCTTTTTCTGTTGTTGTTTTGTTTGGTTGGGTTTGGTTTGTTTTAGAGGCTTTAAATGAAGAAATGGAGCCATACCAAAATCTGGCCCCAAGAAAACTCTGTTGTACCAGACATTTTCTTTGAGCTGAGTTTCCCTCACTGAGGTTCTTTATATTTCTCCTTTCTGGCAGTGTCAGGGAGCCCAAAAGAGCCAAGATGTACAGTGACACAGGCAGACAGAGACAATGAATGTGTGTCTTTGCCTCTCTGGATGTAAGAATAGGGATCCATTTTTCATATGCTGCAAAGGTGTGGGGGGATGTTCAAGTGAATCAGAGATAAATTTGATTTCAGGGTGACCTAGAGGAAAAGCGGGCAGGGAATCAGTTTCTGTCTCTACATACAAAGGAGGAAGGAGATGAAAATACCTTGTTCTTACTTCAGAACATGAGGTATTGTTTGTCCTGATAAATTCATAAAGATGTGATGTTAGAGCGGATCCATGAAACTGGATTATTGCAGAGCTTGATCATCTCCATCCCTCAGTGCATTTTGCAGACAGCACAGAAAAATATGGAAAACCAGGCAAGTTGCTGGAGGGTGAGCAAGGTCCCTCAGGGGCTGCTCAGGGTAACATTTGTACCCTTCAGTAAGTAGGAAGGAACCAATCTCCACTTGGCACTTCCAGTGCAGGAATGTCTCCACAGGCACTCAGGAGAGATGGGCAGCCCTCTGCCAAAAGCTACAGCTTTGGTTTGGTTTGGTTTGGTTTGGTTTGGTTTGGTTTGGTTTGGTTTGGTTTGGTTTGGTTTGGTTTGGGGAGGTCACTTCCTTTTTTTAGTCCACCATGCTCTAAGTCCCTCAGAAAATACTCTTAATAATTAATGACGACACACTGTGGTGTTCCTGACAGCAAAATCAAAAACACAAGCAGAAGCACTTCCCTACTCAGCCACTTATTGTGTCATCTTCTAATTTTTCTACCAGACACAGCCTCAGTGGATAAGCAGGGAAAGAGCCCTGCAGGGAGAATCAGCAGTGGACACTGTTAAGAGCCTAATTCTGTTGTCTTGTACCCTTAAGTGTTTATTCAATCCCAGGCAAAGTAGACATAAGATACCACCTGTTTTTTACTGTTTCACATTTTGCACTTCCTTCCTCTGCAACTACATCTACAACTACAGAAAAGACAGAATCATCCATCATTTTGCTCAGACTCTGTCCCCTGCTGTGATCCACTGTATGATGTTAACTCTCAGTTACTATTACTTTTTCATCCATCACACACTCTCCTTGTTTTTCATCCACTCTGGGATCTCGGTGCTGACGTTTCCTGTCTTCAAATTTTTGTTATCATCAAATACAGCTTCTGAATCAGAAGTTATATCTCAGGCCTGAACAAGGGATTGCTGCAGCATGGGACAGGATATTTGTTGATTTTTGTCTCCCATGTTAGCTCTGCTGAGATAATTTACACTGCATCTGCACCAAACATCCCAGCTATGGACAAGCCACCGTTTTTAAGAGTTGTTTAGGTCCTTTCCATGGCAGGTGAGCAGCACAGGGCCAGCCCAAGTGTGTGCCTTTGAGGGAACAGTCTAGAGAAGTAAGCAACACAAACTGCTCTAAGGGCACAATTTGCATTTCAAACAGGCAGCAGCCTCAGATCATTCAAATAAACCACGTTATCAGAACTGAGAAACAGAAGATCTTTTTATTACCTGCTCTGCAGTCACAAACAGACCCCTCCCTTTTCATCCTCGCTCCATTTTGTGTTTAGTCCCTGCACACACCCACACAGACACACCTTTGATCCCTGCTAGATACAAAAATCTGTTGGCCTGCAGCCTCCCTGCTTCACACCCGGACACTGAAACATTCTCCTCTGCCCCACAGAAAACCCTTTCCCATCACATCCTCCTTTTCCTCATGCAGACATGCAGAGGGAAGGTGTTATCCCCCCAAACTCATCCTGGAGCAGCAGATAACCTGCCCAGCTTCTTCAGCTGCAGACTCCAACTCCTCGAGGACCCCAAATTCAACAGGTGACCCAAAATCCAACAGATGAGCCAAAATTCTACAGGTGACCCAAAATCCAACAGATGAGGCAAAATCCAGCAGATGAGCCAAAATTCAACAGTTGTTTTTTCCAACCTGCAAATCTTCTTCTCCTTCATGTGAACAGATGAGCAGTCCCTGTCTGCACGCACAGGGACTGTCACAAACAGAGACAGGGACACACAGACACATGGACACATGGACATGGACACACGTGGACACATGGACACAGGGACATGGACACATAGACATGGACACATGGACATGGACACACATGGACACACAGACACAGATGGACACACGGACACACACGGACACATGGACATGGACACACATACACAGGGACACAAGGACACATGGACATGGACACACATGGACACATGGACACACATGGACACACGGACACACATGGACACACATGGACACATGGACACACATGGACACATGGATGCACATGGACACACAGACACACATGGACACATGGACACATGGATACTTGGACACACAGGCACAGGGACACAAGGATACATGGACACACGGACACACATGGACACACAGACACACGGACACACAGACAGAGGGACACAAGGACACACGGACATGGATACACATGGACACATGGACACACATGGACACATGGATGCACATGGACACACAGACACACATGGACACACAGACACACATGTGTCAGCAGTGCCACAAGCAGCCCCATTTCAGCTGCTGGGGTCAGTCAGTGTGACCGTGCTGTGCTCAGTGCCTGTCTCAGTGCAGGTGGCATACTCCAGCCTGCAGAGCACATTTGATCAGAATGCAAGCTATTTTTGGGCACACAGATCCCCTCAGCATACAGAAATGTGCTGTGAGGTGTCACTAGAACTGAACAAACACGGGAATGTTTGGGGAATAAAAAAAAGGCTTCTCTCTCTTTCCTTGTGCCTGTGCCCTTCCTTCTCCCCATCAGCACGGAGCACATGAGGAGACATCACAGACCCCACTTGTCTGAAATTCCCTGAAATAAATGGAGAGCTGGAGACACTTCTCAGAACTCCATTCCACAGCACTTGTGTGGTCTGCTCTTGTTAGAAAAATTATCTCCCTGAACCCTGCCTCTCTCACTGTCATCAGCCCTGGATGTCAGAGCCTAGTAGCACTGGCTGACTTGTAATTATTTTTTACTATGCTGCTTTGTCTGCACTAATCCTTTGAAAGTAGCTTTACTGCACATCTGAAATATTATGATGCTATAAAACCTCTGTAATATTTATAAATCCCTTAAGACATCATAAAGAGAGAAAGAAACCTCCCCACAGAGTTCATCTAGCATAATTACATATACATTTCCCTCTGATTAATAAAAAATGATCACTTCCTTATGTAAAGATATTCTTCAGCTTTCTTTCATTAAGGCTATTTTTTTCTTTCCGTTTTAAATCTGTTTCATGTGTCCCTGTATAGTAAGGTACCTCAGAAGAGATTTTCCCAAAACAAAAGACACAATGAAAAGAACCACCACAGAGCATCGTCAGTTGAGCTGGGAGCAAGGAGACAGACGAGTCTCTCACTACGTTTTCACATCTCCTAACTTAAGCATTTCATCACAGAATGTCCTGGAATATCTTCAAACATCAATGAGTGTTGGTGTGTCATTGAACTAAGTAGGCAGGGAAAAAAACTGATAAGTGGAATCTTGGCGAAAAAAAAAAAAGGGAAAAAGAAAAGCTAAGACCCAGCACTTGTCCCCCACCCTACAAAAGGGCTGGCTTAGACTTTACTGAGGCTGATTAAAGGGAAACCTGTAAATTCACACCTGAAGAGGCATAATCAGCACAAGGCACTGGTCCCTTCTGAAACATTGGTGAGGAACATGATTAGTGTGAAACCACCGACACTGGGCTGGTGCTGGCTGAAACTGGAACTTGTTTTGTGCACGGATTTTAGAAATGCCATTGAATGTGGTTTTGCCCTGCTCAGAACAGCACGTGGATCACATTCATCACCCGCTTAAATAGGATCAAGTTTGAACTAAGCTTTGAGAAAGCTTTTCATATACAACTCCCTCTCTGGTGCTCTCCACAATCAAATATTCCATAGCCCCAGGGAGCCACTGGGCAGCATTGCTTTTAGACAGCCTGAAAAGGACCTGCAAAAAGGAGCAAAATAAACAAAGATAAAATCACCTGCTCATTTTTTTCTAATACTGTTGTAGTCCTCTGAATTTGCAGGAGAAAAAGATCTGCCCAATCTGCCCACAGTTCCTTAGGCAGGAGTTCTTTACTCCTTGGAATCACATCAAGTGAGGTGGCTGGTGGAGTCCCAGAGCTAAAAGCCAACAGTGAGCAGGGCAAAGACAAGACACAGAAATTTCTGCAGTGCTTCCTACTTCTCCCCACAGTCATAAGAGCAACACAACCACAGTTCCAGCGCAATCCCTTTCCCTCAGTCCCCATCACACCACAGCAGACCTTAATTCTATCTCACACCAGACATGCCAGGTGTGTGAATGTGGGACAGAGCTGCACAATCTCTTCCTTTCTGCATGCTCATCTACCTTCTCTGCCTTCCTTGTTCGTTAAATACATGCCGAGGAGTCCTTGGGAGTTCCCAGCTCACTCTGTGGGGTATATCTGCATTCTGGATGTGATACTAAGATAAGATTTCATGGGATGATGTATGATCATTCCTGTTCTGTTTGAATCAGTAGAGTCAGAAATAAATAAACAGACATGGGGAAGGATTAAACCTACCATGGTGCTGCTGCTCCTTCCACCCCTTCTCTGCCAACCAGTCAGCCAGCAAACACAATGCCAATTGTCTCTTTATATAGTGTCACCAAGGATTAAAAATATGCCTGCTCCAACTTTAGACAATAGATGTAAGGTTGGAAAATGCAGTAATTGGATCCCAGTACCATTCCAAGCATCTGTTCCATGCACAGCTTTTGCTTTCACAGAAATAATGCAGCAGATAAGTAGAGGAGGCAGTTGGGATAGAATTGTACAGCACTGACAGCAAGTTTGAGCTGAAGGGGTTTTCCCATGTACTGCTAAATAACAGACACAGGGCATGCACTGGAAGATTTTAAGTGGACGTGGCATCCTGAAAAAGCAGGAAGGGAAACACACTCCTTGAGAAGATGCTGGGGAAATCAGCAATAAATCCTGGCCACTTGAGTAGCCCCAGAGCCTGGTGCAGGAATTCAGAGCTCCAGCAAAACATCTGAGGCTCTGCAGAACTGCATCTGTACCTAGAGGGTGGAAAAGGACCACTCTGCAAATGGCAATAAAGTGACTCAGATCAGGTCTCTTTTCCCTGAATCTATAAACATGCCTCAAGTCTGGGGCCATGTCCCAAGATACTGCAAAGTTGTGGAGAGTCATGGACTTCAAAGCATGAAAAAAGAGATGTGTGGTAATGAATATGGCAGTGGGAGCAGGAGGAAACAGGAGGCAGCGTAGGAGCCACAAAGGCTGTGTCTCCCAGGGAATGCTCAGGGACATTAATACACATTCCATCCCATTGGAATTACTGCAATGGGCCAAAACATTAACCAGTTTGAAATTGCATAATTCCACTGACATGAAATCAGGGCTCCTAAAGGTCTAATCTGTATCTCTCAGTGTATCTATACAGGAACATCAGAACATTAAATTCAGCAGAAGCAGTAGGTCCTTCAGGAAAGACCTGCATCTGAAATTCTTCTCTCCATCAGTCACCTCAACCTTGAGTCACAGCAGCGCTTAACCAATTAACTGAACTTTGAGACAGATGTGTATTTAAGTTTCTCATTTAACAAGGACCTTGTTCTTTCTCCAGGTCCAGCCCCTTGAAGTGCTGTCATCTCTAATCTTAGATCTGACTGCATGCTCTTCAGGGCAAGGACTGCTTTAGCTGCTGTGGGGCACCTCAAACACCTACAGGGATAATTAAGTAATAAATAGGCATAATACAGCTCATCTGGCTTTAGTGAAATTGCCGTGGATGCACGTTGGAAGTTAGCCTGGTGTTCATCGTTCTGACTTAGTGACATTATACCAGTCCCCAGTGTGACAATGTGAAAATAAACCCCTCAGTCCCTCTGTCTGCAAGTGCCTGCTGGAGAGCAGCCCCAGGTTTGTGTCCTAGGCTGGGTCTGAAAACCTGAAAAACTCAGTGAGGTCTCTGAGGGAAGTCCTACACAGTTTCCAAGGTCCATTGTGATAAAGATGTGTTGTGTTCACCGGGTTGGATACTGATCATCAGAGCTCTTAAACAGCCACTTAACTTTTAGGGAGGAATAGTCCCACTGAAATCCATGGAACAGCTCACAAACCTTCATGTGAGAATGTGGTTACTCATTCTGCAGGATCAGTGCCCTAATCCCAACAAATGAGACAAATGAGCAGCAACGTTGCCACTGAGTCCACTGTGCCTGGGATTCCATCCTGTGAATTTTGTGTCCTTTCTTGGAAGAATCCTTATCCTTTCACCCAGCCATTTCATGGTTTTGTCTTAGCAGCTTTGTTAACAAATTTTTGTATTGTTTTATTGGGAGTTTTGTTTTCTCTTATCTAGTATACCATCAATCATCATTGTTATTATCAATTTGCTCCTTAGTCTTTTAGCTTGATCTGCAGGCATTTTCCAATAGTGCCTGCATTTTATGCATTGATCTTTATCTTTTCACAGAATTTCTATATTAAATGAATCCTTCCAAGCTGTTTTTAATGACATGACACGTTGGGATAAAACCCACACAATGATGTGTGTTTGTAATGCACATGTCCTGAGAGACCAGAACCCTCTCTGCTTAGTCTGTGAAACAAATCCACAGAGGAATTAAGGGAGACATACATCTTGGCTTTAAAGGTCTGCTTCCTTCTGCAACTGCCTCCAAATTATAGAAAGGCTCCAGACTGGAGAGGGGAGGGAGAGAAGGGGGAATAACATAAGGACTGAAAAAGAAAGGCTTGAATTTAATTGCCCTAAAAATTTCAATCATTCAATCTGGTAATTAGAGAGCTGGCTGATTCAGAAAGCAATTTCATTTGAAAAAAAAAAAAAAAAAAAAAAAAAAAAAGAGCCCAACAAGATAATTGATGCTAAGTGAATATTTTACCTGAAATATTAAATACCAAACTTAAGTCTGCCTCCAGGGCCCTTTCTGCTACCCCTTTTTGATCTGTCTTTCTACTTCTTTGTATTTTCTTCTCACACGACTCAACAGAACAGGACACTCCTTCAGAGAATCAGATTGTCACAGGGACAGGTCTATTTGAACTCTCTGTGCTGTGAAGGAACCAACATAATGATTTATTAGTAAAAAAAATAATAATAATAAGTCTCCTGAGATGCAGCCTGGCTGCAAATCTCAGTGAGATTTTCCAGTGCTGAGTCTCTGTGTCTGGCCACGATCACAGTCTGATGTCCTACCAAGGGGAACAGTTTTCTTTAGAAGCTGATCATGCACAGGGTAACAGCTTTCTTTGTCAACCTAACAAGGATTAGCAGCATGTTTCATGTTTAATTCTGGACTCTCTGGTGCCACGAAATGATACTTCAAGGTAGAGCTGTGCAGTCCTGCAGAGCACTGTGGGTGTTGGTGTCACAGGGGTCTGATTGCAGAAGTCTCTTGGCAGGATGGAGAGAGGAGCTGGTTTATTGCACACTGCTCAGGAGAGGTAACTGCTCATTCTCTAATATTTAATGGCCTAATGAACAAGGGCAGCATCCCATACACACCTTAAAGGAATGTTCTGTACCTGGAAATTAGGAAGGTAATAATTTATGCTACATTTATAGGTGGAGAAATGATTAAAAAAATGCACATGACACATTGGATTCTGGTTTTCTGTGATGTTCTAAGTGCTCACCTGTGCAGCATTTTCACACAAAATGTTACATTTTATTCCTGTTAGCAATGTTAAATTTTAATCTTAAAATACCTTTTAAAGTGAGATTCCACATCTATTACTGCTCAGGAAACCCACATCAAACGTATTCAGGTGCCTTTGCAATTTCCATCTTTGAGATGGATCATGAGAAAGTTAGTGATCTCTACAACATTCACGATCTAAAAAGGCAGATGGCAGGTCTTGGGGACAGTTCTTGTGGGGAGATGGGATGCCAGATGCAGTGCCAAATGAAAAAAAATCCACTAATACTGAGTATGCTATGTAGAAAAAAGTAAGTACTTCTGTAAGTACTGGGGCTATTGCAGGCTATTGCAACTTCTGAGACCATCTTCATACCACAACATGACTCTGCTCCTGCCCAAGAGAGTCTCCTGGCCTTTCTTTGGGTGGATGTCTTCAAAAGAAGACCCATGGCAGTTAATCAGGCTTGGGATAGTCCTGCCAATAGGTGGGAACAATCCCCTGACTTTTAGGAGAGCTGCCTTCCATCCTTCACACCAAAGGACTGCAGTTTCTGTGCAAGTCCTGGAGCTGAGCAAACTCTGGGTCAGGAGTATAAACCAAGGCACTAAAGGGAGAACATAAGTTAATTCCAGCAAAGCCACTAGGCAAAACCACCAAGTTAAGATGGATTTCATCCCTCCAGAGAAAATTAGCAACTTGTCCTGGACCACCCACTTTTCCTTAAATACCTTAAATTTATCAGGAGCTCCTGTTCTTTTAAGAGCCATTATGATGACCTTTTCTTTTCCCTGTACAGTTGTTCTCTCAGTAGCTGATCAAATTCTTCATACAGATGATATTCCTTCATACCTCATGCTGCTCAGGAAGTCTGGTCTCAATATTGTATTTTAGAGCTTGACAACAAAGCAAATCTCAGGCAAGTGAGTCTTGTGTTCACCATGTACAGAGCTCCTGCAGTACAGGTACAGAAAAGAAGCTATTGCAGACACCTCTGCAGAATCTGAAATGAATTAAACAGTGCAAATCCCACTGTGAACCTCCTCTCTCTGTCGAGCAGAGACACAAACACTGTTTTAGAAACAGCCAGGGCTGCTGTAACTGTTAATTAAGTTCTGTGCATTTGTTGTTCAGGACACTGAATGCAAACCCCCTTCTCTGAGCTACCCTCCCTCTCTGAGAATTCATAGCCACTATCTAATCTGACAAAAACTGTGTACTCTTTTATACTTGGAGGTCACTTTATGTTACTTACAGTGTGTTGCATTATGTCAAAAGGCATAACACAACATAATGAAAAGCAGACTAATATAACTCAACCTGACATCAATGACATAATATGATGTGGCTACTGAGAAATGCACTGTTGTCATTGTTTTGTGTTTTCATCTGATACCTACTTGCCATTCCAAGATGGGGCATTTGCTGCAGAATTTAGAGAAGGTTACAGACTGAGAATGCCTGATTCTGCTGTGGCTCCCAAAATTTTTGCACTGAGATCACTTGGTTGGATTTGCTGGGGCTTCCTCCTGATTTACACTAGCAAGAATCAGGCTCTAAAAAATCATCACATAAAGAGCAATTACATTAGGAAAGCCATCAAGTTGGAAAATGCAGCTCCTGGGAGTAAGGAAATGACAACATTGTTACAGTCCCGGTAACCTTAGCTCTGCCCTCCTGGGCAGTAAAGGAGCCTGCAATGTTTTTCCTGCAGGATGTCATTTCATTTTGTAGGACTGTGTAGCAAAGCAGCTGTTCAATATTTCTCTTAACTTCTTCACGTAGTCTGAGGTCCCATATCTCATTTGCTGCACATCAAACAAATCCTTTTGTGGCTTAGGTACTTTTCTTCTTCCTGTTTTTATTTGCTATTGTATTGTTCTAATTACCACAGTAGATGTGCATTTCAAAACCAAGGCTGAATCTGTCTTCCCAACACACCCATAAGGTTGAAACACACTGTTATTCCTTCCTTGTTCCACAGACAGGGAGCAGAAGCACAAAACTGCATCTATAGACCCAATGGGACGTCTGTCCTGGACAATGCTACAGCACATGGCAGCAAAATTCCAGCCTTTTGCATTAATTCTTTATATTTTATTCCCTGGCTACTTTATCCTGCCCAGATCCTCAGTGGAAAAAAGCAGCAATGAGCCTCATTTGTGAAAGCCTTGGGCAGCAATAGGTGAAAATGGATTGTTCTGGCAATGAATCTATCCAGCAGAACCAAAGCAGGAGACCCAACAGTAAAAAAATAATTGAGCTGATGGATTATAATGAACCCCGCCATACTTTCCACTAGAGTTTTACAGACAAATCCACAAAAAAATCCATCTCTGGCCTCTTCACCTCTCTAACACAGGCCATAGAGTTTTATTTCTCAGTTTCAAGCCCACATCTTCTGGTTGGGCAAGAACCTATTCTTAAGCATTGATGTTGTGGTTATTATTGATACTATCTTATGTTGATGGTGGTTGGCCAAGCCAGCTGAAGCCATGGCTTCCTCAGGGACACAACTGAGCTCCCAGTGACTCTGAGCAGGGTGGTCAGTGGGCTCACCCTCACATTCCACATTCCAGCATGTCCTGCACTCCCACCTCATGCTGCTGGTCATTCCAGGGGTAGCATCTTTGCATGGACTGTTTGGGAGGCCTTGGAAGCAATGGGACAGATCACAACACTACTGCTGCAAGGTGGAATTTGATGAGAATATAATTAGTTTCTGCTGACAAAGCCTGTTCTTCCTGGCCAGAAATGCTGCTGAGAAGTTCAGGTTTAGCAAAGCAGAAGTCAGGCATGGAAGGAGGTTAAAGGAAAGCTAAAAAGCTCTGGGAAACCAGTGAGGTTTAGACATCTGCCAACATTCTGGCAAGGTATCCCCACAGAAAGGAGTTACATTCACTTAAAACTTTCCAAGACTGAAGGAACAACACTTGACAAATGGTTCTCCCTGTCAGAAATTTTACCTGAATATTTCTGTCTTTTATTTAAGTTTTAATGGGGGTCTACTGTGCCATTTTCTGTTAGGATGAGATCTTATTTTCTAAATTAATCTGCTGCATTTGTAATTTCTGTCTGTACCAACACACGTGCATTATTTTTGCAAATGTTTACAATATGGCATGGAGCTTCCTAAAATTTCGGGGTGAGCAATTGGAACTCTTCACCTGTAATCTTATAATGTAAGGTTCTACCACCTCTGAAAAAAATTCAGCACAGCAGAATCCAATTTTGTTTACAGAAAATGATATCTAAATATTGACCCAGCGACTAAATTCATGTCAGGTGTTTGTGGTTTAATTGCAGATGAGTCTCAGAGTTGGTTGGGTCACATCACACTGAGATTTGGAGCCAGTGATGCCCCATTGCAGACACACACACAGAGAGAATGCAATAGGACAACCACCTCAGAGTACAGAACAGATTTTAAGACACACCATCCATACAAGAACTAGAAAAAGGACTGCCAAATGAGGGACAATTCAAGAATTTAAATGCAGTGGAAAATGCCAACTGAAGTAGTCACTTTGGAAATTATGGATATAATAGCTTGGCATTGCTTTGCAAATGTTGAATGTAGAACATAGTAATATCCCTCCAGCACAGTAGCTGTAAATCCAGGAGCCACAAAGGCATTTAACAACTTTTTGTAAATGTCACAAGTTCCTAATTCAAACCTTTGGCACTTTTCTAAAAAATTGTTAGGGAGGAATCATCACATGGCATAGTAACAAACTCCTCTGTTTGTATTAATGAAATAACCCACACACCTAAACCTGGCTTAAAATTATGAAAGGGAGCACAGCACATAAGAAAGATGCCATATTCTGACCTCACAAACAGCAGCATAAACCCATTGTCAGCTCTTAGAAAAAGTTGGATCATTTGGGACTGACCATCATGAGACTGAGGACAGAATCTGGACCCTTTGCAGCATTCACAGAATCATGGATTGGTTTGGGTTGGAAGGGAACTTTGAAGGTCAGCTTGTCCACAGTGATGGAAGCTGTGGTTCCACTGCAGTGCAGGAGCTGCAGGTGAAATGTGCAGGAGGGAGGATTGTCCTGGCAGTGAAAGCTCAGTTGACACAGAGGATGAGAGCACATCCTGCCAGTGAGGAACCTCAGGGTGGGATCCTGACAGTGCTCAGCTGTAGGACGAGCTGAGCACCTCCTGTAAAAATCTTCAGAAAACAGACAGACACATTCACAATGATGCTTCAGCACCTTCAACCCTCACACTGACTCACTGGGGACTTACTACCTGAGTGCTTTGGTGGCTGTGGGTAGAACTTGCATGCCCTGAGCCATGCCTGAGTGTCTTTGCTCCTGCCTTTGCCAGTCTCTGGCAATCCTTACTCTGAGCTGAGACTAATCAGGTTCTTTTAACTTAGGACCCCCCAAGCTATCCTCGTTCTGTTGGATGGATTACCTTGTTGTGACACGTCTCAACCTGCTGCTCGACTCAGTTCTCTTGCTAACCCATTTTATATTCCTGGCACTTCAAAACACAGACATTAGTTATGTATGCATGCGAGCCAACCCCAATGTACTCAGAAATGCAACACAAAATCCCCTGCTAGTTTGAAAATACACACTACAGTCACTCAAACAGGAGGAAATGCAAATGCCACACTCAGACACATTGGCATATTCCTGTTTAGTCCATACAAATATCCCAAAAGCAAGACTCCACAACCCAAAAGTCATGTTTTAGAGGACGCAGTGTTTGAAAAATAACAATAAAGTGTAATAATTCCCTCTCAGATGGGTTGAGATCCTTGAGGAACTAGTCTTCCTCCATTGTCTGGGAAGGAAATACCTTTAACTTGAGCTTTCAGGTTTAAAAGCAATCTGAGCCTTGAATCCAACATCCTGACCATACAGAGACTCCCTAAATCCCAAAACCTAAAGCCCAGAACATGAGAACAGTCAAAACTGAAATGATCTGGATGCACAGAGGGTTGAACTTTTGTAAGAAACAAACTTGACCCACATCATGCCTTTCAGTAGAAATCAAGACCAAGGCTTCTAGAAGCCAAAATCTCTCCTGAAAGGAGGAACAGCAAACAGGTGCGTCCTTTACTAGTGGTTGCAGGTTGTGGTGACACTGCTCCACAAACCATCTGTTGTCCCCTCAGCAGGGATGGAAGCTGCTCCTTGCTGAGGAAAACAAGTGCAGGAGAGAAGAGCAGTGGGCTCCTCTCTTCCACCAGGGCCCAGGCAGCTGCAGGATTCTGGGCTTGGTCCAGGCTTGGAGCCTGGTCCCTGCAAAGGGGGGGACACTGAACACATACTTTGTCCCCAGAATAATTTGGGAAAGACACTTCCATGGTGCTGCTCAGAGCAGCTGTGGGTAGACACTGTGCATCTCCTCACTGAAAAAGTACAGAGCAATGCACGGAGGAAAATCTCCTTTGGGGAAGGAATCTAAACTGGGAGATGCTTACCATAACTGTGGCTCCCAGCCTAAATTCCACCAACAGCTGGATTACAGGTAATAGCAATGACTGCAGAGGCAGGGCCAACGCAACTTCCCACAGGGAGCCAAAAACTTAACAAGCTCTTCAGAAGACAGGATTAACAAATAGACACCTCTTTCAAGGTTTTACTTTTCATAGGGTGAGTGAATAATTCTCCCTCATCAATGACAGGCACTGAACTCATTCTGTATTGAAAGGGAAAATGCCAAATAACCCAGAAAATTCTCTGTGTTCATTTTCAGACATAAGGATGCCATTCAGAACTCTCTGGTCACATGTATGTATCAGTTATCGGGAGCACAGAAGCAAACAAAGTCCCCCAGACAAGTCTGCTGTTACTCCTAATCCAAGGTTCTTAAATATGCCAGGCAGAAGGAAATCCAATTTTCATTAATCTCATTAAGCCAGACGCTCTTTTGCCTGCTGAGTGGCCACTTCAGTGAGGCAGGTAAATGTACAGTCTGTTTAAACCCTATTCTTGTCTCTTGTTTCCTGAGTTTATATATGACCAACCCCTCTTCACTCATTCAGCCACTGTAGCTGTGCACTTGTGCAGAAACCCATGTGGATAAACGTGGGTTAGTGATGAGAGAGAGGTCATTTGCATTTTGGTGTTTGTCAGTGTGACATGCAAAGAGTTTCTGTGCAAGGAGGCATCAGTTGCATGCCATCCTGCTTTTGGTGTTTATAATTTTATTTTTTATATAAGGAAACAGACAAATATTCAAGGCTAATAGAGGTGCCTTTAGGAAATCCAATCATCACTCCACACTTCTCCTGGACAGTTTGCCTGCTTCTTACCTGCAAGCTCACTGATCATGGAAGAAAGGACAAATTTTAGGTACATTACTCCTATATTACCTACTCCAGTCTTTAGGTCAAGGAATGTGTCATGTATCCTGAGATTTCAGTAGGAGCTCTAGGATACTCAGGGATTTTTTAATCAAGTCACTTATCTACTTGATGGAATGTACAATATTAGTTCCTCATGTATAAGATAGGATGTCAAGGTGTCCTGCAACGTTAAGTGGTTAAAAAAAATACACCCCAGAGCTCTTCAAGTAGCTCTCTCTCGTTGTAAACCATGCTTGACTTCCTGATTTGTTTGAGGAAAAAGCCACTGAGTGTGTAGACGTCTTTTTTCCCTCTTAGCCACAATTCCTTTGAGAAATCCAACAGTGAAGGTGGATACAATTATTGTAAATAATGTTGGATAGAACCCAGAGCAGATGAAGGTGGGAGGATACAGCTCAACAAGAACAGAAGTGGTTTATAATGAGAGAGGGAATATTTCAATCTCAGCATGGCTGTTATTATGTCCTACACATTAATTCAGCCAAGCAGTCTTGAAGTAGCAGAATGAGTTTGTACTCACTGAAGTGGCAGGCACTTGGCATGGCTGCCTTCCTTTCTACTCTCACAATTAATACTTTCCTGATTTCTCAGAGAAGAATATATGAGACTTAAACCTTGTGAGGCATGAGGCATCTCACAAGGTCTCAAAACTTGCAATATTGCAGCCTAGTCCATTCACAGCAGTAGGTATTTCAATTTTAGTTTTATTTTGATTATTTCCTGTATTTTTCCTAGAACTGTGGGTCATGATCCATCTTCTTGAAAAATAAGCCCTAATAATTCTATCAGAGATGTGAAATCTTTTGCCCAGGTACACCTGCGGTTTGATAGTTTCCTAAACCTTCCCCTACAGTTCTCATGGAACTGTCCACTTTGCCTTGAACTGTCCTTCTTACAAGTGAGCCACCAGCATGTGAGCTGGTGTAATGGCTTACCTCAAAATCCAGAGGTTTTTCTCCATCTTTGTTTAAATCCCTGTACCCTCACTGTGCTTTAATTTTCTAGACATTCCTGACTTCTGCACAGGTGGAGGTCACCAGTCCTTCCAGCCAAAATGTGAATAAGTTCTTTTTCTCCTTTTCCTGACAATGTCCTGCAGGAGCTGCAGGGCAGGATTATTGTGCTCTTTATGAGGATCTTTTTTCACGCTGCTTCCCAGAGCTAAAGCTGACAGAAAAGAGAAGGACAGGAAATGTGAGGGGATTATTTCCAGGCTGACAGAGGTACCCATGAGTAACATCTTCAGTGGTGCCATTCTAAACCCTTCATCTCTGTATAAGAACTTTGCATTCCCAAACCTGCTAAAATCCTGAAAGTTTGAAGTGCAATCCTGCTACGGTTAATTTAAGTCAAATACAGCCTGACTGTTTGGTTCCCTAAAGGATCTAACTATAAATCATATATCCTTGTGACATCTCCCATATCACAGAAGAAGAAAAATGCCCCACATCCTTTTTCTGTGTATTTTTCTTGTCACTTGCCTTGCACTCACATGTGCCTCTCCCTGTACCAGGGGTTTGTTCCTTGCTCCACAGCTGTGCATTATTCAGTACAACAGACCCCAAGCCCACAACCTCATTTCTGGGGTGCTATTGCAAGTCTGATAGAGAGATAACTGCAGCCAGCAGTGAAAACTGCTTTTAGGCAGCACAGCCTGGAAAGGAGCAGATCCAGGCAAGGGCTGTGTGCCTGCAGCCCCCACCGACTGCAGCCCAGGTTGTGGCAGCTCAGCAGCTCTCAGCATCTCAGAGGGTTTATTCTGCAGCGTGAGGAAAGCAGTGTGTGACTGGAAACCACAGCTCACAGCCACTTCTCCCTGGGTGTTGAGTGAGAGCCTGAGCGCTTGCAGACCGGCCCTTACCTTTCCCAGGCGGGAATAAAAACAAAACACGAAGCTGAATTTATTTCTAGCCAGCGGAAATTTCATATTGAGGGTTACAGGCATCCTGTGCCTCTTAAAAGCAAGTAATAAAATGCTGCTCTCAATTACAAATTGTATTTACATTTTAAACCCCCATATGGTTTGGGGGGGTGGAGGGAGGTTTCAAATGCATTAGCAGCAGCGCTGTGCCATGATTAGTTACAATTTTTTGCTCTTTGTAAAGAACAATTAATGCCTCCACCTTTTTTCTTTTCTCTCTTGCAAACTTAGCCTGTGGCTATGCCAGGTATAGTCAGTAAAAAAGACACAACTCCTGCCTCATGTTATGAACCAAAACAAGCAAGTGCATGGAGATGACCATCTCTAAAGGGCCTCCTGGAACAGGATTCACATGCTGAGTATAAATTCGATAACAATTGATTTTTCTTATGTAACTTTCTGGGCTAAACTTTCTGAAGTGCAGGGACATTTACCAGGAAAATGCAAAACACATGCAAATGTGCACAGCTCCATCCTCCTGTGCTAGGAAAGGCAAATCCCTTCTCCCTGCCCTCTAGCACAGTTGAAGACAAAGCACTCCTTGTGTTACGTGGTCACAACAGGACCTGCTAAAGGGTTTAACCCAGCATTCTTATAAGTACCAAAAGGCCACAATTAGGTCTCCTTGGAACTTTCTCCAGGTTGAAGAACTCAAACTACATCAGCCTTTCCTCATAGGCAAAGTTCTTCAGCCCTCAGACCATTTTTATGGCTGGCATCCTCCAGCAGATCCTTCCCTGTGCTGGGACCCCAGAGCTGGATGCAGTGTTCCAGGAGGGAATCCCACCAGAGCACAGGAGAGGAGAAGAATCCCTCCCTCACCTGCTGCTCACACTGCAGGTTGAGCCCAGCACTCAGGGCTGCTCCTGATCCCTTCATTCCCAGATTGGATTGATCCCAGGGGTTGCTCTGCAGAGTTGGGAACAGAGCTGGGAACAGAGCTGGGAGCAGAGAGGTGAACAGAACTGGGAACAGAACTGGGAGCAGAGCTGGGAATGGAACTGTGAGCAGAGTTTTGCCAGTTTACCACAGCAAACCTGTTTTTCTTTTATTTACAAAGAATACATTTATGACACAAAGACTATTAATGCTATTTCATTAGTTTTACTGCTTATTTAGATATTTCCCTAGGAGACTAATATAGCATTACTGTTGTGCTGCTATTTCAGCTTCTGTTTTTACAGGAGTTTAGTTTGAAGCTAAGCCATTTGGCCCATCTGGGGCTAAGCTGAGCTCAGAGCTCGGCTTTGGACAAGGAGCACATTTGGTGTAATTATATTTGTGGGTTTAGGTGTTTGGGGTGTATTTTTTTACTGTATATCTCTATAATAGAAAGAAATGGCTGTAATTTATAGCCCAGCATTTGGCATGTAGCCTGTCAGATCCAGGATTATTTTTTATGGCTGAAATTTTAAATTTAGGTGAGAATTTCAAAGAAGCTTGGTACTCACAATTAAGGAAGATGTTCAGTGCTTCCAAGCTCAAGAATTCAAAAATCATGAATCAGGCATGAAAATACCAGTATTAACTCCAAATAAGAAGACATGGACAAAAACTGACACCCACACATCCACATGGATATACAAGTACCTCTGAGTAAGACTAATATTAAATTTTGTATCAAATTCACTCCTAATGAAAATTTATGTTTCCATATATTTTGTAATATTTGTGACATTGAAAAAATCTTATAAGCAAAACCATTTTGATGTTGGATTAAGTATACTTAAGACAGTAAAATTAAAAATATTTTTATTTTGCTTAATAATCAGCAGTTTTCAGTGAGAACCTGGGACTAAATTTGTCTCCATGCCACAATATTGTATCAGTTTGACTCAGGACTATGGGTTCCTTTTCTTTAGCGTTCCAGTATTTGTTTTCCATATGCATTTTTTTCCCAAGCTTTTCTCTACAATAATAAAAGCTCAAAAATTCCTGTTTTGAGTTTCACACAAGCAAAGATTCTCTAATCAACCAGCTTCAGGAACTCCACACCTAAGAAGAACACTAAGCATGATAAGAATCACAAAAGCATCAGGAGAAACTGAACAAGGTGTGTTGCTTTCCTTTGTCAAGAAAGCTGAAACTTTGCTTTCTTTGCAAGAGTTCAAACCCCAGCATAACAAATACCTGCCCATAAAGAGAACTTCTAAGACTTTCTGAAAAATAGAATTGCTCTTTTAGGTGCCTTTGTAGAGCAAATACTCATCGGATGGTACAAACAAATGCCAACAGAAAGAGAACTGTAGTCAAAACATGTTCTGTGAGTGCACCCACATTGCACTGCACATTTATGAGTGCACTTATAGAACATTTACTGCACTCTGCAAATGTAATTGCAATTGTTTAGGCCCTGTGAAAACGGGAAATTCACCCTGACCCAGCTTCTTCCAGAGGTATCCCAGAGCAATGGAAGTGTGCTGCTGACTTCCACTGAGCTGGGAGCCAATCCTCAGAGTGAAAAGGTGAAAAAGGCTCTGCAGGACTCTCAGAGTGTATCCTGCATCCAGGACTTTGAGAGCAGGTCCTGCTCCAGAATTTTGAACAGGTCCTGCACCCAGGCACAATGGGAAAAGTGCTGATTGTATCCTACTACCCCAGTGCACAACAGGGCTGCAGGGCCTGATGCTGTTTTCCTAAAGCAGAAGCCCACTTGCCCGTGTTATTGTAATGCACAGAAGTGATGCCTTGGTGCTGAAATCCCGAGAAGCAATGGCACATTAACACCATGCTGCTGGAATACATCAGGGCAATTGTGCTCTCTGCTGTGTTACTGACTGCAGGGCATCGCAGTAACAGCACTCCAGTAACCCAGTCCCCCTGCTGAGGTGAAAAAAACATCTTAATGGGAGACCCTGACATTTCTGCAGGCCTATCTACATTCCTGCAAATCAACACTGCGATTGCCCTAGCATGAGGTCACAGGGAGCCCTGTAAAAACATTCAATCACAAAAAAGTCCAAACCCCAAGTCAAAACATAACTCACAGGAGTAGTGAAACCATACTGGGCTCCCAGCTAACTGCACTGACTGGGGAAACAATCAGGGTGGTGAAAGAAGGGCATTTCAGAGCTCTTCAAGAAAAGCTTTAACGGTGTTCTATATCTTGAGTCAAAAACTCAAAAGCCTGCAGTGGTCACAGAGCAATTCACTTGGAAGAATTCATGCAAAATGTCATTTGTTCTGGCTACTGGATCTGAAGCTACCAGGGCGTATAACTGTTTATTCAGGTTTTAAAGCAACACTGATCCTCCAGCCAGGCCTGGGAACATTTCAGCAGACCCTGAAACAGAAAGAATTACCTATACAAAAGAGTGGCACAAGATAAACTGAAATAGTTTTTAAAAAAGCATAAGCCTGTCATAGAGATTCTCTTTCCAGTTCCAGTGATAACCTGCTGTTCATATTGATTTTGGGTAAGTACAGCATCAGCTGGAGATTAAACCTTGCCCCACCATGGCTCTGACACAGAGTCCTTCTTTTGTCTCAGTTAAAGCTCAGTCAGTGTAAGGGGGCTACAATGGAAAGTTTGTGCAAAGTGAACCAGAACATGGCTACACAGCAGTCACCATGTAGAAACCAAGTTGAGAACTAAACACACAAAGGCCTTGTCCCCTTCCAAAGCTGGGTCTGTGGGGATCAACTCCAGTCCAGCTAGACCTCATATCCAAGCAGTCCCTGAAAGCACAGGGAAGACAGTCAGTGGTCTGGCCTTTAAAGCTCAAAAGCATTTCCATGGGCAAGGTCCTGCTTTCCTCTGCAACCAAAGAAATTTTATTCAGAACTTCCCTTGGAGGTTTTGGGTTCATTTTGATTTTAAATTCCTGTAATCCTGAAATCATGGGGCTTGATTCTTACATCTTGAGGAGTCCTTCCTGTCTGTGCAGAGTGGAAGTAAGAAGCTTCCTGCTGAGAGTGTCAGGCAATCCACACTCACCTTCCCATGGGCACAATGTGCATATCCCAGTGTCTGCCTGTTCCTGACCAGTATCCCAGTGCAGACCCACCTCCAGCTGCAATGCAGGCACCATGGGGACACCAGTGTGATGGCACCTGTCCAGTTCTGCCAGCCCTGCCACAGGGGACGTGACCTCTTGCAGACAGGTAGAACAGACCACGCAGATTGTTCATTTCTTGCCCAATCTCAGTAAGGGCCATCAGAGTTCATCTGTAGAATGAAGCAACATGATTCAAGCAGGGTCTCAGCAAGCTAATGACAAACACTGACAGTGGAACCTCTGTATTCTATTCTGGAGACCAAGCTTTTGCTGCTCATTAATATTTTATATCATTTTTATTCGTTAGCATTTATTCATTTTGTTAAGGTGCTCTGCCAGAGGTAGACATCCACTTCTTGCATACTCAAGACAATCCTTTTCAAGCAAACCTGTGATGCTTGCAACAATCTTTGTGTATTTAACTAATTTCATGGAAAATTTGGGATTTCAGTAAAAAGCTGCAGACTATTTACAATGTTTGTTGTGCATTTGGTTTGCTGATGGTGGTTTTGGTGAAAAAAAAATTGAGTGAAACTCAATTAATCAAAACAATCCTGTTTCTGAAAAAAGACTTTGTGTGTTTTCAGATTTCCAGACTAACTCAGAAAGAGACCAAATTTTGTGTCAAAACATGTAAAAATATGACTGTTCAGATTTAAATGTCAAAAATAAATATTGTGTCAGTTTGTGAAGAACTGAGCACAAAGCAGCAGCAAAATGTGAAAATCTTATCACGAAACCCATAAATATTACTTTTTAACCAGCTTCACAGATGCTGCTACACAGAAACAGATCCCATGAATGTGCATAGGAGAATCCCATCAGCAGATAAAGAATCCCATCTTTAAATATTAGAAATACCTAAAATGCCAGAGAGAAAGCATAAAGGGCAAACAGATTTAGTAAATCATGCTGATTCCAGCTATCCCTGAAAAGGTTGTAACACCACCTGCAAAGCATCTAGAATAATAATGATTTCTTTTTTAAGTGAACACACAAAACTTTGAGCAGCCCATTGCTGTTTGTTTCTGTTGGGAGCTGCTTTGTGCTGAGTCTGAAGGGCGATTCCCATCCCATGCCCAGCACACAGCAATGAGGTTAAATTGGTTTGGATGATATCAGCTATTTGTAATTAAACCAGCAGCCCATGGCTGGGCCTTTCTGTGCCCATGTTAGGTGTTAAATTAAGGTCTGATTAAGAGTGTGCTGCTGCAGTGAAGGTCAAGGACTAAAGATCACAAGCTTTGTTTCATCTAATAACAATAAAGACTCTCTGGCTGCCAAATACCACAACAGTCCTTGTTCTGCTATCAGACTGCTGTCCAGCTACAGGGATCTGATTTCACTGGTATCCCTTTTTAAACCCCACTTCTAAGAGGGTTTGTAGCTATTTCATCTGTATTAGGCAGTGCTGTGTTACCTGAGGCTATACAGTGCGTTCTATATGATCAAAGCAGAAATGCAGCAGCTTCTGAGGAAGAGTTATCGTGGCTGAGGGGAACAAAATATCAAGGAAGGAGAAAAAAAGATACAGAGCTACAAAATACCAGGTCATGCCACCAAAGTAAACACCACAGGTAAGTTCAGAACAGGAGACCACACAATGGTGGAAACTGTGCACGTGTGTTTGCTTGGAACAAATCACAGGCTTGTCCCACCAGCAGCCAGCAGGAGAGATGTGTCAGACAGGACAGACAGGAGATAAAAGCAGAGTGGTGAAGAGAAAACCAGCAACTTATTTGCAGGATGAAGACAAGAATTGGTGCATAAGGGTTTCTCCCTGCACAAGTGTTTTCCACAAAGACAGGTCAGCAGGCATTAGCAGAGCAGTTGTCTGTTAGGAAAGAACAAAATTCCTAACAGCCCAAAAAAGCCTGCTCTCAGAAGATTCCCATATCCTTCTCCAATGAGTACAGGGTGCTGGGACATGTTAGTTTCCTGAAAAGGAGTGTGGAGCAGAGTAAGAAACCATATGGCCCCAAAATAATCTCTCACAGACACATCCTATTCCATACTTGGGGTCCAATTTCAGAGCAGATACTGATTCATTTTTCAAGAGTCATCTGAAGTGTCTTTCATTTGCTCCAAGTACTTCATAGACTATTAATAGAGCAGTGTCATACCTGGAAGGACAATTCTGCTGCTCTGTGAGGCTGCACATAGAAAACTCTTTGCAGGAACACACAAAGACACTAAAGTCAGAGCTTGGTTAGTTCTTTGTGAATTGCTTGGTATGTGTGATCCCAAAAGATTCAATCAATGATCTCAGCATGGATTAGTTTCCAAGTCCTTGCTGCTGCTGCTGCTGAGATACAGATCCTGCAGAGCAGACTTTGTTTTGGGAGCTCCCAGACCACCTGAGATCTGAATTGCATCAGAAATAGTGAACACCACAAAATAGCCAGGTGTGAAAAATGACTTCTCCAGAACAAAAGAAATGTGTTCCTCACTGAGAGCTAGTGTCTGAACTGGAAAGCAGCACTTTACTGAATTAAGAGATTCCTGTACACATCATTTCTCACCTATTCATGAAAATACAATGAATCATGTGCTAGTCCCACTTGAGTCCAGTTTTCTAATGATAATGAGAAACTTCTTCTGTCACCACTTAAATTTCAGAACACCAAACCTAAAAAAATTCCAATCAAAGTCAAAGGTTTGCTTTGCTTTGCTTTGTTTTGCTTTGGTTCACCTCCTGATCATTCTTATTCCTGAATTTTGCAAGCCAAGATTGTATGCTGCCACCAGAGTTTTATTGCCATGTTAGAGATGGTGGTGAAAGCTTCTAAACACAGAGGTTTAACACTGAACATACATATCCATATCATCTGGGTGACAGAGCTGGGAAATCCTAATTAACTGCTGCAAGTTGAAGGAAACTGCTTTTGGAAGTGACTGTTCATTTTGACAATGAAACCACTGCTGCTAAGGTACATTTCAGAGATTTAAATTTAAGCACTTCAGCCCGGATCCAAATAACATCAAAGTTCAGTACAGGCAGCAAGTCAGAACAGCACAGCTCAGCCCCTTGCTGGAGTAGCATGACAACATCACGTCCTTACATCTGTGACTTCCCAGGGTGAGTTCCAGGGACTCTGTCACCAGCAAGTGGCCTGGGGATGGCTCTCACTACAAGCAGGAAGTGAACTCAGACTCCTGCTCCTGCCTCTGGAGCTGTTGAGAGAAAGATTGCTTTTGAAAACTTTCCAGTCTTATCCAGGGGAGCTGCATTACGTTATCTCAGTATCTGCACCAGTCCCTGAGCTACACTTAAGCTCCTATAAGAGGGATTGTTCTACATATTATGGTAATGTCATTTATTTATTTTACGCAACTGGAAAATTTAAGGGCAACCACTTCACTTCTGTGCTGTGTAGATTAGTGTTCACAGCAACACCTGCTTACTGAACAGACAGCAAAAAGGCCTTTATATTCCTTTTTTATTGCAATTTATTATTATAGCTTGAATGGTTCCTAGTGACTTCCTAAGATTAATGTTAATATTCTAATCGGAGTCTCCCCTCTGGAGTTTTATTGTAGATTTTGAACATTCATTTCATTTAACATACACATGGGACCAAGTCTGGTGGTTCCAAAAATATTTGTAGTTGGAAATCACAGTGATTTTGTATTAGGCTTGGTGCCAAAGAAATCACAAATCAGAAGTCTGTTATAGAGTAGTTCTAATTTCTTGGCGTCAAAATTCCTCTTTATGTATGTGCAAAGTGTGATGTTTTCCTGGGCTGTATGGCACCAACAATTAACTGAGAAATGCACTGCTTATCTATTTTTCAGGGTTTCTGGTGGACCTAGAGAGCTTGTCTAGCCGGCTGGGGATTCACAGGGATTTTATGGACTTCCTGTGTGAGTCGGAGCCTGCCCATTGGATATGCATCACTCTCTATCACAGCTGGTGTTTTGAACCAAAAGTGTAGAGTAGAAATTTCATCCCTGATTTTTTTTGGCTGGATTGATTGTTTAGTCTAGGAACTCTCAAGGAGACTTTCTAGGTGCTGGAATTCCTCTTATTCTTCAGTCAGCAGCTGATGCTGTATGGTGAACATCAGAGTCTAGATTCACATCTTAGTGAGCAAAGATTTATGTCCCTCCTAACGCTCCTTGACGTTAATGAGTATTACAGACATGTATCCCCATGGATTAAGCTGAGAACATACCCCAGAGTGTGTGTGGAGTTTGTCATTAGGGTATCAGACTATTAAAACCAACAGAGAAATTCCAAGGGTAAGAAAGCAATTGGATCTCTTCCCTCCTCTCTGCTGGAGCACATGTAAGAGATACACTTTAAATCATCTCGTATTTCCAGCCTCTCACGCCGACTCCTGCACTCGTTTTTGGTTAATGACTACAAAGAAGAATTGATTGCCACTTTTAAGGCACTTCCCATAACAACATTATGGGGAATATGTTGCTAGAAGAGAATATTTCTGTAGCTTTATAGTGGTCTGTAATGAAGGAATTTCCATGTGGCTGGGGGAGACAAGGGAGGAGTTTTCCTCAACTGGCTGTTTCAGGGATTGGATCAATACAATGAGATGACCCTGTACATGCCATTATCTGGGGATTGTGACTCCTTAATAAAGGACTATGGATCCTGGGACGTGCCATCTGAGGGCAGAGTATCAGCCACCAAAAGGACAGGCTCTGCTGCAGCAGAGCAGGCTGGTTCCTGCAGATCCATGTGCAGGCCCTTGCTTTCCCCTGCCCAGTGCTCCAGGTTTTGAGGATATTTTGGGAGGCACAATGTCTGCTCTATCATCTGGAAATCCTGGGGACAATGCAACTGCAACCCAGATAAACCAGTCACAGAAAATAGACTCCAGGATGTGAATTCAGTCTCCCCCAAAGCCACATGTAAAACTGACCTGTGGGAGAGAGTTAGTGCAGAATTACCACATCCCTCAACCTCATCATCTACATACAACAAACAACTTTGGAGACAGAATTCTTGGATTTTCTTCCCAATATCCCAGCCGTAGGGCAGACACAATTACTGTGTGTCTGGTTGATAGGAATTTTCTGGGCTGACTCTTGTCACACATGAGGTTTATTAGCCCTGTGTAATCCTGCCTATACCAGCTCACTGCAAGATGGAAATAAAAACTTCATGCTTCTCCTCAGAGCCACTTGAGACCTTTTGGAGAAAATTTTCATAGGAGAATTCTAATTTGGCTAATTTGAAAGCACTGGCTCCTGGATAAGTTGCTCCCCTGGAAACACACCCATTGCTCCCTCAGTAAAAGGAAGAAAACAATACTAACAGAGATTTCTAAAATATTTTGAGATCTGTGAATATAAAGGGCTGTCTGTAAAGTGTTTAGAAAACTTCAAAAAAAAAAAGGTGCTACATAAATGCATATTTATTGCAGTGCTGACATTCTTGTGGCAGCTCTGAATGCAGAATCAAAAGCAGAGGGGGCAGAATGTAAGTCAGAATAAGAAACTGTCAGCCTGTAGCCTCTATCTTAAACTACTTTGAAATGTTGCAGCCATTCAGAGAGTCTAGTTTGCCAATATTGCATGTCCTACAGCAATTATACCAATCTGGAATATAAATTTTTCTTCCCCTTTCTGAGAGAAGGAAAAGCTCTTAAGAGATACACACAAATGAAGCTCTAATCCCACAAACTTTAATGCCTGTACCTAATGTCAGGCAGCAGAGTTGTCCCACTGATTTCAGTGGCTCTGCTCAGATGCATGTGTGGAAACGTTTGTGTGATTAGAAGTTAATCATAATAAATGCCAGTTCATAAGAGATCCCTGTGTAAACAATCTATTTCTGCATGCAAGTGATGATTTTATTGCTGTTCTGTAATTCTGTGTAGAGGCTTTGTGAAGAAGTCTTATATTTTCTAAAGCACTAGAATATTTCTGATAGTGTTTTTCATTGCTAGCTCTTTGGGGGCTAATTAAAAGAAATATCTGTTAAATTTATTCATTGCTTGGTTCCTTGAAAGCAAGAGGCACCTGGCGTAAACATTAAAAAGAAAAGCAGGCAGCAGCCAGACCTCATCATATAGTAGATGCATTAGGACACTTTATTTATAAATATGAAATTGGTTTTAATGACTTCAAAAGGAGGAAATGCCAGGAAGAGCATAATACGAGCAAGCTCAGTAAAGCTGTCATGAAGATGCCTAAACCCACAAAAAATCTAGAAATTGTACTTGCTCCCCCTTTCTCCTCTCAAATAGGAAGTGGCAATTCCAGCTGCAACAGGCAAAAATGCACATGAAGAGCTGCAGCACTAACCTAGAGAAGCAGTAGAGGAGATGGAGGACCCAAGTGTCTGTCTGCAGGCAAGTGCCATCAGTGGGAGATCAGAAATAGCTTATTTCTACTGAGCTGACTGATTCAGTGAAAAAACCTCTGAATATTGACCCCTATGATTTAAGGCAAAATCCTTAAGGATGTGAAATCCATCCTTCTGTTGGGACAACATTTAAAGAGGCACTTACATTGAGCATATGTTTTACATTCATTTGACTTTAGTTTCAAACAGGCTTAGCACTGTTTCAGTCTGTTCCCACCACAGGCTTTAATAAATCAGTAATGAATCAGTACCTTATAATCCAGCATGCATTCAGCAGTGTCCCACAGAAAGATGCAATAAATTAATGATCAATAGGCCATGAAAGTGAGGAATATCAGCAAAAATTTCTCCTTCCTGAAGAAAAAAATCTACTCTAAAGGTAGATTTCACCTTAGGGCATGTTATTGTAACAACATGTTGATTGGAGAAAGGTATTTCACAGGAGTAAGTCTGATGTTAGTGAGATCAATGTCCAGCTTTAGTGGGAGGAACCACAGCATCTTTTCTCATTTAAGGAGCTGAAGTTTTGAGCCAGGTCTAATACATAGGAATGAGTCCAAAGAGGTAGAAATGTTTATGTTACAGGAACTCTCATCTACTACTACTTGGGCACTTAGAAAAAATGCTGAGCAAAAAGAAAGTTTGACCTAAAATGATGAAAGAGCAAACTGATTTTGATAAAACAAGAATGAGGATTTCTTTCCAAGTTAGCCTGTTATGTGAAAACCTAAGACAAGCCACAGATTGTATCAGATCTCCAATGGACCTGATGGCTCCTACACCTCTTGTAAATGATACTTGAACAAACTGGCCTTGCACAGAAAGTAATTGCTTTACTTGGTTGGGATGAAAAACATTTCAGTAGTTGTTCTCCTCCTTTCATGTAGTGGGGAACAGTTCCTAGATAAGCAGTGTGAAGAAGGCAGGTAGAAGTTGTCCCATCCATTTTCACAGTTTTAGCACTGCACAGACTGATCCTGTGGGCACAAAATGTGCCATGAGTGGAGAGAATTTAGAAGACCTGTTGCAAAAAGAATCTGTAGCCTAAGGATGTTTTCTGACCTCCTGGAATCCCAGAAGTGTGATCCCAAAGGGTGAGTTCCCAGTTTTAAAGAAGCAGAGTTTCATTAACTTATTAAATCACACCAGAGGTGCCTTGTTTCTAGGGCAGGAACTTTTCCTCGTGCCCTTGCAAAGAAAACAAACAGACATTGGTTTTTCATCCTGACCTGACCTTTAGAAGTTGTCATCTCTGCCAGTCCTGCACTTTCTGGCCCCGGAGACACCAATTCAATCCTGACTCTTAGGGAACTGAGCCACCTCCCAAATCACCATCACACTTCCTGCCGGTTAACACCTGTGTTTTCCTTGGAGGCCACTCCATCCAAAAACTAACCAGGCCTGGTCCTGTTTACCTTAGGAGATCCAAGCAGCAGGATTGTCCAGACCTCCAAAATCAAATCTAAAACCCCACAGAGCCTCAGAGGAGCGTGAGCAGGAGGAGCTGTAGTCAGAGAGCACAGACTCAGAGCTGAACTGCTCCACAGGACACCAGTGCAGTGTGTTGTGGCACGAATCCTCCAGCACAAGTTTCAAGTGACTCCAGGGACAGGCCCTGGCTGGGCTCAGGATGAGAACAGGTCCAGACGAGGGGGAGCTGCAGAGGCTGCAAGTCATAAGATGACTCATTCCTACAAGCTCTGTACGTGAGGCTTCTGCTTCCACCAAGCCAGGTGACATTTAACCACAAAAATATTTAACATGCTTTTTACAGGGATGTGCCTCACTGACTATGATAAAATACAGGGGTGTGGGAGAGTCAGGATGCAGCTTTTTCAGTGCAACTCCACACGAAGGAAAAAAGGGCAATAAAAAGGAAGTCTTGGCATAAGGAAAACATCCCAATGAAATCCTGTCTTTTAATCTTGGCTGCAATCTCTTCTCGTCATCTTTCCTGCTTTTTAATGCTCTGCTGCACTTTTTATATTGTTCACTTTATCAACTTCACCTGTCTCAAAAGTCAATAAAAGCAGAGGCCACAGTTTTAAAATCCAGGCACATGACCTGAGGCACCAAACTTCTCAATTTCTCCAGAGGTGCTGACTGCTCACAACTGTCAGGAACAACAACACAACCTGTGGGTGATCAGTGCCTTTAAAAATCACTTAAGTGCTTGAAGAGGAATATAACTGGAAAACACAGAGGATAATACTTTCAAAAGCTTCTGACTCAAGAGTCACTGTTTTACTTTCAGAAGTGATTTAAGCACTCGGGAGTTCAAGAACTACTTAAAAATCAAGTGTATCCTGAAATGCATAATACTTTCTGTGAATGGTATACAAATACCTCTTCTGGTAATGTACTTACCCAGAAGTTTTAGGCTTCTCAAAGAGAGGATTTAATGTATTGAAACTCAAGTCCAGGATTGGTCACACTGTCCTCTACACAAGCTCCAATATTCTAATGGCAAAGTAACTTTCCATGCTTATTGCCTGAGCAAACCTCAGTAGAAGAATGACCCAAACAACATTGTACTGATTGCTGTTGAACAACCTAAGGGAAGACTTTCCTGCACTTTTCTAGTGTCTCTGATGGAAAATGCTTTTTTCAGGCTTTCTTATGTTACCGTTTTTCCTTACATCTGTTCATCACTAAGCCAACAGTAAAGTCAGTGTCCCACCATGATGTCTGTGAGTTTCCAAAACACTCTGAGCAGAAGGAAGAGATTGAGACAGCAAAGGCAATCATGTCATGGCTTAAGCCAGCTTGTTGATAGAGGAGTTTTACAGCTGTCATTAGTGAAATGGAGAAGAGGCTGCTGACATAAGCTCACACCACTGACAGCAACAGATCAGGAAAAAATCTCAGCACATGGCAGCATTTCACTGCTGAGCTGTTGGCCTGAAATTCTGTTAATATTTATCCAATTTGCTGATCTTTAGCATTTGGATTGCTGCTGGTAGCAGAGTGGAACCAGCCTGAGGCCTTCACAAGGTAAGTGTGGTGTGTGGCCAGAGGCAGATTAAAGCTTGGCAAGTCTTGCAAACAGCCCAGAGGCATCTGCAGCTAAAGGGGTCAATCAGCTTGTACCTCCTTGGGCTGAGCTACCTGGATCTTCAGCAGTTCTTGAAGGCAGTTGGGAGGCTGGGATGCTGCAGGTATGGTTTGCACATAGCCTATCTTTATATCAGCAATGTGGTCAGTGTCTTAGGCAGACAGAACACTTGGTCTTGCCTCTGAAACAAAGGCTTCCAGGTCACTGTTTTTGAGTGTTCTGACACCACCATTGCTGCTCATCACTGCAAGAGGTATCTAAAGCACACTGGGGTTAATATCTTTACAGTATTCAGGTTTCAAGCCTTTTCTCCTTGTAAAGACATGTTTTTAATGGAAAGGCACATACTATTTTCTCCTTCAGCATCTCTAAAGAGGAGGAAGGTTCTCTGTACTGTTTTAGAATCTCTTTTCTATGATTGAGTTCAAGCTCTTTCTTCAGAACAGCACTTTAGTGTTTCTTCCTTAATTTAGACAAGGTTTAAATCACATATTTTGATGCATTCATTTTTCTTTGGTATTCTTTCACACAGAGAACCTGTTGGCTTTCTGTTCTTTAACACCATACACTACTCCTAATGTCACCTACCTGGTTACATCCACAAAAGTTTTCTCTCAGTTTGCCTCCGTGCTGCTTAGATTTCTCTCACTACAAGAAGCCTTCCCCTCTTCTGCTATTCATCACAGCAATTTCACATGCTCTTGTCAGCTGTTCTCTCCATGGGCTGGTGAAGCTGGTACGGTTATTATCCTCTTTTTCTGTACAAAGTTAAAAAAAAAGAAAAAGATTATTTATGGATAACACTGGGGACCACCCATACTGCAAGAAAAATCGAGAAAAAAACTGTTGTTTTCATGCTTTGGGCAGTTACACACATGCATAGCTTGGATCAGACAGTCCTTCCCATTTGACCTCTGTTCTCAGTAAATATTTGTAGCTTTGCTGATAAAGTGCTGGATTTCTCAGCTGGGCTTCCATGTGGACCATAAGCTGCGGCCCTGGACTGTAGAACCTCATTCAGTAACAAGCCTTCTTGAATAGTCATTTGTTTCATTCTCTAATTTGGTCATGAAAAATCTGTTTAGGAATCAAATAGCAGAACCAAGTCTCCAAATACAGCTGCTTTGACTGTATCATTGATTGTTGTGAGGTCCATGGCAATAGTAACAGGGGCTCCTAGGCATGATTTTTTTTTTTTTTTATTGTGACCTAAATGCAGTAATTCATGTATAGGAAATGGCAAAAATGTGGAGGACTTTTTATATATTATGTGATATCTATTTAATGCACCTTATCTTTGTTTCAGTCTGGTTTTACTCACAAACAAAGCACATTTCTTGTTTGTGCCTGCTTTGGCTGTGCACAGAGAAGCTTCTGAGGATGGGTACTGCCTCCTGGGGGGCTGAGTGCTCTGACCATGGCACAAGCACAAGCTGCAATAACCTGGAGGAGGGAGAAGAGTGAGTATGTGCCCAGGGCTGGGGATCTGCAGTACACGGAGAGATGTACCCCAGGACAAGCCCTGTGCCAGGAGAAATCCAGTGACCAGCCACAGGACACTTTTGGCACATGGCTGATGAGGTATCTGAATATCTGACTCTGAGCTCAGCATCCCTGGCTTGCCCCTGACCCAGCTTTCCAGTGGGACACACAGAGAATTGTCACACTCTGTCCCTGGAAATGACTTTCCATCCACCTGCACACAACTCACCCACAGGAAGGTTTTCCTCTTGACTCAGAAGTCAAAGCTGTTGGCCACTTTTAAGTTCATTAGTTTGCAATCAGTAGTTTCTTCCCAAAAGATAAAATATCACTAAGAGGAAAAAGATGTAGAAAAATAAGGATGATTTCAAACCTCAGTTTTACAGCTTTTTTTCCTTCTGGAACCAACAACAACTCTAACACCTCCCTTTTGCCCACAGATCTCAACGTGCATAACAAAGGCAACAAACATTACTGACAGCACTTTTACAGTGAGGGAAACAGGAGCCTTCAAAGGGGGAGGTTATTTATCTCAGAACCCTTCAAGAGACCAACAGCAGAGGTAGAAATACAACCAGTAATCAGCTGGGTAGGAAAGCTGCTCCCTGGACATGCTGCTTTATAGTGGTCACATTTCTAATGCAAATAAAATCTGTGTTTTCTACCTCTCTGACCTCCTTATCAGTTCTTCCCTTCCTTCTCAGCATACACATTCCCAGTTAGTCATCATGTGACAGTGAAAGTTCCTCTGGGATTGTCTTACTGCTTCTATTACTAAAGCTTCTTTTTCCAGGTCTCTTTCTTAGGTACTGGTTCTGGTGTTCATGAGATAAATTTTATGTTTTGTGCAAAGCAGGGAGATTAGGCATGGGGGAGATTCCCTGTGTTCAATAGGTAGTTGAGACAACATCATCTTCTATATAAGATTATTTCAAAACTGCCCTCAGTGCAAGCTGCAGCTGATTTTAAATGCAGCCTTGGTTTTTTTGCAATTTCCTGCCAGAAGAGCAGTTTTCAAACTGTTTTGAAATAAAAAGACACAAATGCTGGAAGGAGACAAGCGAGCAATTGACCTCATCAAAGCTCAGTGCTGGTGTTAGTCAGGCATTTTCCAACTAGAAGGGTTTGGGGTTTTCCATTCTTTTGGGGGACAGGGGGAAAGAAAATCCTGATGTCTCAGAACTGAAACATTTTGCAGGAAACACATCATTTGCACAAATGCTTTCTGGGAAGAATCTTCCTGCTCAGCTTGAGACTGATGGACAAAAACTGATTGGGAAAAGATCCCAGCATAGCCAGCAGTGGTCAGGACATTCCCTGGTGATGTGGATTTACACCATGTGATACAGGAAACGTTGAATTGGCTCCAATAAAGCAGAGCAAGGATTTGACACAGTCTTCCCCCAGCCACTGCAAATACCCAGCCTTGGGGTCATCCTCTCTCCTCTGCCCAAAAAAATGTGATTTTTATGAAATCAGAACCCATCCAAGAGGAGCAATTGTGCTCAATGCATTGATCCCACTCAAGGAGGTGTTTTAGACCATAAACATGAATCTTGGTTTCCTACATCCTGTAGAAATATCCTCAGCACCAGGTTTTGGCATGCTATGAGCTGAACCTGTTTGCTCATTTGCCCTTCCTTCAACAACAGCTTTATTTTCATTTTTATGAGACAAAAATTCTAAAACATTCCCATTATTACTAAAACATGTCATGCTCTCTAGACAGCTTTACTCAGCATTTTAGAAAGAAGTCCTTGGTCTGATACCAAACATTTAACATCTGCCCCACTTTGGGGTTGCCACTGACACCAAATCTAAAAAAAACCCAATACACACAGAATAAGAAGCATTTTGTCTTACCTCACCAGGCCTGTGAATCAGGCCCCAAATTCCAACAATTTCCAAAGAAGTGTCATTGGGTTTGTTTCCTTGTTTAATAGAAAATAAAAGATGTGTTCTTTACACTAAATCATTTCATCCTGCCATCATTTAGAGAAGCATGGCAGGAGCCCACACAGGAAAGGTCCCATGGCTGCTGCTTTGCCTTCTGTACAGTGCTGTTTGTGGATTTTTTTGTTCCTAGTCTTGGAGAGAAACTGTCAGGAATTGTGCAAGGTCCTTGCACAGCTGGGAGCAGATGATCCCTTAGCTGCCTCTCTGTAGCTACTGGAGAACTGGTTCCACTCCCTTCAGCTTCTGACTGCTCCTCACTGCAGTCTGAGTGACTGCAAACCTCTGTGGGATGCACCAGATGAGGGGAAATAAGTGACTTCTAATCAAGAAATGTTTCAAATTGCCAACATCAAATGTTCACTAATGTCAAATTTTCCCCAACATACATAATAATAAATAAATAAATTCAGAGAGAAGTAAAGGAAGGCATAATCTGTAAATGTGCTAAAGAATCCTCTGATGTTCCAATATTGAGGGAGGCTGTGGCAGGTTTTCTCAGAGGGTCAGAGAGGTACCTATGCTGGAGAAGAGGATTCTAAAATACACACTTTCAGCTCACTTTCTTTGGCTGTGGCCAATAGTTAGGCCCCTCTTTCCAAACTGCTCAGGCACACAGGAGGAATGATGCTGACAAAAGTTCCCTTAACCTGTTCAAGTTCCCTTTTGGAAAGAAGCTCTTTCCCAACCTTCCCAGTATAAAATAATGCTTTACTCAAAGCTAATTTTTCTAAATTAGGGTCTGCATTTACATAGAAGTAAGGATGACAATCTGAAGGAACACTAACTGAAAGGTGCTGAAGAATAATGGTATTTTTCTATCATTACTATGAGGGGGAAAGGAAACTGTACATCACATGAAAGGCTGACCAGATGCTCCTGTTACATAATGAATGGGGACATTGCTGATTCAATAAATGCTAAGAATGCAGAAATATATCTACAAAGACAGATAGTCTCATGTCCACATTAAGACTTTACTAAAATACATGGCAGAAATATATCACATATTTCCTGATTATTTCTCTTTGCATGATGGTTTATTTTCATCTTTTTCTCCCCAATACTTTTTACAGGCACTGAAGAGGAGCAGTGGGGGGAGATTGGTGTTCTAGCAAACAAGGACTTTATCTTAGCCTCATAACAGGGAAATAATCATGTCCAGACTGGAGAAGAACTAAGCTTTGCACAGGACTTACTGAACCTGAGTTAGATTTAAAACTTGAGGGCAGTCGGCAGGCACATCACAGCCCATCTTCAGAGAGAGTGGCTGCAAATGAGGGGGAAACCCAAGAACTAAAGGCTAAATACTCAGTTCCTTCTGTCAGTAAATTTACAACATACTCAAGGAAGACCTCAAAAAAACTTCCTCAGACAAATTCTGAGTACGTTGTCAAAGGAAGAAAACAGCTCTTACTTAAAAAAAGAAAGTCAACATTTGTTAAATAAAAAAAAAAAATTCTGCTGAATTCAAAGGCAGTTCTACAATTACGTGGAAGAAGTGTTGGGAGAGACAAAACTTCTATTTCACACAGACATCTGGTGCTTACAAATCAGAACTGGATATTTACTGAGGTAAGATTACCTCACCCTGGACTCTGTTTAATTCCTGTCCTTTCCTTTGCAGAATTCAGTTCTTGCTGTATAAAATACTCAAAAAATGTGGAAAACAGAGACACGAGGAGAAAGACAATCAAGTCTGCTGGTGCAGGTGGGTACGTGCAGGTATCTGTACATGGATATGAATTCATGTTTGGCAAACACTGAATGGAGTTGGGAGCTTTGGGATGCCAAAGGTGGAAGCAGTTTCTGAACAACAGCTCTGCATTACAAATACACTTGATATGGAAGTAAAAATAAAGTCCCTGGAATCTCTGAACTGGTTCTGGTTTCTCTGCATGAGAAACACAATTTCCAAGGGTTCAGCTCCCATTTAAATAGCAAAACAGACATCCTGGTTTTCCAGAGATTATGAAAAAAATCCTCTCCCTGCTCTACATCCTGGAGTGTATCAGCAGAGCTGGTTGTATTTCATTTGGGGCAGCAGAGCTCCATCAATTTGCACAAAGCAGGGAGCTTCTGTTTCCAAACAGACCATGAGGAGAGTTATGGCCTGCAAATCAGGCCAGAATATCCTTGGCTCTGTTTCAGGATGCAAATGCTGCTTTTTCTCTTAGAAATATTAAAATTGAATGATCTAGTGAGGCGGCCTTTCCTACCTACTTTGGTTATGGGTCTTCTGAGAGATTATCTTGACTATCAAGTAGCTTTTAGTGTTTATCAGTGACCACAAGATCAATTTGCACTCTTAGAAAATAAATACAATTCTTGCTTACAGTAAAAATCTAATGTGCAAGTATAGAGGAAAAGAAGAGAGAACAGGATTAATAAATTACAATTGTTAGCAAGCACTAACATATTGAAAATGGCAAATTCTCTGGAGTACAGCTGAGCTTCTTTTATTCAGGTCAATGACTCTTTTTGTGATTCTCTCCTCTCAAAAAGAGCATTTTTCAATGATTTATGTATAATAATCTCCACATCAGCATAGCATATTTTTCACTATTTGTTTGTTAAACATGCAGCAAGGATCTCACACTGAAGCCCTTAGCCTTGAAAATCCAACTGGCATAAAGGCATAAAAATATACATATAAAATAGAAATATTTATTACTGAGGCTGATGTTTATGATTTGACATGTAGGTAAGGGGAAAAAATACATCATTTTAGATTGCTGAGTTAAGGCTTTAATGGTGTGGGTTTCAGACAGATACGTGAGGGCTGTTTATTAAGAGAGAAAAAAAAAAAAAAAAAAGGAAAATCATCCATTCACGGGCCACCAGAGCAGGAAACTGCTGTAAGTGTTGCAAAAGCAGCTTGTCATTGGTCTGTGCCAGTGCTGGCTGCTCCAGCCTGCAGGAGTCAGAGCTGGACAATAAAAAAAAAAACAAGAAAAAATTATTTAAATAGTTCAGATGACTTGAATCAGTTCAAACAGATTTGCAAGTTGTTGGGTTCAGGGTGGGTTTTTTTCAGGGCTGAATTCCATCGTGGCAGATTTTCAGATTTCCAGCCGTCTCTGCTCCTGTACTTCGAAGTGCTCACCCACCACTACACCCCAAGCGCCTGTTTCAAGTGCTGATGTGCTGATTTCTTGGAAAAAAAAAAAAAAAACAAAACAAAACAAACAAAATTCAGGTGTACAGCTGTTTGAAGTCTCATGTATTACAAAGTCTTGTCATCCAGTCTAAGAGCAGGACAGAGCCCTGTGACAAAAAGGTTACGATTCCCAACAGTGATCCAGGAGGATGAATTATTACCTGAGGTAAAGGCTGAGCATGTTGTTTCTTTGTCCTAAATCACAGCAGTTCTTCCATGGGAACACCTCTCCCCAGGCTGGAGAGTTCCCAGGGCGTCTCAGATGATCCCAAATCATGCTGGACTATCCCACCATATCTATAACTGGGCTAATTCCCATTTTCCCTCAGAAGATGTAAGAAATGCAGAAGCTGCTTTTGAGAATTCTAAACTGGGAAAAATAGCACCATGTGTGAATAGTGACATCATTTTGGAGGTTATAATTTGTTTTAGAAAATATTCTAATAATTTTTATTATTTGATTGACAGATGAAAATCCCAGCAGATTTCTATTTCAGTATGAATTACAATTTTTACCAGGTTGATTTATTAAAATATGAATACCGATCTAATATCGATACCCAACTGTGACAGACAAAAGACTCTCTAACAGTTAAGTTAGAAAGTGTATGTTTATTGATGGCCAGGCAGCTGCTGTGGGATAGCTCTCCAATACGAACTGCAAAACTCACAGGTAATTACAGAGCCTTTTATCCACAAGAATGTTGAATACACAAAATACAAATGCATATTCATATCTCTGTCACCTCCTCTTCTCCACGTATGCTAATTGACAAAAGGCTATTAAGCATGCGTAGTTTGTTCTCTGAAATGAGTCGGGGGTCTTATGTGGGGAGTGGTCACCAAAAGGAGGAAGTAAAACTAGTCTTCCTCGTTCTAAACTTTCAACCTTTGATGAATATGTGATAAATGACTCCTTGGAAAAACCTTACAGTTTCCTGTTCCCTAGACTGTTTCTAGAGATAGAGGGTCTGCAATCATCTTGTGTTTTTGGGGTCTATTGATCAATTTCCTTGTTTTTCGTTACAAGCCCAGCTTACACAAACATAAACTTGACAGACAATGAGTTATTAGATCCGGGATAGCTTATCTAAAATCCGGTCTCTCTTAACCATCCTCTGAATTTTAACTGATTTCAGCAAAGCTTATTTTTCCCAGCTAAATCAGCAATATAACCTTGTTTGGGGCTTTTTTGTTTGTTTGTTTGTTTTTTTATAAGGTCTTCAAAATTAGTGTCTCAGAAAATATTCTAATAGTTTTTATTATTTGATTGACAGATGAAAATCCCAGCAGATTTCTATTTCAGTATGAATTACAATTTTTACCAGGTCATGCCATACATGTTTCCTACTGATGTAGAGGATTCCATTGTCTTTTCTGTCAGTACAAAAACTCCACCAATATCAATTCCATTTTCACATCTGAGGGGGGATGGACAGACCCCACACAGAGAGGGGGAACGAGGGGGGCAAATCAGAAGATAAAATATCAGATTTCCAATATCTCCTAGCTAACAGGTCTGTCCCACCCCGGCCAAGACTTTAAAGGCAACCAAGCCTTCTCACTAGAGCTGTATTCTCAAAATTGACTGGGTACTTAGTAGGCACTGAAGTCCATAAATATTTCACAAGGAAAAGAATGCATTTCCCAAGCATTGACTAGCTACATATATTATTTATATGAAACCATAACTTAAGTTGAAAAACAATAAATGCTTCAACAACAGACCTGTTCACAACCTACTCCATTACTAAGTAAAATGGGCTCTGCCTGTTCCTGAGGATCTTGTAACTATGCAGAAATTCACTGAGATCTGCACACAAACCCAGCCTACAAAGGAGCAGGATGAGATTGCAGCCACTGATTGCAGCCACTGCACCAATACCAGTTAACTGGAAATTACATGGACAAGAGATTACAAGACACTGAAAATTATCTACTTTTCATAGTTGTGTTGCACTTTATGCTCGTGTTTGAGGTCAGGTTTCCCACTCTAAATACGGGCAGGGAAGGCATAAGAAGGGAGAGGTGTTATCTTTCTTTTCATACCCAAACTATCAGAGTTCAGGGAGATTAAGAACTCCATTTTCCACCACCATGCCCCCAGCACAGCTCACCAGTAGCCTTTTCCCGAGGAAAAAGGTTCTACCAAAATGATGAGGATCAGAAAAACCAGAGAGCGCAGATTGATGCCAAAAGACTCCTGAAGATCTGGGAACTGCACTGAGACTATCCACTTCCCAAACAACTTAGCTACAAAACTCCCCCTTCTTGGTGAAAGATCTTCAGACAGGTTTTTAAATGGCTGCTTTGTCATTCAACCTGTTCAACCCCCGCAGAGGAGGCCTCTCAGAGGAGGTGTAACAGACTAATGCTCTTTTGCCTGGAGCACTCATAACATTAATGGAAGTTAATTCTGCCGGTGGAAAAGGTTTAAGTGAGTTTTTCTAGCTCATAACCACAGCTAGGGAGAAGGGAAAAGCTTTTGGAGCAAGTGGATCCAAGATGTAGACATTGCCTCCACCATTTATGTGTTTACAACTCAGCTGGCAGCTAATGGCCCATGTATAAACTCAGGATGAAAGTGGGTAAAATAAATTGCATTCTTTGGAACAACCATCTCTTCTTTCAGTGGCACAGAAAAAAAACATCTGAAATGCACCCTGGATAGCTATTTTGAGTTCGTTCTTTTGGCAAGACGTAGAAAGTGCCAAGATAAAGTCAGTCAGTTCAGTATTGTGAAGGGAGGGGGAAAAGGCAATAAAAACAGTGGAAGCTCTTAAGACAAGACTCATCTCAGTGTGGACAGCAAGAAGGATATTTATGCACTATTTATACCACTTCAAGTGCAAATTTTGCTTTGCATGGATTACAATCCATGTCTCAAAGATCTTTCTGCAGCTCTGGAATAATTCTAATAATGCAGAGGCTGAGGAAGGGAAACTGCAGCCACTTCAGGCAGGATCAGCTGGCACATCCCTGTCCCTCACAGCCCAGGGTATCACACACATCCTGACAAACACCCAGACAGAGCAGGCTGGAAGCTGCAGAATGACAGAGGTTGCAGTAGAAACAGAGCATTTCCCAGGAATTTCCCTGTTGTTTCCCGGCTCTGCCTCCATCCCCTGCACTGAGTAAAAGTGGGAGGGTTTGGGGTGCTAGGTTTTGCAAAGATATGCTGGGGCCAGGCCCTTGGCCATTGTCAGAGGAAGGCAGGAGGCGTATCAGTGGGATGTCAGGAGCTGAAGCTGGCTGATGTTGTGCCTCCCCTGCCATCCTGTGAAGGGCCAAGGCAGAAAGATGTCCCTGCAGTCCCTCCAGAGCTCCCACTGACTGTGCAGTCATGGTAGCCCTGCTGTCCTGCTGCCTCCATTCTCTGGCAGAGAAAAGCCCAGATCCCCACCCCAGCTGAGCACAGCCCCTTATTACAGCACTGATGGTTTATATGGCAGATGAGAACTAATGCAGTGCCTTTGGATCCAAGAGCCCTCAGCACAGACAGGAAGATGAATAACTTTGGGACAGGGGGTGTTGACAAGCAGAGACTTGTGGAAAGTAGCTGGAAGGATCAGGAGTCTGCACACCCAGCTCCCCCCACTCCTACAGCAGGCAAAAAGCATCCCCACCAACAGAGCATCACTGCTCTCTGTGCTCCACTTTCCATTGAAAAGGCATTTTGGGGTAGTTCTGCTTTGGATGAAAGAGCCAACTCACCCTCAACACCTGCTCCTTCCAAGGCTTCTACCAAAGAGAATTTCTGGTAGCACCATGAAGATATGCCTAGCCCTGTGCTCCATGTCTCCCCTAAAGCCAGACTCCACAGCCTCTGTTACAGTCAGTTCTTTGTCCCAGCGAGAAGATCCTCCCAGCTGAAAATGCTGTCACCATTCATGAGGAGGCAGAGTGACAGAATCCCTTGGAAGGATTATTCAGCCCTGTGATCCTAGACAGTGCCCTAAAGATTGGAATGCATGCTCAGTTTGACCTCACCCAATTCCAGCACCGAGCTCACCTCCAGGAAGTTATTACCTCTGATTTCTGCAGCACTAACAGATCAGTGACCATCCTGCAGACCCAAGTCAGAGCACAGACAGGCTCCCAGGAATGTGCTGTGGGCAGGATTTGGTCTCCATGGACAGGTGATCCCTCGTGCTCATCTTCAGCATGGAAGAGCTGATTCCACACCAAGGACAGAGGATGAGAGCAGGACTGTGTCCAACCCAACCCCTCTCCACACCAGTCTCAGGTATGGATTTGCACAGGCTGCTTGTGAAGGCCTGGGAAAGGAAACCCTACACAACAGTGGGAAATCACATCCAGCTTTGTCACTCTCAGGGATCACACTATAAAACCTCCATTGCTCCAATCCGTGAAGCAAAATGACAAATGGCTCCAGTCAAAAGCTTACAGTCAGGACCTAAATTTTCCACCACCCTCTTTCTGCCTGAATTCATTTGAGGTGTTCTGTGAGATAAATTGAATTTTGCATTCTTCCAACTGCAAAAATAGATTGTTCTAGCTATTAAAATAAATATATGAAGAAAAAGATTGAAAACATGAAAAAGAAAGGAAATATTAGTGTACTCAGATGTCAGAGTCATGCTAAAGAACCACAGTGGTACTGAGACACCTGTGCTATATTTCTGCAGGGGCAGCAAGGAAGAAGGAAAACAAAATTAAAAAAAGGAAAAATCCCCCACCTTTTTATAGAGAGTGTTTTTGAAGAGAGTTTAAGCTTAAAATAAAAGAAAGCAGGTGTCGTAACTTCAGTTGCACTGCACCAGCTGACTGACTTCAGTGGGAACAAGGGCCAAAACTTTTTAATCCTCTGCTGATACCTCCAGCAGCTGTAGGGCATCCTCTGAGAAGTATGAGGGGTTTGTGCCTGAATTACAGATTTTGCTCAGCATAATTATGTTCTTCAAGCAGCCTTCCTCCCTCTTCCACAGGGCACCACACATCATTTTTCCCTAACTAGCCAAGTTCCCCCTGGAAGCTGTCCTGGTCCCTCAGTCACCATTACCTCCTTTCACATCCCTCCACACTGGTTAATGGATTTACCTTCCACCAACACTTCAGCAAGTTCTACACTCCTAAAGAAGTGAAAGCAAAAAATTCAAGATACCAAAGTTCTGGAGGCTAAAACTGAAGGGATTGGTACCTACATCTTTGTGTAGCTGGGCCCCTGAGGCTATAAAGCAGCAATTACCACTTTTTTGAGTCTTCCATCACCTCAGTCACCCACTAGACCAGATCTCTTGGGTCAGCTCCTCTGACCTGTTTAGTAGAATATTTTTTTATTCTGACAGTTGCAGATCAAGCTCAACTGGATCTATTTACCAGGCTTGGGGAAGAAACTCTTGAAAGATGAAGATACTTTAAATTAAAGCATCTGATTTTTTTTCTTTGAGAAAAAATATTTTAAATTGATGTTTCATATCAGATCAAATAAAATATTTCATTCTACTTAAAGTTTTTACTGATTTTTTTTTTATTCACACAGCAAACCAAAATATTATTATCAATTATTTCCACTGTGTTCAATTATTTCCACTAGAGTGCTGCTTAGATTTGGCACCAAACAGATCTTAGTACAGACAAAAATCAAAGAAGTTCTGTTTTGCTAACTTACTCTTAGGTCTGCAATACTGGATTTTTTTTAAAGCTCCAGCTTCTTGAATCATGTGATTCTATGAATACCTCAGCTTGCATTCCCACTGAAAGTAGAGGTCTGACAATTTGAGTTGCAAACATAAGCTTATGTGATGAAGTACTAAATGCCCCAAACAAGCCAAACATGTGTATTTTCATCTTACTGATTTTAAAGCCAATCTTGTCATATGGGGCAGATATTATTTGTGATTTTTGAACTCTTAGGGTAGAAACTACTGTAAATTATTTTCCAGGAGATATTTCAGAAAGAAATCTCCATCCCTGGGGCTTTTGACCCTTCTCTGTTCTGGGTCTCCTCCCCTGTGTTTTGGGGAAGGAAACCATCAGGCAGTTCAGCCCAAACCCGTACAAACAGCAAGAGTTAATTTGGTGCAATGTATCTGAGTGTAGTAACTGATTACATTTTTCCCCAAAGGAAACTTCAGTTAATTTGGTTAGTGACTCATATGCCAGGCTGCCAATTACAACACAGATGATTACACACATAAATTCACGTCGGAGTGGCTCAACGATCACAGGGAGGGAAAAAAAAAAAAAAAGAAAAAAAGGAAAATAATAAAAACGAAGCAGAAAGGGAAAAAAAGCTTCCCTTTACCTTCCTGGGGCTGGGGGTGGGTAAGAGCCCACCCTGCAAGGTGCTGGGTGCCCATGCAGGCCTCTGGAGACTGAGTGCCAAAAGCTGTGAGACTGGGACGTGCCATTCCTGCAATGGCAGTGTCTGTAGCTTTCCATTTGGGATTTTCACTGCAGAAATGTGTGGCACGCTCTCTAAAAGATTGTCTGCCTGTATCGTTAGAGGAATCCATACACAAAGAGAGCAGGAAAGAGGTTAAATGAGCAGTGCTTGGCAGTACATCAGTAAATCATTTAAAGATAACCTGTGCATACCAATACCCCCCCCCCCAAAAAAAAAAAATCCAATTAAAGTAACTTATTGCAAACCTAGTCCCATTTCTGAAGTGCTTTATATTCCTAAGGAGGAGTGGGAGAGGGAGAGGACAGAAACAGGACAAGGAGTGAGAGTCTGATGCTATCACATGAGGAAAACCCAGGCTGGGGATAGGAAAAGAATTTCTACATGCCTCATCAATTGAAATCGATGCCAAGCGGGGCTGGCCAGGCTCCTGAATACATATATTCAGAGAAAATGAGACTTTGCATTTAAAAGCTATAGGAAGTTCTGACATTGGTGGAGAGTGTAGGAGGAAGAAGGTTTTCTTTTATGTTAAAAGAGAGATACTTCACTGGCCTCAAATGTGTTTCTAGCTAGACATCCCTCCAGATAAACAGCTGCATGCATTTCCTGTAGTCAGGGTCAGCGGGCTGCTATAGGGGAATTCATGCAGCTCCTTGCTGGGGAGGTTGAAATATTTTACAAACAGTAATTAAGCTTCATGGCACCAGGGTACTATTATACCAGTTTTACAAGGGAATAAAAAGAATGTGGCAGCAAAGTGATTTGCCCAAGGTCATCCAGCAAGTCAGTGGCAGAACCAAGTATTGCATGCAGATGCCTGGTCTACCATCCTCACCTCACACCAGCAGACAAGTCCCCTACCTTGGCCTTTATTAAATAACCATTACAAAATGTATTAATTTTAATTTGGAATTATGTAAATTGACTCTTTCCCAAAAGACAGCAATTGGCTGTTAAATAAATACCGAGTGATTATTGCAAACATATTTGCTGATGAGTGGATCATCAGTGTAATTTGCTGGGTTCAATAAAAAGGTTATTGCCTGTCAAATAAAGGTGATGAGCAGAGCCTGGACTGATGGGGGACAAATCCAACAGCGACTGGCTTTGGTGAGAACTTCAGCTGCTCAGCACCCTTTAGAGGCAGAGTTTATGTATTTTTTGCAATATGCAGAGAGAAAACTGGTGCTGCCAAGGCAGCACTAACTCCATTGGCAGAATGACCTTAGGTCAGGTCCTGGCACCTTAAACTTGATTGTGAGAGTAGTTAAATCTCACTGATTTCTGTAAAAAACAGCTCAGTGTGCAATGCTGTTCTTAACACGGGTAAAAGTAGTAGAAATAATTCCTGCAGTATGAAAGGACAGGATGATATTAGGATTAGTGTTAAATTAAATGCAGAAGAAAATGCTTCAGTTTTCATCATAAATCAGCAAAAGGAGAGAGCTGTAAATACAGCTGAATAGTCAGATTAGGTCTTTCAGAGAGATGGCCTGCACATACATGAAGTTATTTTAAGTTGCCAGTAGCTTTTGTGCTTTCCTAGAGCGTGAGTTTGTAAGAACAGTGTTTGTTCTCCATCAGACAGCTAAGGATGCATCAAAAAAGCCCCTGTACGTGCAGAACTGCTTGTCACCGGCAGTCACACACAGAGGCAGGCGCTTTGCTGGAAACAACAGCCACCGGTTTCCAGGGTTCTGTGTCCTCTCACAGCTCTCTCTCTGTGCCGGAGGTGTGCGAGGACATCCTCTCGGTAACCCCGGGAGCATGGCCGGTGCCTGCGGGCAGCAGCGGGGCCCGGTGCGGCGGAGAGCCGAGCCCCGCTGGTTGTACGGGCTGTGTTCTTTCTGCTGCGGAGCTCCGGCGGCCCGGGCAGTTCCCGGGGACGGCACTAGGTGGTGGCAAGCCGCTGGCGAGCAGCGGTGTGGCGAGCGGAGCCGCTCCGGGATAAATGGGCTTGATTTAAACCCCTGAAGTCTCCCATTAAGGGCTAATGTCCTCCCGCACGCTGGCACAGTAGCAGCCAGGACGAGCTGTACCGCTCGGAGGGAGCAATTCTTACCGTTCTTATCTGCAGACCTTCCCTGGGTGTTCTTTTTCCGTTCATGTTTTCTTAAAATAGTTACTTCTTTTTGGGTTCCCCCCCCCCCCCCCCCCCTCTCCCCTCACGTTTAGTCCGTTTAGGGTTTTGCTACTGAAGGCTGAGATAGGAATTTTAGGAGATAGGAATTTTAGGCTCTGCTTGATTTCAGTTCGGAAAGCGTGGAATGCATCCTCTCCACCAGCGCAGCCGCGCACTCACATCCGCGCTCGCACAGGCCAATTAGAATGCTAATAATAATTAAGTGTCTTACTCCTAAGACGCTCCTACACAGGGGAATGCTAAAGTGCCAGTCAGCTCGTTTCTTTACATGCAGGCAGACACCTCTCAAGACCTCGTGTGTTTGCTAAGGGAGCGGAGCCATTCCAGCTCCAGCCAATCTGATTCCAGATGATCTGCTCAACAAACAAATTAGAGCAGCCTACAGAAAGAAACGTGCACCAGAAAAAAAAGGTCCAGCTGTGGCAGCTGAGCTCTACCTTTCACCTCAAATTGAGCCACAGCAAATAAATAAAATAGGGGCAAACCCTATAAATTTCCAGTGTGCAGGGATTTGTGGGAGTCTTTATCTAGCTTTGGTTCACACACTTCAGAGTGGCTCCGTTTCAGATTTGAGATAATCCCTTGATTAAATACAAACTCAAGCTTTAAGCTGCATGTCATCTGATTTCTACCCCAAAAATCAGAGCTGGACACAGGCTCTCCAGGGCTGTGGAGCTTGCTCAGCTCTGTGGTTACATTGGAGTGGGACAGCAAGGGCTCGCCTTCCATCTGTGAGAGCCACGGGAATCCCACCTTGCCCAGCTCCCAGGAACGCTGCAGTCTGCCTCATCAGCCACAAAGTGCTGCTGATTCACAAACCCAACCTTTCAGATGCTTGCAGGCAGCTCCATCCTTTGGTGGGCAAGAGGATGGGAGGTTAGCAAGATTTGGAAGAGTTCTTGGACTCAATCTTGCTTTTCAGGGAAAATCCAGGAAGGAGCTGGGAAGAAAACCTTGGATACAGTTCTCATGAGTAGGACCTTTTGAGTGACTCTGAAGAGTTCTGGAGTTTAATTGTACCTGGCTAAAGGGAATGAATTTAATATGTTTCTGATACCAGAAATGTTATAGCTACTTTTCACCCAAAACTCCTTTAGAAAAAGGAAAAAAAAAAAAGTGAGCAAAATCTCCAGGAGCAGGAAAACAGAAAACTCTGTTTACCCAGAGCGCACACCAGATACAAAATAAGTTAAAGCAAGACTGAGTCATTCACATTTCCAATAAATTAAAGGGAAAAAAATCCTGTCATTTTTCACTCTATTTCACATCAGAGAGCAATCACAACAGACTATTCACTTAATGCGATGATGACTTTATCCCTGCCCCCAAGGGGTTTCTCTGCCTCTCTTGCACAGCCCTTAAAATTACCACATTTGCCCCCATTTTACATCTCTCCCCACACCCAGTTTGTCCCATTTCAAATGCTTTGGGGTCTTACATCTGCTGTCAGTCTCTTTTTACTATCCTTTGATTTTTATCAGCTGCAAGAGAAAAAAAAATACACAAACCCATGTATCTGATTAGATGTGCATGACACATAATGCTGCACCTGAACATACAGCTGAGTTCACCCAGATCCAGTTTTCCCAAAAGATCAGAAGTCTGAGCAAAATCAGGCCAATCCAGGAACCCAAATCCCACAAAGAAGTTCCCCCTGGGTCCTATTTCCAGTTTCTCCATAGATAACCCAAGGTGATGCTGTGGGGCCAACTCACCACTGTGGTAGGAATTTTGCATACCCAGCTTCAATTTTATCTCCAGCCCGTGGGAAGTAAAAAGCTAAATGAGGTATCTAAAGTGAGGACTCAGCTTCCCATTGAACTAGAACTTTTCTAAGCCACCATGGAGTTGGAAAATTTTATTAAGCTATGTACAAGTGCCAATGACTTTTATTGCAGAAGATAAGTGAAAAGAGTCATTGCACTTGGGCTAGGAGAGACCTCAGAGATCCCTTGTGCAAACTCCTGCTCAAAGCAGGACTAAGTCACAGTGCTGTAACACAACATCTTGAAGCAGAAGAGAGCAGATGTGGGGATGTTTCCAGGTAAAGGTCTTCCCAGAGCTTTTCAGAAATTTTTATGAAAGCCTAGCAGTACATAAACGGAGTTTGCTCTAGAGAACATCACTGCTGTGTTACTCAATAAACAGATTTTTTATATTGCTGGTGTGCATTGAGCTTCTAAAAGCATTACAGAGGGCAAAATCAGAAGTGTATGGTGGAAATCAAAAGGGAAATGGCTGCATTTGAGTTTAGCACAAAAACCCAGTTATAATTTCACAGGAGAACTGAGGGAGAATGGAGTAAACTCCTACACTGCTCTTACTGCTTGAAGATTCTACCACAGTGAGGCTGAGAGCTGAGAACAACCTGGAGACTCAATGTGGGTATTCACTCCCACAGGGATGCTGCTGACTGACTTAACTGGAACTGTATTTGGGCAGAATGTTTCAGATCTTCTGCCCACTTTGTACGAGATCAAATTCCATCCACTCACTCAAAATCAAGAACTTCTGCTTTCTCAAAAAATTAATTGCAAATTTTAAACATAGAATAGTAACACAACATGCAAAAATAAGTTTGAATAACTAGGTGATTTGCACTAGTGTTACTCTGTACCCACAAATTCTCAAACTGTGGAAATAATGATGTGTTCTGATAATCATTTTCCTCTCAGCTGTACAGAAACAAACAAATCTGTTCTATTGTTATTGAAGGCAACAGTGAAACTGTATGAGAATATCTGAAAATGTAAGAAATACTGAAAAAGTCAAATAGTCTGAACTTTGTAATTCACAGTTGTCTATTAAGACGAATGTTAGTTTTTGGACACATCAACATCTATAAATTACAGGAAAATTAGCTGGGTAATTAGCTGGAAGCAAAATAAGCATCCTCATATTCTGTAAAGCACAGCAAATTATTTTATAAACAAACATTTGATCAAACAATCATTTGATCTTGAGAGCTGTGTAATCAAAGTTTTCAATCACTTCTCCTTAGCTGCCAAGAGTTTCAGCCTCACGGAAGCTCTATCATTTTGTCAACCTCCAGTGCACAGAAATGTTGAGGCATGTCCCACAAGATGATCATCTGTCTGGCTTGCAGTTAAAGCCATGAGATGTTACTTTTTACATTAGCTGAGAATTGCCCAGTTGCAGTTTTTAAGTTTGTTAAGGATGACAAAGATGAGCATGACAGACTCGCAGTGATTAAATGCCTCTTGGATTTATTTCACAACGTGCTAAACGTTCCTTATGATACAATCTTAAAATTAGAATGAACTGATCTTGTACTGACTGAAGTTTATGACATGATGAATTCTCTAGAGGATAAATTACAATGAAACATTGGTAGCAAATTATGTGATTATAAATGTAGCTCATCCAAAAACACCTCATGACAACAACATTAACTCTGTTCAGTCGCTCAGGTTCTGATGTCAGCAAATATGACCATTTTCACCTGATACAATCACCCTCACTTGGGGGAAACAGGCTTCACAAAGGAGCTAAAATTGTACAAAAGCTGAACTGGAACACTTTGCTGAGAAACACTTTCTATATTATATGCTAAAAATTAAGCGAGGTGTGCATGCACTTCACAAGTATTGAATTTGGACATGGTATATTGCCTTCTATTCAGACTCCTGGTACTTTCAATTTCTTATAGTTTGTGGAATTAATTATGTCCATTTCTACCTCAAATGCAGAAGGGGAACAAATAATTTCCTTGGATAAACGGACTTGAACAGATTGCAGCAGACCACAAAATATTGATTATGTTAAGTTTGAACTTCAAATTAAAGCACAAATGAAGGTTAATTCCAGTTATTCGTGTAAAGAGTCTTATGACTTGCTTTAAAAATATATTGAAAAAGTATCAAAACTGGTCATAAGTGCTATTTTCAGTAACAAATTGAAGTCTACAGGACTGAATTGTATATTCAAGGGTAGTAGATGTGAACATAAGGACCCAAAAAATAGATGATATGCTAAAGGAAATGACATTTCTTAAAATTGCTCCTTCAAAAGGGCATTCTTCCCTTAATCACATAGTTTTTTCCAAGGTGGTTGATCATCCTGCTCAGGATGCAGAAGACATGCAGTGGTCAGAGCAGCTCTGGATTCCAACTAAGCCCACAAAGTCTCCTTTGGTTGTACTCAGTCATCAGCAAAGTAAAACAGTGGGTCCGACTGCCAGGCTGCAGCTGGAGATAGACAAGGAGGGCTTGGTTCCACCTTTTCCTGGGCAGATCCTGCTCAGCTGGATGAGGGGCTGTAACCAGAGCTTCCTATGGGAACTTTGGAGTGTTGTGTGCTCTCTGCCATAATCACACCAAACCAGCTGTGCTTTGGCACAGCAGCTGAAAATAGCCAGCTCCCAGGGGTCAGGGACCTGTCTTGTGTTCTGGAGGTATCACTGCATTTGTTTTTACTTCCCCCAGGTAATCAGGATGTTGCTGTAATTGGTATTAAATTTGCAGTATGATTGGTCTGGAGTCCTATATGCACACATCATGTCAGGACACTGAATCCTGAGTTCACAGAGCCACAAAACAGCCCTAGTTACGCTCACACTGCCTCTGGAGCTGTGGAGGAAAATCCAAGCCAGGGAAACTGAGCCTCTGTCACAGTAAAACTAAACCAGTGTGAAGAGAGTTTGAACAAGCTGGGATTTGGGTCTTTACTGTCTCCTGAAGGTTCAAGCTGACAAGATAGACACCAGTAAGGGAATTCATATCTCTGACATGCTCCAGTACCCTGAAACAGCTTCTTGGGTGAAATTATATCCCAGTGTCACAGGGGACTCTCCAGCTATGACAGTCTTTCACTAAGGTAATGTGGCCCACAGAACTTTATTGCTTACAGCTGTGGTCTTGACCACTTTGAAATAAATCCAGGGGAGTGTCTGTCTGTAGCAGCAAGGTGGGCCAAGGCTTTTCCACATACCTCTACAACCCAGTCAAACCCTTTTGGTATTTTAATATAAGGCTTTAGGAAGCTTCATATGGTTGTGTTTCCATTTTAGCATTAGCACATACCCACACCCAGAACTTTATTTTCCTAAAATACAAATGTGTACATGTATAATAAAAACGTTGACAAGTCCTAGTCAGAATTTAAGAAGTTTTAGACCTGGAAACCTGTGCACCTAAAAAAGGATAAAATGTGCCCCTTGCACTACTAATTTCTGATTCCACAGCCTGGGGATGCAGAACAGCAGTCCAAGGGGCACGTGCTACGGAATGTCAGCTGGCATCAGCAAAGGTGCCGTGGATGCTGCAGAGCTCTCCTGTAAGACTGCTGACTGTTTTCATGGCATCACATGAAACACAGAAATAAATAGCTTCTCTTCTATGATCACAGCATGAAAGTTTTGCTTTGCTGTCTATCCCTTCTCATTAAAAGCATAAAACACAACACAAGACAGGGATTAGACACAGAGCAGGCAAACGCAACAGAGCCACAGGGTAGAGCTCAAGGAGTAAAGGGATTGGCACATGTGCCAATAAAGGCAGCCCTGGTGTCAGCTACAAGTTGCGCCCTCAGAAGCCGGAACTAAATTTCACTCAGAGAACAGAAAAACAATAGGAATAGACACCCCAGACCACACAGGCTTGTACTCCCAGTTCCTTCTCCTGAGCTTCAGCGCAGGTGTTAGAAGAAGCCTCTTCCCCAGAAAACTGTCATAAAACTGTTACTTTTTCTTTTCTAAGTCCTCTTAAAAACAAACAGGCATACACTCTTTTCCTGTGAAGCAAGTTTAGGGTCTTTTTCCTATTTAAATTACAAACACATCAGAAGTCTCTCTCACCACAGCGCATCCTGTCTTTTCTCTGTCTGAGATTTAGAGTACAAACTCTGTAGGGCAGGCTCTGCCTTTTGTTTTTATGTCTCATACAGAGCCAAGACATATTCTCAGTGTTAAACAGTAAGTAAAGAAGACCCATCTACATTCACAAGGTTGCATGATACGTGCCCAGCTTATCTGTGACACACACGACATGGTCAGTAGAACTGGTCTGTACAAGCAAACTCTCCTTGTACACACAACAAAACAGGTCCTGACTTGTGTGCTGGGGCCTACACACCTGCTACAGTGTACACAGGAGGGCCTTGTTCATGCATCTGATTTTTAAAAGTCCCCAGGATCCCTGTAGGCGGGGAGGAATAGGGAGAAGCAGGGAGGAGGAGAAGGACTGCAGAGGGAAGCTGTTGTGTCCAGCTGAGCTCCTCATGGAGCTGTTGGTGAGCGGCTGGGCAAGGTGGGAGTGACTCAGGCACACAGACACTGTGCACTGGACTGTAGGACTGAGGAAGGATGAGAACCCTGCCCAGTGTGACCCCTTTCCTGGGCAAAAGCAAAGCAAATCCATCTCTCTCAGCAGTTCCAAGTAGCAGCTCCAGCCAGGCGCCATGATGACATCAGCCCTGCTTTTGCAATTATTTAACCTCTGTCGTTCAGATCAGCAATGAACCAGCAAGGGTGACTAATCCACACATCAGCCCTGCAAAGTTATCAACACACCATGCAGGGGGCTGACCCTCAGGGCTGAACTCTGCTTTCAGGAGTCTCTTTGGTCTGTATTTAGGGAAAGACTGTACGAAATCAAACATTAGGCGTCCATAAGAAGCTCCAAGCAAACCTCTGTGTGCCGTGACAGTGTCAGTCCTTTTGCCAGAAGGATGCAGATGCAGCAGATATTTGCTTTTTCTCATTTCTTTGTGTCATTTTGCACTACACCCCTCCAGCTCTGGCTCCTGCTCTCACTCCTCATACAAGCATGGAAAAAGTAGCTTGTTTTAACAGACATCTACAATAAACATGCCGATACTTGAGATGTAAACTGAGAGGCTGGCATTATAACAGAGCCTCTAAATCAACCTCAGGACCTTGTTAGCATAATCAGTGATAGGACTGGTGGCTTACAAGATCCAGGACAGAAAATGGAAAAATAGTAATAACAATAAAAAAATGCAGTTGTATCCTAGCAATTGCTGGGATGATTGCTGATGGTTCAAAAGCAAGTCATATCTTGCGTGAGACAAATACATTTTATATGATGTTTAATCTCACAGGAATTCTGCCGGAAATACTCAGAAGCTTGTTAGAGGAAAATATGAGAAGTTACTCATGTGAACAATAAAATATTCTTGTGTGGTGGAGCTACTGTGACTCCCATGCTGCTAATAGGTGCACATCTTGCAATTACAAGCATACTGAAAAATAATGTTGCATTCACTGCTCCTATTTACTAATTTGAAGCTTTGGAGAAGAAGACAGTCCTGGACTTCCTTCCAGCTTAAATTCAGGTAAGATGGAGAAGTACAGGGGAGGGCATTTGTTCAAGATCACCTGGAAGTCAGTGGCAGAGCCAGGAATAACACCTGTCTATAAAGGATCTGAGAGTACTAATAAGTTCTAATGGCCCTAATCAGTCAGACCTGCAGCTTCCATCCTCTGCCCAGGAGTCTCACTGAAGCTCAGCCCTGGGTCTTTAGTCACCGAATGAGCAAAGCTGAGTGCCTGTCCCCAGCTCACACAGAGAGGTCCCTGTGCCTGTCCAGGGACCTTGTTGATCTTGACCCACTAATTTCCCAGTTTGATCTCAGACCAAGCTCATCACTGTGGACCTGCCTGGTGATAACTGGGCTGTGTCTGACCATTTTTAGCCATGATCCTGACCTGTGGATTCATTTCCTGGCTTGAGGTCGGACCTGCCTCATAACCACAAAATTGTCTGATGCTCTGGACTCCGAGTTGAAGTTGGCTGCCACTCCCAGGCCAGCCCTGCCTGCCTCCCTTGAGGGCTGTGAGGTGGGCCCTGGCTGGTGAGGGCCCTGACCTTACAACCGCATTATCCCAGTCAGTTCCCTGGGTCTTTGGGAGCAAACAGTGCCTGCTGCACCTTGACATAACCCTAATACACCACCCTGCCTCCCTTGTCTGCATAGCACCAAGGGCAGGAAGAGAAATGCCACATGTTGATTTGATCAGGGAACACAAGCAGAGAGAAATAAGGTACAAACTCAAACTAGAACTCTTCTTTGTTCTGTGTTTTAAGCATTTCCTTCCTCCCACTTCACATTAGAAATGGCAACATTGCCTGCCCCAACACAAGGCAATAGCAAGAGACATTGCACGGGTTATAGAAGGAGGTTCATGTTCTGCATCAGTGTCCCTTGAGAATAATAAATCTTGGCTGGCAAGAGTAGAAGCAAGAGGAATCAGGCTTTAGCAGGAGGAAGTGATCACAGCAGAGGGCTTGAGAGCACAGGAAGGAAAGGCAGAGACCTGGGAAGAGGAAGCACTCAAATTACTTACTGGGACAGCCAGAGGAGGCAGATGCTGCTCCTGAGGACAGATTTCTGTTGGGTTCAGCAGAGCTCTAGGGCAGCTCTGGTATTTGGGGCTCAGAAAGGCAGAGGGGTTCAGCACACACTGGATGGAAGATGTAAGATGCAAAGAGCTCACAGCAAAAAGGGCCAGGTCCCTTGCCTGATGTTAGATTCCTGCTCCTAACTGCAGTTAGGGATCTGGCAGCAGATCCTAGCTAGGGATCCCAACTGCAGTTGGGATCTGGCAGCAGATTCTAGCTTTCTTGAGAAGTCTTTGGTGTGGAAGGCAGCATTCCAGCAGGGTTTATCTTGCACTGAGGGACCTGGATGTCTGGAGCTTTGGCTCCATGTGTGGAGGGAAGAACAGCTCATCCAGTAGTTTGGTCTCTAACCACAATCTCTCCTAAATTAGGCTTTTCACACAGAACAGCAGGAAATTCTCATACAGCTCATGCTGAGGTTAAAAGGCAGCAATTGTCTAAATCTTCATATACAGGCAATTATTAGCCTTTTAATTCGAAAGCTAAAGAAGGTGACTCAACAGAAAAGGGTTCAGGCTGAATCAGCAAGATCTTTCTTGGGAGTCAGATATACAACAAGAAAGCAAAACAACTTAGTGGCAGGCAGGAAAAAAATTGTGTTGTGGAGGTTCAGGGTATGGAATGCAGCTTTTGCAACAGACAGTATCTCTGCTTTTCCCTCTTCCATTCCTGAGACATCCATGTGCAGCCCATGGAGTGAATTAAGAGAAGAAAGAAGTTAATACCTCCATAGTACCCCATACTTTATGTATCTACAAAACTCCTTAGACACTGTTCACCTATCTCCAGACAACAGCTTTTCCATGAGAAGTGGGCCTTGCTTGAAGTTTATTGTAATTTGGAATTAGAAATCTCTGTCAGCCTCACAGTTCACAGTGCTGAAGCAAAGCCCAAGATCCAGGCTTTTAGACGACTGGATGTAGTGAAGGGAAACTGTGGATTACACTTCTCTGGGGTCCTGCAAGTAGCTAATTAGCCCAGAGAAGCACTGAAATTCCCTTAGTCTCTCCCTGCTGGAGGCATGCCAAGGGAGTCTGCCTTATTCTTACATGAAGCAGTATCTGAAGAAAGATCAAAGGATGAGACCAAGATTTCATGGTTAGTGAATCAGGCAAATCTGCAGAGGGTTTCAATAGGATCTTTACAAAAAAGATAAAACTTCTCTGCTCAGTGACATGTTAGTTATGGGATGCTCACTTTCTAGCTTTTACTATTATGAGTGTTAAATTCTTTGCATCAATTGATCACCCTATAATTTCACACTCTTCACATGCGAAAAGAAATTGATGCAGATGTTTTCAAATGGGGTGTGGGCTCAGGTATATTTCTGCAATGTAGAGTCTGAGATTCCTTCACTTTCAAAGGGATTTGGGAGACTGGGATGCTTTGGAAAAGGTTACCTTAAGCAACTGTGTCCTTACAGGGTTACCATTGAAGGCAGCGAGCAAATCTGCCCTGTAAGTAAATGCTTTTAGGGACCAGCTAGCAGAGATGGAGGTGGTGTATTCCTGCTACTTTGCCCTTTCTCCAGAGCACTTTAAAGCACTCTAATTGTAAATCTAGGAAGAATTTGTTTTCCTTCTGTCCATCCCCACCCTGCTATGGGAAAGAAAAGAATTATTATGACAATTGGGCAACTGTGAACCAGAGTAATTAAGTGATTTGCCAAAGGCCAGGTAGCCAAACTGGGGAACTGAACCCAAGCGTCCTCATTCCTGCTCCTCCCCTGTAGCTGATACACACAGACCCTGAACGGTTGGAATCCTTCTTCCCTGGGGAAGATCTCATTTCCTTCTTTGAACACTGAGGGAGGGGCCCTTCTAAATCACAGGTTAGGCAGGCACTCAACCGAGTTAACATGATGTACTTCCCTGCACCATGTCTTGAAGGTGTAGTTAGGTGTTACTACATGCACTGCTTCAGCTCCTAGTGGTCCCTGCCAAAAGCAAGCCCCATTGTGCTGGCCACTGTTCACACACAGTACGAGAGAGTCCCTGCTCCCAGAGGACTTTAATATTCTTTGATATTTTTGGGAAATGTTTCATGAGAGAATTTCAACATAGAGTACTGGGCTTGTTTCTTCCTTTTAACTTGGATTACACCAGGATAACTCCACTCACTTCAACACAAACCTGTCAGAGATGTGATTCCAGGTCCATTATGTTGCAGTCTCTCTTTTAAAAAACACTGGAGCATGTATAGCAAATAATCAGGAAATTAGTGGACAGGTGGCATTAATTTTCTCCAATGTCACCAATTTGGTTGCTGTTGTGGAAACACAGCAAGGCACAGCAACGTCTATTTCAGTGCAGAGAGCCATCCCTGAGCCCCAGATGGTGACCATATGATCTTTCCTTCTTATGGACTGTAGACACGTTTCCTACCCTTAGAATTTGACTTCTGCTTGCAAAGAGGGCTCACCTAAATCTGCCTACCCCTCACAGCACCTGGGTGCAACACAGGTCCCTTCAGGAATCCAGTAAAGACCCAGACAGTGGGTAAACAATTTGTGGAAAAAGCACAACCTGACTCAATTAGAATTTCCTCCATGAATAGCTCCCTATGTCAGAACTTAAGGCCCCAATTCATAGGGAAATCTGGGACCCATTTCCTCAGGAATTGCTAGCTATTTACACAGAGAAAATACTGCATTCTGATTTTGTTTTCTGGACAGTCTGGGGTGGGCTTTATGCTCACGTGAATAGACTGGATTTATGCTGGGCTGGTAGCAGTGACATGTGAAGAGACTTGTACTTCTAAAACTTGTGTCCTTCAGTGTGTCCAGAACTTTCCTCCAGAAAGTGTCCAGCTACGAGAAGATACTGATCTGCTGCTGTAGTTGAACACACTCCTCCAACCAGCCTAACTTTGTCAAGAGCCCAAAAACTATACCTGGCTGGTACAAAGTAGAGTAATTTTCTGTCATCTCCTTGCTCAGGAGCCCGTGGATTCCCAAGGCCCAACATACAGCTCTAGTCATGATCTGGAGAGTGTTGGAATATAGGGGGATAATGGTTAATACACAAGAACTATCTGTGTGCCAGAGCCCTGTGCATCCCATAAAACACACATCTTTTAGAGTTCTCTCAGCACAGGTGACAGATATCCTTCCTCAGGAAAGACACTCCTACGGTGTCCTTTACTCTGTCAAATGGAACTTGTCTGTGGAGTAAGATGTTACAAGAGAAGAATGAGTCTGGTACTGTCTGACCCTCAAGCCATAGTAACAATGATCTCCCAAAACCTCCAGAGTGTATAATGGACCCTTTTCAAAGGCCCAGCCTTAGCCACACACTCCTGTACAAACAAAATTGGATCTAATTCCAACTCCTATGGCCTTTCCTAGAGTTAAACAAAGCTTTGTAGAGCTGAATGATAACAAACCACAGAGGGAGAGAGAAACTGCATGAAGAAAAAAAAGCAAAACATTTGTCCCTGACATTTGAAAAATTCTTATTTGCCTAACTCCCCTGATTTCAGCAGAGCTGTATAACTTTATACCAGCTTCCAAGTTCGTGTCTTTTTTTTTTTAAATCTCTCTTCTAATGAAGTCTGAAAGCAGCAGAGGAGTTCAGGCAGACATGTGTAGGCTGTCTCAGACAGCAGGAGCTTCAGGCAAGAAGAATTACAGGCCAACAGCAGCAAGAAACAGAAAAGGTTGGTGGTGGAGGAAAAGAAGATGAAGAGGGAAGCAGTAAGAGGCAATTCTTGTGGTTTGGAAGTTCCTGTGGCTCTGTGTACAGTCAGCATTTCTGTCTGCAAACAGAAACATTTCTATTTGCTTTGCAAGCCAGATTTCTCAACCTTTGGCCTTCTGACCTTCACAGTATCTGGCACTGATCAGGTGTGAGATTGCAGCTCCCTGCTCCCAGGGGCACAGCTGTTTCTCTTGGTCCAGCAGCCAGACAAGATGGAGCTCCCCAGAACAAGACTGACACTGTGGCAATGGCAGTGCAAAGACAAAGCCCCAGAAACATTCTCTTCAGATGAAGGTTTACCTCAGCTTAGGTTCTTCCCTGTTGTCCAGTAAAGCCAGACTTCAGGAATGAGAATCTAGGCATGAGCTGCACATTTGCTGAGAATCAGGCCCAGGTTTCACCTGCTCAAAGGTACGCACTGCTATCTCTGTTGGACTCTGCCAGAAGAGGAAAGCAGTCTATATTTGACCATTCTGGTCATTCAATTTGTCCTTATCAAATAAAAATAAAATAAAATAAGGGTTTTTTGAAAGCAGTACAGTTTCTCTGTACCACATGCCCATGTTTATTGACATATAAAATTCCCTGTTTGACTACACCCCACCCAGGCTCTTGTACACACCTGCATAAGTCTATAATTTTATCCCATGAATCATTCTGTACCATCAGATCACACCCAAGTTACCAGAACTTTAAGGAAGTGGCAAGTTCATTATGCTGGTTTTCATCTTTCAGTTTTAAAATAGCAGAATATTTCTTTGGTGCCCTAAATCCACAAGTATTTCTAAAAAAAAAAAAAAATGTTACAGGCAGAAAGACCATGTAAAAATAATTAATTAAATGCATTGAACAAAAGGGAGAACTAATAAATGATCTATAAGAAGTTTTTTGGACCCATCTTGTAGAGACTGTGTCTACATCATGGGGTATTGCAAATCTGAAGCATTCTAAATGGGTCAAGCTCACAAAAAACCATGAGACTGAGGAAAAATTGTAACTTCCAATTTAAAATAAGCGGTTTGGGTTATTTTATTCTGGGTTTTGCAGCCTTGGGAGAGTATTGAGGCCATGGTTTTAAGCACTTAAGCAGCCTTTGAAGGACTTTTTTCCCAGGAAAGTGGGGATTTGCAGCTAAATTACTTGTGTCAATAGCTAGGTGTTTAAGCAAACAACGGAAGAGGTTGCAATCCAAAAAGAAATCCAACTGCTGTAGTGTACAAGAGCAATGCTGCAGTGGGTTCAGGCTGGTTGAAGAATATTCCTCTTTCAAAACACAAAGTGAAGCACACCCAGCAGCACCCAGAGATGCGTAGGCAAACATTTGCAAGTTGAATTTTTTCACTTTTGTTTACAATGTAGAACATACTTCTCTCTTAACAGACATTTCTCACTTTTAACTTCTCAGAGTTATCTTAGGGTTACCAAATGCTGCTCAGATTGACTGGCTTTGTAGTTCCTAGGATTAGGCTGAATGTGCTTCTTGACTTGCAGCCATTTGGCGGCCACTTCGTTGTTACACAAATGTAACGTGCAGCAATGACAAGAACTTCTTGCCATTCAATTATAAAATGACAGGCAGCCAAATAAGAAAATGGGATTACCTCCTGGGCAACTTAAATTCACGTAATATTGCCATTGAGTTGTTTTCTAGCCAGGACACTTAATTGCTAAGAAATGTGTTTACAGCTTAGTATGTGCATTATCCATTTGGGACAGAATGACAGAATGGTAACAGAGATTGGCCAAGAGTTTGGAAGAGGCTGCCACCAGTGGGGAACTTCCCCATGGTACAAATACTGGGCATCCATAATAACAACTGTCTCCAACCCAGCCAGGAAATAAAAGAAAAAGCAAGGCAGTGGCTGAAGTCTCTTACCTGCCCTGGAAGGGTAGAGGTTTGCAGAGATGATTGGGTGCCTTAGAGCCCAGATCTAGTTTGTCTCATCCACATTCATCATGCTTTATTGCTTGCTAATGGAACGACAAAGAAGAAATGGTCTAAATTTAATCATGCTGCAGTTGACTCTGTCTGGAAACCCGCAGCAACATCGAGTATCAGATACCTCAGTGGGTCTCCCATGCACACACTCCCTCTGGTTAATGGCCTCCCTGCTCAGCACACCGTTACAACAGGGCTCTATAATCCCCAGCTCTGCACTGTGCCACTGACATTTCCATTTGTTGTCCCCTCACCACGGTGTTTGGTGCTATCAAAGTGCCTCCTGCCGCTCCGAGGGCTGCTCTCAACCAACCTCTCTCTGCCTCTGTGATTGGCAGGAGTCTCTGGGCAGCAGACAAGGTGAACCCTGTAAACATGGCAAGAGATAAGGCAACAGCAAAGGGAATGATAACCACAAAAGTAGCTCACAGGGTTCAAGGGATGGAGGAACATGCACTGTTTATTTTCTGTGCTCTTGGATCAGCTGCAATTCCACATGTAAGCAAACTCGTTCTGCCTCAACATTAGGTCCTGGAAAGTCCCTTAGCACTGAGCATTATTTAACAAAGAATATATGCTTTCTTTATCTTTTATCTATATAGGAAACAAAACAAAAACAAAACAACCAAGACATTTGAACAATGCCTACAGCTCTGATTTAGGCCATGTCTCTGCCCTTGTTTGCACTGATGTAAATCAGAGATTGCTGCAAGAGATTTAAAATTGGCCTTTAAATTCCTTATCACATCACTCCTCTGCTCTGCCAGTGATCTGTTCTGTGTGTTTCTAACAACAGTGCCCATGCTTTTGCCAAGCCACAGTTACACATGGAATGCCTTCTCTCTCTCCAGATACACAGTGCCTGTCCCCTCTTCTACTGTAATACAAAATACACAGCTTTCATCCTGATCCCAAGAAGTGCAATACCAATTTTACCAATCCCAAGGTTTTTGAACTCATTTCCCCAGCATTTGCTCAGCTGGCTTGCCCATCCCATTTGTTTACGATAATTTTTTTATGATATTAACAATTACTTATTCCCAGGTGCATTTAACCAGAAGAGCAGGAACAGAGAGAAGTAACAGACTCAGGACTGCCTGTGTTTGCATGGTGGCAGCAACAATACATTTACAGGCTTCAAAGGCACTGACAGAGCTCCCTCTGCATTTTGGGGGGCTCATGACTAGAACTGGCTGGCAAAATTTTGAATGCACAGGGAATCTCTCATTTTATTTTGGTTTGGTTTGGTTTAAGGGAGCGCAGCAGCATTTTCACCTGACAAATCCAAGGCCATGCCTCGCATGGCACAGTTGTGAACCTGGTAGTGAAGCAGACCATGCATAGACATGAATGTGCACAGAGCTGCACGCTCACACACACACACTTGCACACCCTTGCACACTCACACACACACACTGCACTGCTGTAGAGCAATCATGCCACGCCACAAGAACACAATGTGAGAGGCAAGGCTTGATCTGCATTTCTGTCTCTCTGCCTTGACCCTTAATGCTCTCAGCAGCACCACAGCTTCCTCAGCAGCTCAACAGCTCCCTAACTTCTGTAATATCTGGGGCATGGATTAAATTCCATGGTTTGAATAATGGCATTGATTTTTTAATTTCTTCAGGAAAGTGATTTATTCTGTCCTTAAAATCCCTGTAACTGATGTGTACTATCCAGCACTGACAAGTTTTGTCAAGGGCTTGAGAGAAAGGGTGAATAAAGACACAGACACAGTTTTCCTCTTATGTCTGCAGACTACTCCTACCTCTGAGCTGCCAGGTAATATCATATAAGTCATATTAGCCCTTGTTCCCTTTCTATCTGTGGTTGACATAATTAGTGGAGAAAAACTGATGTATCTGATGGTGACACAAGGCTGAATCTGCATCAGTCTGAAAACCAGGCAGCAATAGCACTGAGTAACGTGACAAACTACCCAACCCTACATACATTGTGCATTTCTCCATAAAATCCAGGCAATGTGGCCCGCATGGTTTTCGGCTTGGATGCTTTAGCAATAAAAAGATTTTTGATAAAGAAAGTCTAAGAAATAGGATCTGAAAGTCTGTATCGAACAGAAATGATCCCCAAGGTACATTAAGATCTGACAGTCACCACTCAATTAGCAAGTGGGAGACAGCTGTCTGTCTGTCACTCTTTCTCTTCCTTGAACACAAACACATTCAAAGTCAATCCAGATCTTTTTGTTTCACCAGCAGGTTTAGCCAGTTACCCGCCGGATGTGGAACAAGTTTAGGTACCAATTCTTGTAACTCAGTAATGGTCCAGTGTTATTCTCTCTCTCTCTACTTACAATGTCTGACAAGCTAATTGCCAAAGGAAAGAGAAACCTTCTCCCAGACACTGCAGCTCTGGGACTCAGGTCTATTTAGATTTGCCATTTGTCTGTCCCTGTTTCTAAGCACAGTTCAGAGAACTCTCTGGGAAGAATAAGGCCCTTTCTCTTGGACCCTTAGAGAGATTTCCTATTAGTCACCAGGATAATTAAAGGTTCCAGTTGCATTGCATTAGCACCTTTCATGTCATTAGAGTCCAGCTGCAGTGTGAGAATCACATATTTGCTGAGACTCCTGTGCCAGCCAGCAAGCCAGGAGCAGAGCTTTACATTTCATCTCTTTGTAAAAGAAATACAATTAAGCAGTGTTCCCTGATCATATTGCAGCTTGCAAGAGGGGCTCTAAGTACCAATCACTGGAATGTCTGGCCATGATTGTATTGAAATGGTGCCTTGACAAGGGTTTATGAACACATTGTAATAAATCCATGGCCACCTAAGACTCCTTAATTGTCAGTGTATTGCACAGGAATCTGCTCAGAACCCCTCGGTGGAAATGCCCGTTGTGCCTGGGCACAGAACATGGCGTCTCCACTTGACTTACAGGAAAATCTTCACCCTTTATTAGTATTGCAGGTGTTCTGCCACAGGGTTGGGGAGTTCTGAATTCACCCTGCAAAGGCTACTGGTGCAGAGATTCAGTTTATTATAACATTGTTAATTGACAGACTTGTATGCCTGTCTAGTCAATAACAGCCTGCTAAAAATATGCATTAAGCAGAGAGAATGAATCAGCTGCTAATAGCACTCTGCCTGATTGTCAGCTTCTATCTATCTTCAGGATTTGTCGGAACCTTGTCACTATTGTACTCTGGCAGCTCCAAGCCTGTAACATATTTATCCTCCAAACACCCCTCTGGGGCAGGGCGGTTGTTGCTCTCACCAGTTTACAGATGGGAAACTGTGATATTGAGAGGGAGAGTGATTTGCCCAAGGTCACACAAGAAATCTGTAGCAAAACAGGGAATAGTTCATCAGTCTGGCAACCCCAGGGGAATTAACCTACCCCCCACCAGGACATCCTTCTTGTCTCCTTCCTCTTTCAAATCAGCAGTTACAGTGGTTTACACCAGTAGAAACTCTGAAATCCCTTGAGAATGCAGAGTCTTCTATTTCTGAGTGGATGAAGTATTAACTGTAAGGCCCCCTTCCACAATTCCAAAATGCTGACATCCCAAAACCAAACTTTAAAACATTAAATATATAGAACTTCTTTAAAACTAGTGCCTCCTTTAAACCAGGTTCTAGTTCTCTTTGGGTGCATTTCTTGTAGCTGTTAACACCCCTAGCACCAGTTATACAGAAACAATGACCACCCTACACTGCCGTGGGGAGCTGTACAATGAGAAGCAGTGTCAGAGAGAGATGATCTCTGAACTGGCCTTGAGCCTTGGCAAGTACATGAGTCCTTTAGTTCATGTATCAAATACATTTGCTTGTAATTTCAGTAAGCTGACATAGGATTTTAGGGAACATTAACTCATGTGTTACTGTGATGCTGTGATTTATTATACTGTTGCTATTATTAATGCTTCTTATGTGCCATGCAATGAACAAATTTAAGCTAGACATGATCCTTCTCATGAAGTATGCCTTCTAAATAACATATGATAAAGGAAAAAAGATAAGGGAAGGCTGGGGCAGTTGGTCTCAGGAACATGGACATAAGGTGACTAATGGGCTGGAAACATGCCCAGGTTGTGGGCACAGAAGCTGAGTGGTGCCAGTCACACGGGAGGGGGAGGAAGGGAATCAGGTGAGAGGAGCAGAGCCCATTCCTGCTGCACAGCTCCGTGTGTCCCATGGCACTGGCTACACACAGGAGCAGCCAAGCTCGTGGAGCCCCTTGAACAGCCCTCTGCCACTTCCTGGTGAAGTGGTACCACACCTGCAGGCCTGAATTTGGAAACCAGACATGAGTTGTGGATGCTCCATCAGTGAAAGTGTTCAAGGCCAGGTTGGATGGGTTTTGAGCAACATGATCTAGTGCAAGATGTCTCTGCCCATGGCAGAAGGGTTGGACTGGGTGACCTTTAAAGGTCCCTGCCAATCCAAACCATCCTACAATTCTGTGATTTTTTGTATATGGCAAGTCTAGAAGTAAAACCAGCAAGATCTAGTCAAAGGAAAAAAATCTGTTACATTTGCTTATTTTTGCCTCATACACTTTTCCAACAAGGACCATTCCCATACTCTACAATGCCAGGGTTCCTCCTGAATCGTCCTGCAAGAAGATTCAAATCCCCAGTGTTTCAGGACCACAGTTCTACACAGGGAGTCACTGTCAGAAGAAAAGCACTGTGGTTTCTCTTGGGCTGGGTAGAGAACCCAAACCACCAGTTTTAGTTCCTCTGCCTGCCTCTCCCCCTTATGATTCTCCTTTCTCTCCACAGTTTTGTCAGGGTTGCTTGGGAAATCAAACCCCTCACTCCATTCTTGTGTATCCTGCAGGCAGCCTTGGCTGTAGCAGGTGATGATTCTGCAGCATCCCCTTCCTGTCTTTGAGGTCTGTCAGCCTCTCCATCAAGAGGACACTCCAGCTGAGGGTGCAGCTGCTGGAGCTACCAGCCAGCCAAGGCTGCTGGGTGGCAACACTCAAAGGAAAGGAGAAGCACCCAGAAAGGCCTGACCATCAGTGCAATACACACAAACATGCTCTTTCCTGAAAAAAGCGAGGGGTTTCAGGCTTTTTGAGAGCCCCAAAGAATTCTCCTCCACCTTCTGACAGGTGGAGAGGTTGGACAGGCACTGGACTGAACCATCCTCAAGCCCTCCCAGCCCACCAACAGTCTCTGTTCAATAGACTTGTGTACAGCTAAGTAAAACAAACTTCAAAGCTGTCTAGCCACTGACCCAATATGGAAAAACCTTATTTAAGTCAGGTAGTGATGGATACAGTGTCAGCTTTTCCTGAGACAGACTTTTCTGAAGGGAGAAGTGGGCTCTGAAAGCTGTAGGTTCCTGTCCTGTGGAGGAAGATCAGTACTTCAAAGACAGTGTTATTTAAAAGTCTGAAATGCCCATTTTCAACTCACTAAGATCTGGCATTGATAATTTCTAGTTCTCCTAAAAGACTAAAATATCAAAGGGGAGCAGTGAAAGGTCTTTGTGCAATGAATCATCAAGATTGTCCCACAGCTGACAGTGAGTGAGCCTGATGAGTGGCTTCACCTATTTGCAACTCTGCATCAGCATCTACCCAATGGAGACAACAGCTCAGGTCAGGGTTGATATGAGTGTGGGCCTGTACTTGAAACCAGAGTGATCCTAAAGAGGAAGGTGCCCAGGAAATTGCAGACAGCATTATAATGGTAAACACCAGAGTATATTCTGTAAGGAGCTGGTAAACCCTCTAGCAAATGAGAACTGAGTTAACATATGCTTTTCCTCATCTGCCCTCCTGGCAATATTCATTATTATGGAGGTGAAATCAATTCAGAACCCTCTAACAGTCCATAACAGCCCCATTATTACCACCTGAACTTCCTTGGCACCACACAAGTACATGGATAGTGGCAAACACAAAACTACTAAAGCCAAGGAGATGCTCCAGAATGTTAGCTACTGGAATGCTCACAGATATTAATGAATTCACAGCTTTTCCGTGAGATGGGTCAGTATTGTTAGCCCCATTTGCAAACAAGGATATTGAGTAAGACAACGGGGAAGTGACTCACTGAAAACCACCCTGTATTAGAGACAGGAATAGGACTCAGATCTCATGACTCCCATTCCTGAGTCTCTATTAGATTGAAGCTGTAGAGCTCCACATTTGCTGAGGGCTGGAAGAGGGAAGAAACAAGAGGTGCCGTGGGTGCGGAGCTTCTTTGAATCACAACTAAATGCAAGTTTCCTGGAATGAAGCCACCACTAATTTCAATAAATTTACTTAGATCTTGAGCTTTGGGATGGCATGAGCAGCTGTGAATCATCTTGGCCAGTCAAAGGAATAATTAATTGTTGTGGGTAAATCTCAAAAGGTTTAGGGGTCAGGTAAGGTAAGCAGCAAAGCTTATCCTCGACTGCTCTTTTCTGCTCTGCAAACTGGAGGCACTCACTCGAACACTTAACCCATGGATTCCTTATGCCAGATCTGTCCATCTGTTGCACACACTTTCTGCCTTGTCTTCTATTTTGATTATAAACTATTCAGTGCTGGGATTGTCTCTGTGTTAGAGGGTTTTATAGTACCTGCCATTGCACAGCCTTGATATATGTAAGAATAAAGAAGTACCAGAGGTACAACCATTGCCCAAACAGTAATAGAGGCTGAACAGCTTGGCTCCTGAGATTTTTCATGCTTCCTGATTATAGCAGGAGTGGTTTCCTTGTGGTGCTTTGATAGTTTTGCTCCCAGCACAGCTCGCAACCAGGAAGTACAAGAATGCAGAGCAATGATAGCCAGGATTTGCAGAGCAGCTCAGCATGCATGATCAGAAGCAGGTTTGCAAAAGGGCTCAGCTCCCATTTAGGCACCAAAATCACTACCTAGATTTAAAGTGCCAAGCTGGTGGGCTACAGAGCTCTTTAGAAGATCCAGCCCTCATGGCAGCTTCTGAGTGTTTGAGGATCTGATTCAGTGTTTCATATTGAAAAGGAACCAGGGCTGTGTGAAAAGTGTTGCCCTGACTCAGAGTTGGGTATTGTGACTTTTCTGGATTCTAGCCTCTTTTAGGTACTGTGAGATGAGACATGCAAAAAAGTCTTGTGTTGTCCATTAGCTCTTGATTCCAAACCAAAATGTAAAGCTCAGCGTAAAAGGACGGCTTTTATTCTAACGCTGAAAACTCAGCTCTTCTTTAGGCAGAGCCTGAGGTTTATGATTGCTCTTCAGTTCCTAAGGCTGGTAACCAGGCCAAAGGAAATCTCACGGAAAAAGGAGCATTTGTGTCTCTTGTTCCTTCCCAGTGTCCCTAATCCCTAACTCATCCCTGAGTGAGGGAGGCAGTGTCCCATGTGATGGACTGTCCCTCAGGGTCATAGCTCTAGAACAGGGCAGGGTGCTTCCCATATGGACCTCTTACCATTCCTGATCCTTTTCTGTTCCAGTGCAAACAGTGCCAAGCTATTGATGGTTTTTTAAAAGCTCGATTTTTTTCACGGGGTAGAACAGAGGCACTGCAGGGCTCAGCTGTAACATTCCTGTGGAAGCCCTGAGAACCTCATGGAGAGCCCATAGGCATGGAGGAATTTAAAAGCCCTCAAGTCATGTCTGAACTGAGAACTTCAGAGCACAGACTTTCAGGTTCAGTTTCATTTTGAAAACGTTTGTAATGAAACATTTTGATATTTAAAAATTATTATAATTTACTTTTCCTTCCATGGGAAATTTCAAATATGTCACTTTTCTTTTTTTTCACCCTGAAATAGAACTCTACATCCCCTGCATAAATTTTCCAGGAATTTTCCCAAATTTCCAGATTCTAGGATTACCTATAAAGCAGACATGCTAGCTTTCAACTCTCTTCAATGCCCTCACCCCACAGTCTTTTTTCCAATTATGATTACATTTTAAAGAAAGAGTTTATAATCCCTTGCCAAAAAAAATGAGCCTCTTTTAGGTTCCAAGTCTGGAGAAAGGTTCCCTTTTGTTCCTACTAAAGAGATATGTTGCCTGGTGCTGACTGGGAGCAGAGACACTCCTGCATTCCCAGCCCTGACACTAACTGCCCCTGTGGCCCCAGGCTAATCGCTTAAATGCTCTGGCTCAGTCTCCCCATTGGTAAAACAGAGATAATGATACTTACCATCTTCTTCACAGGGGTGTTGCAGAGGAATAATTAGTTTGTGTCTGTAAAGCACTTTGAAGATAAAAAGCACAATACAATTGATAATAATTATTGCTATGCAGACTGGTCCTCCCTTCCCCAACAGCTTACTGGTGCAGAAAGGTAAGGAAAGCCCTGAACTGAACTGTCTCCCAGTAGAGCCCCAGTTCCAGAAGTGTTTCTAAGCCAAAACCATAAGCCAGCTACCCCAAAATTTTTAAGCTTTAAATCTGCTTTAGTGGCCCTAGTTCTAACTTGCCAAAGTTAGATATATCACTGCATGGAAGGAAGATTTGTTTTTCGCTGTCTCTTTTTCTCTAGTCCCTCGCAGTTTTTAATAGCATTTTGTGCCTTCAAAAGCTTCCATCAGTCCCTGATACCTCTGCCTTGCCTGGCATGGGGCAGCAGCTTATTATACACGAGTTCGTTACAGCCTTGGCTTCAAAGCTGCCCGGTTCAAAGGGTGCCAGAAGTGTTGAACAGGTCAGCACTTTAATGCTGATCCACACATCTTTAGAGGGCAGTACCATCGCCACAGTTTTGTTCCTGGGGGAAACAGAGAATAACTGGTTTGTAGAGTTCCCTTTGGCCTGAACGCTGGCCACAGAATTGGATGCTCCTGGTGGCAAAGATCAAGCGTCACGGAATCCTGGAGTGGGTGAGCGTGGAGGGCTGTGATGTAGTGAATGAGTGAAAATGTGCCTTTGTGAGTCACTGACTTGCTCTTAATGGCAGCTGTGGAGGAACAGGGAAGGATAAAGGAATAGGGGGGTAAAGGAGCAAAAAGTACCAGAAAGGATAAAATAATCTAAGCTAGTTCTTTCCATGCACTTATTTTTTGAGACAAGTGATAGATATACCTAAAAATTATCAAAAATCTATCAGAGATACTACTGCTCCAAAGTTACTTCCTGCAAAAGCTGAACCAGATTTCTCAGACTTGGGGGGTTGGGGAACCGACATGGGGAACAAACAACCTAGATATGGAATATTGGCTAAAATATTTTTCATTTGCACATAGACTTGAACTTCCTGTACTGAGGGGCAAAGCCTTCTGCAGAAGGCCCTTCTTGCTGCATTTATGACCCAAGAGGAAGCAAGAATGCAGAAATAATTCTGTTCAACAGAGATCCTGAAGACTGTTTTCCAAAGGGACAGTTTGAAGAAGCAGCATTTGAGTCACTGGACATATGTTTAAGCTAAATCCAAATATTGAATGTAAACACCAAATCTTCCTTTCTGGTATCAGCCAAAACAGAAGAAGCCATTTTTGCATGGGGTACATCATTGTCTATTAAATTGATCTGAATCAGAAATGGTACCAAGCCCTGGTACCAAGCTTTTCACACCCTGATTTTAATCAAATGCAGGATGCTTGAAGGCAGAATTTGCCCTGCAGTGTCTGGTTGGGAGATTGATATTAGCAGATTGCTTTGAGTAAGAGAAGCAGAGATTTAAGAACAAGCAAACACAACAAAAGGGGTCTGTGAGGACCTGGGGAAGAGCTGTGTTCTGCAGCACATGAAATGTATCACAACCCAGCCCTATCAGAAAGCTGCAGCATCTCCTGGGTGTGATTTTTTGCAGAGCATGACTTAAATACAGATGCCTACAGACTAGATGTCTAGATAGTGGGCATCTCCAGACAATTACAGAAAGATTATTTTGATGGCATAAGTAGAATGGGGATCTTTCAGTTGAGATGGATGAATTTCTCACCGAGGAATGATTCAAGTGAGAGAAAAGAGTAAAATAGGTGTGCTCTAACATAACAAGGTACATCCCAGCTGCCTGATTTCAACTTGGTTGTGAGGAAAACCAGCCCATAATTAGGACACCACTCATTTCTTATTTCTCTTGCTTCATCCCCTTGTTTCTGGTCCCTGGGTAAGGGGGGGTTTCTTTCACGTAGAGCACACCTATGGTAACCCCTCAGTCTGTAAATGTGAGACTTGCATTTCTGAAAGGCTTTTTCTACCAGTACTTGCCCAGTTCCATGCCCAGAGACCTGAACTTCTGTTTGCACAGCCATTGAGACTCCAGAAAACCCCTCACAAAATATTTTTGTGACAATATAGAGCATACCAAGTGCACAGGTGCCTGTAAAAGGTAGAGATATCATTTGGGAAGGAGATGATGCTGCTTTTGACCTAATCTATGGAAGTGCAGTTCTTCTGAGTCTCAGGTGAAACTGTAACATTTCCCTGTCTATAAAGCTTTGTCCTCTTGCTCAGTTTGCCTTAGGCTCAGCTATCCTTGCACCTTCAGAAATATACTCAGAAATACATTTCCCTGCTTCTTTTTCCAGGGCCTGGGTGGCATGATCTCTTAATGCATCTGCCTGTTTATGTTAGCAAAATGGAAAGCAGCTTTGTTTATGGAAAAGATCTATTTTTGTTTTACTTTTTTCTCTCAACTAAACTGACTTTTATCCAGGATCATGTTTTGCTTTGGGAAAAGAAATGTGCTGCAATTCTTAGCCGTAGCTTAAAAGTCAGGTCAAGAGGAAAGTGGGAAATCCTGATCATATTATTTAATTTTGTAGGATTATCCTACAGCCTGGAAATCTAAAATGACAGAAGAGTTAATATCCCCTCTTCCCTGCAACTTTTTGCTCTGTGTCCCTGTGCAATGACATTTGCTATTCTCCCACATATATACACAAGCCAGATCAGAAACAAAATCAGTAGTTCCATCTTCTGGGCAGGGGGACAGTGTGTGGCATCCAGGGGAGAAGGCAATTTCAGAACCCATCGTGCTCCCTGAGGATAAATCATGTCATTGTGTGTCTTTCAAGTTCCTCAGGCTTTGATCTTGCAAGAGATCGAACAGGCTCAGGTCATGGATGGTAGATTTTGAATGCAGACCCAGGCACGGCATCGTGACGTAGAGATGATGTGGTGAGGTATGGAGCACAGTGTGCAGCCTTTTCCTTCTGCAGCCATCATGGAGAATCTGAGAAACAAATCCATGTGTGCCAAAACATACCGGGTTCTGCTCCTGGCTTGGGAAGAGGTCTGTCCAGTCCTCATCATGACACACTGCTGGGCAGGTTTTGGCTAAAGCTGACACTGAAAGCTTGGTTCTGATTCTAGCTGTGCTGCCGACTCACAAGATGGATTTTGTCAATTCTCCTCATCCTTCTCAAGGAGATGGAGATCACACCTGCCTGTTTTGCAGAACTGTTCTGCCCTCTTTGCATGTGTGGTATGGAATTAGGCTATTATGTGTTGTATGAAATTTGGCTATCACTTTATGACATTTAACATGGTGAATTCACAGTGAAACCCATCTCTAAACAAATAACAGATCTTTAAAGCTCTGTGACACAGAGAATATATTATCCCAATTTCAACAACGAAGGTGTGTTATGGAAAACAGTGGCAGCATTATCTACTATGAAGGTTGTCTGACTTTTCCCAATAACATGTGTGTGATTTTCTGATGTACACAAACATATCTGCATTAAAACCACTGTGTTGATGCAAGGTTGCCTTGTTTCCAATGCAGGGCGCTTGAAAATTGTGGAAATTACAAATTTTAGGTAGGTGATGCTACTTCAGTTCAACCCCCCAGTGCTTATGGCTCCATGACACAATCATTTAGCATATAACCACACAGAAATTTCATTCCACATTTTCCCTGCTTCCATTTTCAGAACCTTGTGCAAATCACAGCACTGGTTGCACCCTTCAGACTAATATCCATGGGAATCTTTAAATACAAGCTGTTAAAGTGACCTAAATGTAAGAGTTTGTTGCTACTACCCAGTAACAACACAACAGGATAGCCAGGATATGCACTATCAAAAAGGATAGTGAACAATGATAATAACCCTTAATAAGTCATAAGAAATAATAAAGTAGGTAATTTCACAGTTAGCTGTGAAATGTTTCTCATGTTGACTTGAGAAAAAACGTATAAGGGGATGAAAATGGCCATTTCTGTTGATTTACTCTCACTTCCAACGTTACTTCCTAACATCAAATTTGTGAACTGGAACAACGGAGCTTAACCATGTTCTGATACATGTTCAGTGAAGAGAAATCCTTTGAAAAATGCAGAATCAATTGAAGAACAAGGAACAATAAGATATCAGCTAGTGTCTGGCTGATTTCCCATCTGACATTGTAAAAAAATCTAGGACTATTTGTTTAATTTGAAATAGAACAGTGAGCCATGGAACTATCCTGGAACCCCTCCTAGCACATATGCACATACACAGACCCCAGCAACTCGCTCCCTACCCACAGCCATCTGTCATGTGTGCCAACTGGAGCAAACCACTCGTATTACTCAACAAGGAGCTCATTATAGCTTCCTCTTCATCCAAGGGGCTTTTGGAAAAGCTCACAATCAGGGCGAATGTGCAGCAGGGAGGGAAGGCAGTCAGGACTGGGATGCAATCCCTTCCATTGCTTCCTGTCCACATCAAAGTGCAGGCATTTCAGCGACAACCATTATTGTTGTCACCCAGGAGAACATCCCTTCTTCCTGGAACCCTGTTATGACTGGTAGGTAATCCAGGCTGGCCTGCTCTGGACTTCAAGAGTTTATTTCATTTTCCTTACCCGTGTATTTTGAATCACTCATTTAATTTAAATTTTTCCCAGTTTCCCATCACCACAAGGGAAGTACTCACTGGAGCAGATTTTCAAGAGATACCACAGCTCAGTTCCACCATCATAAACTTCATTCCCTGTCATTTCTCTTGTGGTCAGCCTATATTTGTTATTTCAGTGTCGTTTCCTATCCTTGAAACTCCATCAACTCTTTGGGACAGGGATGATTTTATTACATTGAATTATTCAGTGTCCAACACAGCAAGGACCTGATCACAAATACTGCAATATATAAAAAAAAAAAAAAATGGCAAAGCTACGGAAGAAAACTCTGGCACAAAGACAAATCCTTTTTCTTAATGTCTACCTGAAGCAGATGCTGGTGGTACATGTAACGTGTGGGGCTTCGCTGATTTACACCCTTGTAAAAATCAGTATTCAAAGCTCCTTTTCATGTGCAGCTTCCATCTAAGTAAAGGAGATACTGCATATCAAAGGCAGCTGCACCAGCCACTTCAGATTTATTAGTAAATCCATTGAAAAAACATTTCCAATGAAATAAATCTCAGCCTGCTGACTTCCTCCTATTCTTTACTTATCCTCTTATTGATTTTTGTCTAGGAGATTTAAACCTCTCAATTTGTTTTATGAGACACTTGTCGAACAGATGACAAGAAAAAAGACAGTGCTGGATATTTTCTTTAGCAGTTTTAAGTAGAAATAAAGAGCATTTCTTTGAAATTAGTCTTGCTCCTGTGACACAGTAGGAACAAAATATCTGACAAGCCCTTTAGAAGGCATTATCTCCATGCATAGAGAAAGCTTACGGGCTGCCACCAACACAGCTTTGTGGCAGCAGTGCCCCAGAAGCTCATTGACAAGTTTGACATGTAAACAAGCTGTTGCTAAAAATATTTAACCTGGGGGACCCTGGCTAGTTGAAGGGGCTAGTAATGGAATACAGATCCTTTCACCTCCAGGCATCTGTTCCAAGCTACGCCATTGACTGAAAGTCATTATCGCTGGATGGCTGTGCAGAGGAATGAGTAGGTGGGCTCTGCTCTGTGTCTCATGAGCAAATTGGGGCATTGCTGAACCACACTGGGATTTCCAACAGAAAGCTGAGGGCTGGCACCTTCTGGTGGCTGGGGCCGCTGCTCCCCAGGAGGAAAATGTCCTCAGTTTAGTCTCCTGCAGCTCCCCTTCAGGGATGTGTCACCTGGCAGACATGTATGTCTTTGCAACAGCCCCTTGCCAAGCTGCTGTTGCTGTTCTGGAGGTGAGAGAAGATGGAGAGATAAAATGGAGGGGTACATCCATCCCCACCCCACTCCTGCCTCCCGCCCCACAGCCTGAGCCTGTTCCAGCCGATGAATGCCAGGCACTGCCCTGGAACCCAGATGCCAGCTGGTCATTTCTAAAGGCTCCCTATTTGATTCTAAAGGTTCTCTAATCATGTTTTTTCAGGAAAACAGATACGTAGGTTAAACACCACCTCCCCCTTGCAGACCCACCTTCTGGAGCAGGAGTGACAGCGACAAGGCAGCACAAGGGACACTCCTAAAAGTGAGGCGCTGATATTCACCCTTGGTAGGGCAGAGTCCTGCCAGTCCAAGTGCCTCTCCTCAGCTCCACAGGGTTGGGAATTTAGAGAAGGGGAATTTCTATTCCCACATGTTTTAAATTGCTGTTACTTCACCTACCCTCCTTTGCTCTGGGCTGTGTGCTCCGATGGCTCTGCCAGCTCTCAGGCAGTCAAACAGCTTTCCCTCCATTTTGTTACCCAGCTTGAGCTACACCTTCAATCATGCCCTGAAGAGAGACCCAGAGGCAGTGCCACTACCCCACAGACCTTGGGCTGTGTTACCCCATTTTGGTATCATTTTAACTCAGTTTTGTTCCCCTCAGGTGGCAGCAGTACCTCCCAGCAGCGGCCAGGTCTCAGGTCTCTGCGCCTCCTTCCCTCAGCAATGGTGGTGCCAGTCAGGGGCCCTGCCCCGCCCTTCACAGCCTCCCAGCAGCTCTGCACAGCTGAATTTCACCTCGTGTCACACACATCATATAAAAATATACATATGTATACACATATATGTCACACACACACATATATATATGTGATATAGGTGGGAGAGCTTGCTCGCAGGCAGGGGATTTGTTGAGGTATGGAGGCCCTGACATCCTGACAGGCCGGGCTGGCTGTGAGAAGGATGGCCTGGGGGAAAGAGGTGGGAAACCCTCACTCAATCCCTGCTGCCTAGAAAAAAGTCACTTTCCCAAAGTCGGTGTTTTTGCCCCAATGGCTTCAGGCTGTCAGAGGACAGCGGGTGCCCAGTGAGGGGACTGATGCTGTGTCGTCAGCCATGAGCTGCTCCTGAAGGGGATTTAAGGCTGGCCTTGTGGGTCTTTCTGTGCCCCAAAGCAGGAGGACTTAGATCCATTACTTTGGGGTTTTTTGTTTTTTTTTTTTTTTAAATTAGAAACCTGGCACTTCTTCTAGTTCCCATTTACAGGATTTTCAATTCCCATTTACAGACATCTCATCCCAGGAGCTCCAGGCCAAACTCCCTCTCCACAGGCGCAGGGACAATGTTGCCAGGCAAGGTTGGTGTTAATTTAACTTTGGGAATAGCTGGAACAATAGGACTGGAAGGGGCCTTCTGGTTCATCAGACTAGTCCTCTGTTGTTAGAGGCAACTACATTATATAATCCCTTTTGCAAATGATCCTGGCTCTATCCTAAAGCAAGCTGGGTTATTTTTGTCCCCCTGTGTCCATGGGAAGGCCCTTGGAGGACCTGCTGTAAGGACATCTTCATCCAAGGAGCATCTTGCTCACCACGGAGCATCGTTGTTATTAATCTCCAACTACACAGCCTGATTTTAATCCTATTACCTTTCATTCCTGATGCTGGAATGCCTAGGATCATATGAGTCTTCCCCTGGAATACTCTGGCCCTCCACATTTAGTGCTGCCTTTATTTTTTGTCATCAGCATAGTCCTACAGCAAGATCATTGATTCTGTTTGATATTTTTATCAGTCTAAAGGTTTTGCCTGGAGAAACTGTGCCAGTTACACGCCAGCAGACTCCCCTTCAGCACAGCCCTCATCTCCATTTTTGAAGGGAATGCATTGAGCAGAGCTTATCCAGCCTGGATAAATCTATTTATCCCCATACCTTTTTTAATTTTTTTTTTTTTTTTAAATTCAGATTCAAGGATATATCTGCAACTTGTGTTCTTCTATCACATATTGTAAGGGTTCTCTGTCCCATGTTGGCTGAGAACTTTATGAACTCCAGCCCCCTGGAGAACCCTTGGATGCCACATCTTACTATATCTCTTATATATCAGCATATGTTCCCTATATTTATAACCTCCATTTTCTCTGACTCCATGCAGAGAAATTTTCACACAATTACTTTTTACCCTCTCCACAGGACTTGTTTTCATCTGATCTTTTGGCAGGACAGGAGAGAAAAGGAGCAACGCAAGACCTTAACTATTTAGTGCAGAAAATCCAGAGAGATCTTCTGTATTCTTTTAAACTGATTGTCCTGTGGATGGTGGGCATTTCAGAGGAGGGTCTGTTACAACAGGAGTCCTGTTTCCCACCCTATTTTTTGACACTTCTTAGAAGGCCTCTTTGGAAGGGACTAATGGCCCTCTGGGACAAGCCCTCTTCTGCCAATAACCATAGGTCAAAAGTTAAACTGAACAGTGGAGAATGAAAACCGGATAAAATACACTATAAATCTTGACATTCTAATTGAGAACTGTCCAATGCAAACTGCCCTAGTGTGTCTGGTTTGCCTCAATGCTCTACAAGAGGCCAGAGCCTGCTTTCCTTAATGGCTTGAAGTATCCTACTCCTTTTTACTGGGACTTCTCACTTGATTAAGACAAGCAAGATTTGGTCTTTGGAAAGACTTAAAGTTAATGCAATTTCTGCAGCAATATCAGCAGAATGATGGTTTTGATTTCATTGTAAAGGCATGATCTTCTCATCTTTCAGGTGACAGTGACATGGCTGTGGATGTATGTGTGTGGCGAGGGGCAGAGATTTGCAGGACAGAAAGATCTGTGGACAAATGCAGCTCATAAAGGGAATGTTTTACTGAAGTGAAATTTGCCTGAACATATCATGCCAGCTGAGATGTTTTATAGATACTTTTGCTGTCTGAGGTAAAGGGGGAGGATTACACCTATTTTACAGACCGGTGAAATCAGAGCATAAAGAATTTGAATGACTCAGCCAGGATTACACAATAACTCAGTAGCAGACCCCAGCAGAGCCTGGAGAGCCAGTGCTCAGAACACTGGCCCAAACTGTCTCCTTGGCCTTGTCATCTCTGTCAGACGTGCATCACTTTCAGACGCTTAAAATACAAAGTCAAAAATAGAAGAACAGGATTTGTTTATTCCTCTGCTTATATATTAAACATAACTTCACTTTCAGTGAATAGTTTTGTTGTTTATATTTTCATGGGAATTCTAATCTTTGAAGCAATTCATTCCAGACTTGCTATTCCCTTTTACAAAGCAATGCATAGATACTGGAACAGAACTCCTGGTACTCTAAGCAGACCACTGTGGCTCCCATCCTGGAAGCTCAAGAGAACTATCCTGTAACATTAGACTACAACAGCATTTTATTAATGTTACACCTTGGCACTCTTCTCTGAATAGGAAACTTTCCTCCAAATTTATTTGAAATTATATCCCTCTGCCCTGAGCTAATTTTTTTTCAGCCTGGTTAACATCATAAAATGGATCATTAATATGTCCTTTGAAAGGGATGCCAGTTCTGTGTAGCTCATACACTCTGTATGTGTTGGTATAAAGAAACTTGTTCCTACTGTACAGGAAGTGTGCACCAGAGAAGAGAGAGGGTTAAAAAGGGAAAACATATACTGGAATGTAGTGGCATAACAAATCCATCCCTAATCTTGAAAGCTCCATAGTGCATGAGTAATGAAACTAAGAATGAATTATTACAACTTGCACTCATAATTTACAGGTACGAGTGTATTATCTTACAGCATAAATATTCCATTTAGGCTTTGTGATGGGGTTTTTCTCCATATAGGAAAATAAAAGTAGTATTAGTCACACGTCCATAGCTTTGTCAGTGGTTGCAGAATGTTTTTCTTTCCAAGAGGAAAGCGTACTGAATAATGCAACACTTCTATTTAGGCTGCTTTTTCATACATTGACACTTTCAAAATCTAGAAACAGTTCTTTTAATTTTAAGGACTACAATGTCTGCTCCCTTTATTCCTGCCCTTTATCATCTTACACACCATGTTCTTATAGACAAGGGGGGAAAAAATCATTCCAGTGTCTAATAAATCTGAAATCCATCAGGGGCTGCAAAGTGTTCATTCTCCTGCCTTGGTTCAGATCGTGTTACATTCAGCAGCACAACAAATGCACTTTGTGCCCCAACACCAATGCATTAAGCACTTTCCTTCATTTTTCCAGGGTGGGAACTAAATCCATTTTTTTTAGAGTTTTGAAAATTTTTAACAAAGAGAATGGCTGCACAATTGATTCACAAGCAATGAGAGGGGAAAATTACATTACAATGGTTGTTTCTGAGCAGAATTTTAAAATTGCTAAAGGACTTTAAAAATATTTTGTGCTTCAAGCCTTCTCTAGCATGCAGTGCTCTACCTTTGGTTTTCTGAGCTAATTTATGAGAAACTCTCTGTGTGCAGGTCTCAGTAATCCTTTTTTGCTCTTAGACCTTATGCTGCCTGTTACAGTGAAGTTGCACATGCTGTGCTTTCATAAATGGGAATTTTACTTTTGTTCTTTCCTGTTGCATTTCCCTAAAATAAAATACATTGTAAGGGGAGGGGGGAAAGTATTTTGTTACTGTTTGTATAAGGAAATAATGTAATGTGGGGCCAACTCTTTGGGCACACCAGGACTGATTTTCTAACACATGATCTCACAAGTATGAGAGATTTTATTTCAATGAGCTCAGTTCATGGCTATGGACCTAAAAGAGGAGTAAATTAATAGGTGTCAGGCAATTTAATAGTTTCTTTCTGACCCTTGTAGACAGCTTTTTTTAGAAGAGCTGAGCCCTCAGCAAGGTGAGTTCTAGAAATCAGAATCCAATTATGCTTCTAAAAACAATAGCACTTCTCTGAGATACCTGTATCTCATTTTCTGGTTCTGTGAAAGGGAAGCATTAATAATGAGCTAAATTGTTATTAGTGAAATGATATGGGGAACATATCAATGAAATGCTTTTAGATTCAGGGATGATAAGAAACATTAAAACAAATAAATGATTTGCAGAACAGACCTGTCAAATTTTAAAATGACCATGGAGATAATATTTCAAAACTTGTTCCACATAAAAATTAAGTTGCATTTATCAAAAGTAGAACTATTTGCAAAGTGAATATTCACCAGTGTGTACAGCTTAAGGAAGAAACTAGTTTTAACTGGGACACTTCCATATGGCACAAGTTTTCAAGTCTACAAATGCAAAATCTGGAAAGCAGTAGCAATGAAAGAGAAAGAGGAAAGGTGCTGAAAAACAAACTTCCAAATGAGCACATGCTGATCTGAAAGAGCTGCTGCATTTGTGTGTACAGAATTTTGAGGGGGGTTACCCTCACATATGAGCATTTTCCTACATACCAAAATTAAGCCCTAACATTGTCAGGTTTGAAAACATGGGCGCTGAGGGACCTGCAGATCTGTGGGGCAGAGCTGCAATCAGGGTCAGGTCCCAGCAAGGATTCACTGTTGTGTTAACATTTTTTCTTGTCCTCAGCTTAAACAGAAGAGACCATAAAGCAAACATTCTGGCCCACCCCATTGTCAGCTGCCGTGCTGGATTAAACAAGACCAGAACTCACTCCTCTTATTGCAGGTAAAAAAAAAATATATCTTCCATGTTACTTCTGCCAAAAAGATGGGGTTTTTTTTCCTCTTAAGACTGATAATTCAAGGGTGCACTGGACACACCTGTGCATTGAGGAAGGGGCTTCTGCTGCACACTGTTTTCATCAGGAGCAAATGCAAAGGAGTATAAAATGTTACTGGAGTTTCCTTTGAAAAAACATTGTTCCCAATGCTGGCATGAAATACTTGCCTGAGGGAAGGATGTTATGGTCATTTAGAAATCATAGGTGGAACCAGTGTGGTAGCAAAGGGGAAAAAACACTGTGGAGAGCCATCTCAAAGAAAAATGTCTGGTGGTCACTCCTTTCTCTGGCTGGCATTTGGGTGGCCAGCAACACCACTGCTTTTGTTGTAAAAAGTCCCCATTTAAGCTGAAGAAGATGGTCACATTTCAAAACAGAAGTGTCTTTAGAGCTGCAGTCCCCAGTGAGTATTTCTTAAGAAACGGTTGAAACTGTCAGTATTTTAAGAAAGCTGAAGGTATTGCAGCCATTTCCTATCAGATACTCTCTAAGTATGAAGGGTAATAGGACTGCTTTGAGCAGATTAGGTTAAACATGAAACTTGACTTCATTAGTGCTGATGGAAACACAGAGCTCAGTATTCTGTGCAAAATTATATTTTGAAGGAAAACCTCCTTTTAAGTAAGACTGCACCAGTTCAGAACTGTTAAATTTGATACTGTTGTAACATAACACATTTCAAAACTGAGTGTCAAGAGGTAGAAATGTTCCAGTCCTGTAAGAACAAATTCATAAACTTTGACATTTTTGGTGGTCTTTGTTCCTACTTTTAAAATTAATTTCCATCAGAAAACTTTGTGTGGGAAATAAGCGTGGCAAAGGATCTTGAGGCAAGTAATTATTCAGTGATTGTTTTAGGCTCATTGTTCTTATTAAATAGAGAGTAAAGTAATCATAATTTATCTATGGCCTCTGTATTTTTGTTTGCAGTACAAAGCTGAAACAGAGGGCTCGGTGAGTACCCTTGTTGCCTAAGCAGTACTGGCATCCCTGATGATTCTTGTACACTAACAGGGTAATAATAAACACAAATGCCTTTTGAATTACAAGTTCCATTGGAATCACAGGGGTAAGGTCAGTGTTCGCCAAATTGAGGAAGACAAAACAGGCATGAAAGGAATTTTATGTTCAAGCTTCTCAGAGGGGATTGAAAGTGCTTTCTTACTATTGACTGAAAGGGAGCTGGAATGGTGTCGCTGAATGTACAGACATTGCCCTGCTTGTGCACATCCACACACAGCCACCACATACAGCAGCACAAGGACTAAATGCATGGGGCTGCTGCAAGGTTTGAGAGGATTTCAAAATACATTTTTTTTCATCCTTCATCTCCACATGCTAAATATATAATAAGATACCTTGTTTTCTTGCCCTGCAGACCCACATGACCAAAACGAGGGACATTAGTAAGTGTTAGAAAAAGTATTCAAGTGTGAAATGAATTTCTCAAACATTAATAAGTATTTCTAGAACCTCAGTTTCATAATTTGACAGTTCCACAGTTAATAAATCACAGCAAAAGGAAAGTGTGATAACAGCAGAGCAAAAGGAAGCCTGGATCTATGAAGTGCAACTGAGGGATAAGTGAAAGAAGCATGCTGATGACCCTGAGTTTACTTTTGGGTTTTCTGAGCTTTCACTCAATTAAATTCATTCCTCTCCTCTAAAGACCTATTATGTGCCTTCACCTACGTTCCTAACTGATTTTTCTTGTAATTCAGCTCCTTTGCCAAGTTATTTCCATGATTTAAGGAGTACTGATTAAGAAAAAAAAAAAAAAAGAGTAACACAGAGATGAAAGGAGCATCCACACTGTATTCAAAAAGATTTTCTGAAGAGGTGGGTTGATTTTAATTAACTTCCTGAATGAAACAATTCAGGTCTGGAGCTGACAATCTCCAATAATCACTTTTTGGCCTCTGAATGAAAAAGGGAGTCAATTACACGAAACAATGTTACAAAAACACTGTCAATGGAAGGAAGTAGTTCTGTGTATTACAGCAGTACACACATTAAGAGAGGCCCAGGATCCAGAGGCCCAACATGAGATTAGTCCTCACTGCAGGAGACACTAAATACACATTGCAAGAGACAGCCCCCTTACTCCAAAGCTTATCTTCTCTGCAAGACTAGTTCCTGTTTATATATTTTGAGCATTTCCCTTAATTCAAACTATATGCACAGAAAAAGCCTTAACTTTATTGTGAGTTGCTGTCCCAGGAGTCCCACAAATTGCAGTTCCAGTTACCCAACAACTGATGTGACCATTCTGTAATGAGAACATTACTTGGCATCACTCAGCTGCTCCTTCATCCCTAAATCTTACCCTCTGTACCACCTTTTGTGTATTCTGAAAAGAGGTGACTTAGATTTTCCTCAGGTGAAGCTAATATAGAATTTGAGGAAATGTCCAAAATATTCCTCTTGCCATTAATCAAGACAGATAAGAATGAGAGAACAACAACGAGAGTAGCAAGCACATCTTTATTCAGTCCTTGCCACTGCAGGATCCACAGCAGCACAGCACATCCTCACTTCAGACACACATCTGTGCTACTGCATCTTCAACCTATCCAGCAAAGCTCCCAGGCCCCTGTTGAGCAGGGAGTGGAAGTCAGGAGGGTTGTGTTAAACCTGCTCAGTGCTTTCCACTGCTGGGAGAGAGAGAAAACCCTTGTGAGGGAGTTCTGAGTCTGAACTCTGTCACCTGCCATTTCCACTGACATTAATGTGGTAATTCTGGGTTAGGATTTGGTTTAGGAAGGCATCCTCATGCAGCAGAGCACACTAGTTTGAAAGCAAGAATATTTATGAAAGGTTGCCCTGGAGCGGTTGTTTTTATTGATAAAATTCAAACCAGAATCTGACCCACTGACTCTAAGCCCAAAATACAATTACTCAATGGTTTAACCAGCAAGGTAGTATCTGTGGTAAGGAAATAAAATTGGCCTTTAAAAGTGATATTTCCTTTATGACTCCTGCTGTATTTTTTCTTTTGTCAGCATAATTAGTGAGTTAAGGAGTAAACAGAAGGGGGCTGTGGGAAAAGTAAGGAAGCTTCCCAGTTGTGCTTTTATCAGAATGGCACAAGTCCCATTGCTTCATTCTGAATCACCTGATCTAGGGATTTGGTAAAAGAAATTTTGGAACACTTGAAAAATGAATGAAAATGATCCTGAATGGGTGGAAGAAAAGCTTAAAGTAAATAGCTTAAGTCAATATGTCCAAATGTCACATGTAAGTAGGGCTCTGCTGTGCTTAATGACAGGAGGGCAAGGAAGGTAAGGGGGAGGAAGGGATCCTTTTTGAAGGGCTGTTGTTCTAATGTACCTGTGTTTATTTTAAAAGCTTTTCAAGGAGGTAGGGAGGGAAGCTACTGTCTCTCAGTGATAAAAGTTGAGTGATTGAAGACTCCATTTGGGGGCAATCTGTTCTCTATCTCTGTAGTTGCCCACAAAATCCCTGATATGCAGGTAAAGCAAGCTCAGGACAATGTGGCTGATGGGAGAGGACTAAGAATCAGGACTCCTGGATTTTATTTTTGGTTCTTACACTGTGTTTGCAGGCAATTGACGTGGAAGTTCAGTGCAAGCACCCCTCTGGCAAATGGGGACCTCAGGCTTTCCTCCCTTCCTAAGACAGGGAAGCAGTGAGGCTGAAGGAGTGTCTGCCAAATAGCTAGGGTTCATGGTGAAAAGTGGCTCAGGTAGTGTCTGGTAGATAAAACAGACCAGTGTGCAGAGCAGATCCTTACTGAAGGAATTCTAATTCCTGTGACTCATCTGTTCCTGTTCTAATTAGCCATGGTGTGTGAACACCTGCACCCACCATCTCCCTCTTATGTGGCAAATCATCTCACGGTTTATGGCTTGTGTTACAAAAGGATTCTTGCACAGTGTCTGATATTAAATATCAGGCTTGAGTCTACTCTGCTGTGTGTGAGCCAATCTGTTTTAAAAGACAAAAGCTTTTGCTTCAGCTGCTGTCATGTACAGACACTGTAACCTGGCTCTTGTGGAGAAAGCTGGCTGTGGAACATCTCCCGCCAGGCTGCTGAAGATAAAGGTATTCTTGGGTTTAGTTCCAGGAGATTGTTCAGCCAGAAGTTCAGAGTCAGTTCCAGCACTTGCTGACCCCTGCTGTCCTCACACACCTCAAAATGGCCCTTATTTGGCAGAGAGGAAAAATCTCTTTCTCCCTGCCTCTCTCCTCTGCTCGCTCTCATGTAATGTCCTTTACAAACAGTGACATATTCTCACTGCTTCTCGTATGCCCTTCCATTGAGATGAAAAGCTAAGTCCAGATTTGTTTTTGCTGTCATTCCAAATGAAGCCAGAAGAGCTATTCTGGGAATCATCTGCACGCTGCACTTTACCTAAACAAATTTGAAAGGACAGGTTTTTGAATGCAACTGATCCTGCAAGGTACACAGGGCCTTTAGTCAATGAGAGAGAAGGACATTCCCAGCCACAATGGGAAAGACTGGGCTTTTTCATTGCACATGCAAAATGGTTCCAAACCAAATCTTTCTCCATGTTTTGTGATGTAATCAAATTAGTCCTCAGAAAACATAATAAACCAGAGAAGAGAGAAAGAGAGAAAGAAAGAGAGTAAGAGAGAAAAAGGGAGAAAGAAAGAGAGAGAGAAAGAGAGAAACAGAGAAAAAGAGAGAGGAAGAGAGAGAGGAAGAGAGAAAGAAAGAGAGAAAGAAGGAGAGAAAGAGAGAAAGAAAGAGAAAGAAAGAAAGAGAAATAAATAAATAAATAAATAAATAAATAAATAAATAAATAAAGAAAGAAAGAAAGAAAGAAAGAAAGAAAGAAAGAAAGAAAGAAAGAAAGAAACCAATAACAAGCAAACAATTCTGTAGAGAAAACAGCTAAATCAGAGAAGTCTGAAGATATGAGGCCAAAGCTGGAATTGGAATAAAGGTGCTGGTCCTGCCCAGTCCCCTGCATTCCTGGTGACAGAAGGATCAGATTTTCACACACACATAACACTCTGACTGTGCTCAGCAAACTGAGCTGTTTTGCAAATCTGATCGGTTTTTACTGCAGCTAAATAGGAATTGAGTTCTTCAAAAGCAAGTGCCCAAAGACTTTGAACAAATTATTTTATATTCATGCAGACAAATTTTTTTCACTGGTGTTTCCTTTTGGCTTGTGGCTCTAAGCTCAGTACTTTACTTTGGCCTTTTTCCTTTATTGTGACAGAGCTACCTTACAGTAATTCTAAAAACTCTTTAAAATGCCTCACTTTATTTTCTGTGGCCAGGTTTCAGTGGTGAACAGGAGGCAGAGACAGAAGAGATGACAGGTAAATTACTGATAGACAGTATAAATGATGGACAAAATGAGGAAGAGGAGTTTGAAGTTCATACAGAACCCATTCTTTGGGTTCTAGAAAGGAACTTTGAAAGGTCATAGATAGAGAAGAGGAAGCTTCTGGAGACAGGGAAACACCTAATCAGGATAAAAGCAATCTTCTGAAATTTGATGGAGATTAGAATCTTCACTAAGCATTTTTTTTTCCTGGTGACTGCCATGAGACAAGAGGAATTGCTCCTTGGAAAACAAGGCAGTTCAAGAACTACAAGGTGAGATTATCACAAACAGATTAGATTAGTTTATTAATACTAAAGTTTAGTATTAATAATACTAATACCTACTATGCAGAGGCATTTTCTTAGCTCTTCTATGACTTGTAGTAAATGAATACAAAATTTCCTAGAAATAAGCCTGACTGCTGTCCCAAAGCCAAAAAACCATCACCACCCCAGCAAGTCTTCAGATAAATTTGGGTGGTGTTTAGTACCAGTCTCAGCACAGAATTCCGAGGCTCAGCATGGCACAGCTCAGGAAGTTTGAATCTGGGTTAGGTTCTATGTCCCACCTTCGTTTTCTCTAGGTCACCACTGGAATGAACCAGAGAGGGCAAAGAGTCACAGATCCTGACTCCTCAAATATCTGTCCATGTGAGTTGGGCTCTTTGTCCTTGAGGTTCTCTGGCTGTCACTTAATGGAGCTGCAGCCCAAGAGAGGAGACAGATGGTACTGATGGGCTGAAATTATACTCAGTTAAGTGCAAAGCTATAACTGCTATTTGTCATTCTAACATCACTGATTTGTCTAGAGAGAAAAACAAATAACTTGTTGGGGGAGTAAGCAACCGCCTGGCTGTGGCCAGGCCAGATTGGAAGTGGGTGTAAGGCTCAGCACACAGAGACCCAGGTGCCATCAGCACTTAAGGGAGGCTATTAGGATATCATTTCAGTTTCTTTCTCTGTCTGTCTCTCTCTCTCCACTTGCTGTGGAGGTGGAAGGTGAGTGTGTTGTGAGGTGAACTGGGGAGTGAAGATAAAAATCTGTGGTAAGGAAATGCTACAGCTTTATCTCTGTTCTTTGATGTGGCAGGACAAATTAATTGATAACAGAACCAGCTGAAGCAGATCTGGTCATGGCCTCCTGAACTGCCCTATTGCAAGGAAAGGGCTAAGCAACATCAAAGACAAAGGTCAGCCAGCATTCCCCAAGCACAGAAAGACAAATCATGACAGCCAAATAGCTCAGGCTGCCATTGGGAAGGAATTATTACCACAAAAGATGAAGTCTGGCACATGGCCACTATCCTGATCAGCTGGACGCAGTGGCTTCTCTCCTTTGCAATTTCCTTCTGTGCCCAAAGGCAGAGTTTGGGCTTAACATTTTCCTGTAAAAGTGACTGTCACTTTGTGTGCAGTGGCACAGGAGAATTAAAGCACAAATCAGAATCCAAAGACCTGGCCAAAACCTGTGCAATGGGGTTAGAAAACCAAGTTCAGTTATTTCAAGTCCTCTTGTAGCCATGTCTTTTGAAACTGCCACAAACCTATTTGTTTACTTCCTGCAAAGAGTAAAAAGATTTGGTTTCTAGTCCCAATTCTACCATTTGCTGGCTGTGTACTGTGAGCAAATCAGTTCTTCTCTTGTCTCTGACCCTCTAAACTGGAGGTGATAAAGTGACTCTGAGAGCTCCAGAGCTAACTGAACTCCAGATGATATTGGTATTTCATATCAAGTATTCTTTGTTTCAGCCATTCCCTTTACTGTTTTCTCCGAGCATCTTGATTTTTTAAAACATGCTCGCAATCCATACCAAACTTTTCAGGAATCACCCAACACTAAATCCCCATAGTGAAGGAGCTGAGTGCCCAGCAGTTCTCAGGCTGGATTCTTCGCTTCCTGTTTCTCTATCTAAGAACAGAAATATTTGTCCTTCAAAAACTGTGACCTTCAAAGCTGAAACCTTCACTCCCTTGACAAGTAATTATTAATGAACTTGGGGTTTATATGTTCCCTTTTTCCATCTTATTGGGTTCTTTATATCTTTTAATGTACTCATCCTGGCATTACCACGCAGCATCAGCATGGTGTAATAACCCAGCATGCTATTAGTCCCTTTTTCTTCACCTGCTGTCCAGGTCGTTTTCCAAGCTATGTTCCAGTTTCTCATCCAAAGGAGATCCTGACACTCATCTCATGCCTCTGCCCATTGATTTACGGCTGGTAAAAAAGCCAGCAGACCAAGGGATTCTGGCCAGTTGGCACCACAAAACTTTCCAGCCTAGTTCCTGGACATCCGAGGACTTGGAATCGTGTAACAGAGAGAGCTGTGCCACAGCTGAAATATAACCAGAATGTCTAAATGACTGATCCATTCTCGTTGAAGAAAGCTGCAGCATATCAGGGGCTCTGAGCACATCATCCAGGACTTGATATAGGGCTCTAGTTACTCTTCTATCATTCACATGAGTAGAGTTACTACACAGCACACTGACTATCTTGGAATTAATTTCTTTTCACTACAGTAAGGCAGTTCAGCAGCACAACTCGGTGTTCTCAGGCATCCCAGGAGAGTTGCACAGCACTGGCTACCAAGAGATGCTCAGTTGTTCCACTTTTAAGTGTCCTTGTGCCCATTATAACATTGTAATAAAAATAACCAGAAGCGGGTATGTGTTCCCAGCAGGCATCAGTGATTCATAGCAAACTGTAAAAACCAATGCATGACATAGATAAAGGCATTTGAAGCCCCAAGACACAACTGTGGTGTGTGTGTGCACCCTGCACTACGTCACCAGGAACCAGAGGACTGCAAAAGCTCATCCCCCACAGCGAGCAACAACAACTCGGTGGGACAGGTCACATTTGTCATCAGCCAGAGCCTGTCCTGCTCCTGCACAGAAACTTAAAGGAGAGAACACAAAAGAAGAAAAGCTCTTGGAGGCAGCCTGGAAAATGTTCTCTGAAGTTTCTCCTTCAAGGAATATGGGCAGATTAAACAACTCTTTTTTTTTTAAAGTACTCTTTTTTTGTTGCTCTGTAAAAGCAGAGGGATGTCAGCTCCCCCAAAGGACCTCAGCTCTCCACTTGCAGACCTGTGACTCCCCTGGGGGAGGGAATATCTCGATGCCTACTTGGGTTTTTTGTTTGCTTTTGTTTATTTGGTTGGTTGGGTTTTTACTGGAGACAAGGGTGGAGTGGCTTTTGTCCCTCTTACCCAGTGTAACCTTGAGGACATGGAAAAGTTACACTGCAGGGAAAAGCTGGATCAGAGAGGGTGGTAAATGTGTCACACTAGAGAAATAAAGTATTTTATACTTAGTGGGATGTTTATAGACCTGAGAGCAACTACACCTTCTCACACCTAAAAATGAGCTCTACTGGTTTTAGGGGGAACACTCCCATTTGCAAAAGTGAGAATCCAACCCACTAAAGTTATTTCTGATTTAAATTCAGTGTAACTGTGGGAGAGTTGGACCCAACTAGTGCAGTTCTGGCAAGTCTGAGGAAAAGGGGAACTGATGACATTTGTAGCTGGAATGTGAGAGGCAGTACCGATGGGTACACACACCAGGAGAGCTGGTCCTGGGCCTCCAAGTGACCCTCATTCATCTACAGCTTCTCTCTGCCTTGGTTTTTCTATCTGTCAGGGTGGGAAAGTGACATTGACCCTTTTTTGGAAAGTGATGTGACAAGCACTAAGTATTAGACAGCTGTGGGAAGCACTGAGAGATCTCTTGGAATTACAGATACAGAAACAAGGAAAGATTTTGTCAGCTGGATGCAAGGACTGAAAAAAAAAGACATTCTGACATGCTATTGCTGCTGAAGTACCCTCCCTGGAGAGGTCTGGCGAGGGCATTTCTCAGTGCCCACTCTTTATCTGAACTCCTCCGCATGCCTCAATCCTAATCCAGCACAGCAGAGACTCATCCTATTGTGTTAAAATCAAATGCACTTACAGGTAAATGTCACTCTGCCATAAAAAGAAAGGAAACCACTTAACTTTCTGTTTCTTTGTCTACCTGCCTCCATAATAGTTCTTGTCAATTTACATTATTCATGACTACCAGAGAGAATTTAAAATGTATCTTTCAATAGAATATAATGCAAACAGTTTTGTGTGTGGGCAGGGTAAAACAAAATAATAATTACAATACACAATGATAGTGCTTATAACAAAATATTATTTCCATAAAAAGACTTCTGTAGCAGGATTACATACTCCAGCAACAATAAAAAAATACCAAGAAAGTAAAATATCTCTGTTGGCGTGTTAGATTCTCTCAATGACACTGATGGTTTCATTGTCTAAATAAACTCTGTGTGTAGCTAAAGTGTGACCTGCAAAGTGAATCATTAGATTGACAGGATAAAGCAAATCAACTTTCTTCTGTCTTTTTGCCTCCCACCCGACACATAATCAGACTTCTCCCTATGTGGGCACTCCAACCACAAGCATCTGTCGGGATCAGCTATTCTTGTAGTTTAGGTTTGGGAGTTTATGATAATCTAACAAAATCACATCAGTCCATTTCAGATATTTTTCCCTCTCTTTCCAGCAACATGACTACTTAACATTATGTCTTTAAATGAATATTAACACAGGTAATTGGATTTTGCCACTTAGGATAATATCCTCCACTGCATGTCTGCATGTATCTGTGTGTACACATCAAATGTATGGAATCTGCTTAGAAAGAACACACACGGCAATGTAGCTACCCCAGCCTAAATCAGGGAATGGAAAACCTAAAGAGAAGATTTGTCCACTGCTCGAGTTGAACTCCTGCTGGTTTTTCTGGTAGATTTATTCTACTTTATGGTGAAGTAAATACTGTTGGATTAGGGTCCTCAGTATATCACACCCCAAAAGATGGGAGAAACACTGAGAGGATACTCATGAGTATATAACACATTAATTAGCTCTACTGTGCAGAGCCAGAACAATAAATATTACGGTGATAGAGCTGGCATAAAATAACTAAAGCAAACTCATGGCCAAACTCACAGCTCCAAGTGAATCCAAAAGACAGCTGACCGTCTATGGAATATAAGGGACATATTCTCCTACAGCCTCAATCAGCACATCCCACAGGTCACAGGCTACACAGTGACGAGCACTTGATGCAAACAAAACTGTTTAAAAAATACACCTGCAGAAGTGATTGGACTGTGTTGCACTGTGTGAAAAATTACAACCCAGAACATCACCTGCCTACCTCCAGCTCCTCTGAAATTGCCACTGTTAAGAATTTTTTTGGCAATATTTTTGCTGGAAGAGGTCCTGCCCATGTTACTACAGAGCCTTGATGAACCCCCATTTATTCATCTTCCCCAGGACTCTGGTGACCTTTCTGTAGGGTGGAGATGCTTTCAAAAACTATTAATCTCTTCTCTGGGGTGTGTAGAGAGAAGCCATGGAGAGAAAGGCTTCCACAATCTTCCTCAGCCCTGTCAACAAAGATAAGACCAGAAACTGGGTTTCTTGCTTGGCGATGCACAGGAATAAGGACAAAGCTATTACAGGGCAGGGCTCTGTAAAGAGGAAGAGCTGAGAAACACCAAATGGAAAAGCAATGCTGCTCAGTAAATATTGATAGATGTTCCCTGCTCTCCCTCCACTGCTGCTGCACTGATCCCCTTCCCTGCTGCCTTTCAGACTGTCACTCTGCACACTGGAACATTGCTTCCCTTCACCTGAGGGCTGTTTCATTTAAAACAGGTTTCTGCATTTGCTCTGGAAAGTGAAGGGGTGAGAGAGGTGGAGGAACCTTTCCACTCAAGACTTTGCTCATGGACAACAGCACAAATGCAGCCCCAGTTTACCACAGGAAATGAGGTGAAAGGTTTTGTCAGTGTTGATCAGTGTTCAATTCACTAGTACTGATTTCTCATTTTGGTAGAAAGATCAAGGGCTGAATGCTGAAAAGGAAGAAGACTAAACCAAACTTTCTTCTCAGGAGATGATCATTATGGGTCAGGCTTGAAGCATATTAGCTGGGTATTATAAGGGGAAGAAATGCTGAAACTCCTGCTATGCCTGTTTGGCAGATAAAGAATTTCAAGCTCTGGGGCAGACAGATCAACAATACATTCATATTAAGAAGTGTCTGTGAGATTTGCTAACGACTTCAAGTACCTCAGGGCTGGGACCATGGCCTTTCATGTGTTTATAAAGCACACAACTCAACTGAGCCCTGGTCTGAGCAGGGCAGCCACATCTCTGCAGCAAAGGTCGAAGCTGTACGTTGGTTCTGTGAGCAGACACGTGTGCCAGAGGAACTGTACAGTTCAGCAGTACAGCTCTTAGACAGGTTTCAGTCTTAAATGGCCTGTACAATCTTCTCTCCCTTCCACCAAGCAAGGCCTTCTCTCCAAACAGAGAGAGGGATGATGGTAATGTCCTGAACATCAGCTGAGTACTGAATTCAGCTCTGGTTGTCACAGACTCCAGAGTGAGTCCCGTTCCTGCTTCATCACAAGTTTGGTTCTTAACCAAAGTGAAAGAACTTGGGATGGGATGTTCTGAAAGTGTCTCAATTATTTCAGAGCAAGAGAAGTGACTGAAGCTGTGCCCCAAATCTTCCAGCCCTCAGAGCAGCGCAGCTGTTCTACCTGAACAGCATCCCTAAAACCAAACTGAAATCTTAGCACAGTAATGTGTTGTGGAGTTGAATTTTATGACTTTTGCAAAGTGCCAGCATAAATACTGAGTGTCAGTTTGCTGCTACTTTGTGCGAGCAACAAAGGGAAAGTGAGGTGATGTGGAGGATCAAGGTTCTCTCACTAGATTGCTTTCAGTCAGCCACCTCTGCTTTTGCCATGCAAAGTTGAGGTAGAACTCCCCATTCTGCTACCCCTCCGTATCATTCTGGCATCCTGGCTGCTGCCAGATTTCCTCTTTCAAAACAAAAATGTTCAAAAGTAAATTCTTTCCTTGTACAGGGTGTTCATGGAACTCTTTTGGGTTGAGCAGGATTTGAGGCCAGCATGCTGTCACGTACCAGAGGGGAAGCAGAGGGACACATTGCTGCTCAGGGTTTATATGGACAGCAAATTTATCCTGGCTTTAGGAGGTCCTGCTTTCTCTGCCCCCTCTCCATCATAATTAGACACATCAAAGAGCTGATCTGTCATCTGAAATGGCAAGATGCCTAACATTTATATTAGAAGGAGTCAAGCCCCAAGCAAGCAAAGATCAAGAACACGATGGTGAATGTGAGGGGGAGATTGAAAGTGTGTCTGTGGACCTCAAGTAAGCTGAAGCGATGGAAAATGTACAAGCAGAGAAGAAAAGGCTATCAACCTTCCAATTAAAATCCCCAAGGATGAGGGTTTTGTCTGTGTTTGTATTAATCAAGGATGAGAAATCAGACAACTCAATGAGACAGGAGGAATTGCAGTGAGAAGCAAAGGACAGGGAAAAGCTAGGGGTCACTGGGGGATGGGTGCACACAGGAAGAAAGAAAACAATGACTAAAAATTTAACTACAACGTTCTTAAAGGAAATAAAAATCTTCCAGGTGTCGGGAGTGTTCTAAAGGCAAGACTGGCTTTACTTATCCCTCGACCTAAGCAGCAGGCTTTCTTCAAAGCACAAACCTACTCAAATATGCTTATGCAAAGAACTTTTAAAGCTTTTATTGACAGCACTTAGCAGCTATGGCTTTCCTGAACCTCAGCTTGCCTGAGGTGAAATTGTGTGGGTTTAATGTCTTCCTCTGGTCAGGGCTGGTGACCTTCAGTTCAGGGACACGCTGAGCAGTGGTGCAGCACAAGGAAGGCCCTGGCTCACCTCTGGAGCTCTGAATCAGGAATTCTGCAGCTGTCCCTGCCTCTTGCACCTACAGGGAGCAGATCTCAGTCAAACCCATGGTAATTAGCCCAAGGCAGTAGATGGTGTCAGTGTCAGAGCCAGGATTAAAACTCCAGTGTTTTTTGGCTGCCAGTCTGATGCTCGAATCACTAGACCACACCTCTCATTATAAAATAATTGTCTGATTTTCCCTTTGAAATCAAAGCTGTTTACAATTATATGGGAGAGAGCAAGAAAATGAAATCTGGGATGGTTCTCTTTAAAAGCATTTGCACCTTTTAATGTAAAATTTCAGTTCAAACAAACTCTGTGCATGCAGTTGTTAGGGGACTCTAATCCCTTCTTTTCCTTTTAATTTGACAGTATGATTTCTTGTCCCTTTTGGAGAAACTCTCCAGATTGAGGTGAATTAATGTATTTTTGTCTTATTGAGAACTGCTGATTGTGATGAATATGAAACTCACACTTGGAACATTACATAAATGTCTACTGCTAAATGATTAGCTGAAAACTTTGGCTGTGGGTATCTTAGGAATTTATGATTGTTACATTGGTGCAAGTTTTTTCTGAAATTAATTCAAAATAAGATCATACCACCATAAAAATTAGTATTGAGCATGCGTTTCTGTATGAATTAGGTAATTTTCTAATACTACTAATGAAACAGTAAAATTTTTTAACAATTAAGCATTCATAAGCAGTAATCTAGTGAGAGACAACCTACTGAATGCCTTGAACTTTTCTAAAAATCTGCAGAGCTACTCTAGCATTCCAAGTTGTGCAAGTATCTAAATCTTGACTGAATTAGGCCTGATTAAGTGACACAATGGGACACCATCTTTGGAGGGCTTTGACAGAGTTGCACTGAAACTTATTATTGAATAGATTTCTGTTTGCCTATATGGAATCTAGGAGAGTTTTTTGATGCATTGCACCTAATTTAGATAAGACACATCAGCAGGAGTCTTTCCCTCAAGTCTAAGGGGCTTTGGACAGGATCCTGGATACTTAAAAAGCTGTAGACAAGTCTGTATTGCAGTCAGCCTTCATATTTAGATGGTAATGTATATTGCTTCTGGTTATTATGAAAATTATTCCAATTAGAGATACCAGATGCCATGATATGAGGTAAGCTAAGGAAGCTGTCTTTAGCTAAGAAATCACATCCAGACCTATCATTAACAAAAAATGGCTGAAGCTGTTGATATTTAAGACTGCACATAAATATCAGCAGCTAAAAGCTGTGCAATATGGCTTTTCTAATATTTTATAACTCAACTCAGTAAGAAGCAGAAGATGCAGAAATGGTATTTTTAATACCAGCTTTCCTTCAAGTGAATTGCACTTCTTCCAAGTTCCACGCCATCTCCTATTTATAGATACATATTAATTCATTAAACTATAATTTAAGCAGAAAAATAGAACTAAAATACACATTTTAGTGTATTTCATTTAAAATACACATTCTCAGTGCAAAGCCTTTGAGTTAACACCACTCTTGGAACTCTGCAGATTTCTCCCCTGTGGAAATAGACTACAGCACCCAGAGGTAGATTACCTTTTATTATCAGTGACTGCAGAGTCAAGTCCTCACTGACAAGTGAGAGTCTTGGCTAAGGAAGGGAAGAGAAAGGGTAAAGAAAGGTTAAATTTAACCCCTTATAGTCAGTGTCCTGTGTATTTCTTTTTCTCCTTACGTCCCTGTTTGCAGGAACAAACTTTGTTCCAGGCTCAAGTAGGGCTTGGGTGACATGTGTATATCCTCCTCTTCCTGGGTGGCACATCACAAATGTGTTGACACCAATCATGATAACCACACTTTGTTTTAGTGTTAAGCATAATGATAATGATGTAACCTGAGATAGGGCTGTATTGTAATTACACAGTTGTGCCAGTTATTACATAGTTATAACACAGATCAGCTCCTTGATCAGATATGCCCAGGAGCTTCTTTTGCTTTACGCCTAACGCAGGAACAGAAAACTAGATCCCTAATTAACTTTGATTGAACCTTGATTAGATAAGGGAGTGGGGCCAGTAGGCACCAAGCAGGCGGGGAAGTCAGCCCATATGTAGATATGTTAAGCGTGTAGGCACCGTCCCGACGAGTCATAGGAAAGAGAAAGGAAACTCCCTTTTCAGGAATTGATACCTCCCGACAAGCACAGAGGAATTAGCCCAGGCTAGCCCTCAGAAATGCAAGAAACTTCTCACCTTCCGCATCCTGCCATGCCCCCACCCTATTAAGATGAGATTCTCAAGCAATTCACCTTGGGAACAGATAGATTTCTATCGTTCTCTCCTGCCACCGCAGGAGGGAATTGCAGAGAGAGCTTTGCACAAAACACAATTATTTCTCCAAGTATTCACTCCTCACTCCTTTATTTCTGTTAAAAGTGCTGAATTGTTAGTGCCATGCGAACCAAGTTTATTTGGCCTCAAACAGTTTCGCTGAATACATGATTTAATAAAGGGGTGAATTATGCCAGACTGGGTTAACTGAATTTGGACAGCTGAAAACTAAAAAGCAACAAAGGCACCTGAGGAGAACACTCATTTTGCTGGTGAGGCAGATGTGCAAATGCTCTCTCATTTCTTCAGAAGTGGCTCTACACTGGCTCTACAATACTAAACTTTTGCAGCCAAATTTTATTCTGTTAGTAAAAATACTAAAATACTTTGCCACCCCCAAAACTCTGGTATTTTAGGACGTGTATTACCCCTTTTTCAAGAGTAGAATAGCACATTAATATTCCACATCTATGGTGACAATATACGTTTTTCTAGGAATTATTACTGATATAAACTCAACAGGAGCTCTAGGTTGTTTAATATCTCTTAAAATCTAATGAACACTATTAATCTAATCTACTTTGAACAAAAAAATAAATATAACTTGGGACACTCTTGACAAACTTTCTTAATCAGCTTAGTCTGACTTCTTTCCCCATGTGTTATACTGTCATATTAATTCCTAACCTTTTTACAGAGTTCTTTTTTTTGCCAATATTCATTCCTGCTTGTGAAGACATTTAGTGTCCTTGACCATAGAATATTAGGAAAGTGCTGCTGTGGCATTTTGTATATGGGAGGGAGCATAAACCAGAGTTTTATAGAAGCAAGAACATGTGAGCCTTGTTCCAGCACAGTGTTTAACTCCTGTTCAGTGAGTATCACATTGGCTTCTGGGAGAGTAACAAGTCTATGCCTAGCATACTCCTTTGAAAGCTTTTAAGTTACTTTAGGCCAACTTAGGTTTATTGACACAAAGAGTTAAAAAAACCTCTCTCAAATAAAACCCACTTCAGTACCTATCCTGGTGTGCTCTGAATTGACAGTACACCACTCTCAGTAGATATTATCACACAGACTTCTCTCAGTCACTGAATTACTCTATTGCATGCGACAGCCAACTTTCAGTCCTTCAGACTCTGATATTATCCAAACAAGATTTTTTTTCCTATAGCGCTGTGGATATATTCCTCAGTGAAAACTGTTTATTTTCCAAGTATAGGCTTTCAGAGTCCTTTGATATATTAATTGTCTGTGAGGTATAGAAAGGCATGGCAATCATTTTTGTCAAAGGGAGGGAAAACAGATCCATTTCACTTCTGCAACTCTCAGGAGTGGCTGAGTGTTCCCTTTCACACACACAACTGCATGAGCCCACAAACACAGATTTGAACCTGGTCAGCTCACTGGTGAGAAAAGCCTTTCCAAAGGTGAGTGAGTGAAAATCACAGAACCTGTTTGCAGGTACAGCTGGGATCATCCTTGTCAGCTTGTTATAGACTATAACCATGTGAGGGAGGGAGTCTTTTCACTTCTAAACCCCAGGCACCTTTGTTTCTCTGTGTGCATTCTCCCTTCTGTGTGCTTTCTTGAATAGAGGACAGATCACCCAAAGCAGAAACTTTATCTTGAGCCTCATTCAAACTTCCCATCACCAGCTTTTCTGACCAAGCAAAGTAACAAGCACATGCTCAGCTATGAGTTGATGAAGAGCCTCCCTGATCCTTGGGTGATTACATTCAGGATATGCTTCCACCCTCTGCTAAGCCAGAGGCAGAACCTTTAGGACTGAGCCCCGTCTCATTTATGATTTTTCTGGTTGCAGGGCAAAGCAGTAATAGTGACACAATAGGAAAAGCACTCCGCAGCCCTCTCAGGAGTGTGCAACAGCCACAGAGACTCCAGTGCAAATAAACTCTCTGATGGTACTGATTAGGTTTCTGCTGAGTAGGACCTTAGGAGTGAGATAACCAGCACAGTTCCATACAGGGAGCTTGGATCTACACTTGTCCCACTCCAGTAATTTTCATTTCACATGAAAAGCAGTTCTGCCTGGGACACGGGGACAGGAAGCTGTAATAAATGGTACAGAGAATTTGGTGATCTGTGCTCCCAGTATTTGAATCTCCAAGAAACATTATCTTTCATTTAGAGCTCTAAGTACAGACTGTTTGTAAAAGTACAACACTGCCTTTCTCTCTTTTCCATGGCACGGAATTCTTCTGCCAGGATTAGCTTCTCTTCCTCCTTAGTCAAATCAACTCAATTTTGGCAGGCACTTCATTGACTGCCAGTGCTGTGCTACCAATAATTTACCAGAACTGAGAAACTTTGGTGCTTTCGTTCTTCACAACTGAATTATCTCCCGCTTGCCCAGATTTGTTCCATTTCTGGTTTATGTACTGGAGGCTCAATCCACTGGGCTCTGTTTCCAGGCTTTTCAGAGGATGAGCCATCCCAAGTATTTGGAGGGTGAGATAGTGGGTGTCCACTAGGGTTCAATTGAGGACACACTGCTGTGCATCTTGGATAGGAATTAGAGACTTGCACAAACACTGTAAATTAGAAAACAAAAGCACTTGTTCATAATGTATTGAATTTTTAAGGCTCGTGTAAAATTTTGTGATTTCTGATATGTCAGCTCTAAAAGCACCTTCTGCAGGATTCTGCATCAACACAGATTACAAATGATCCCTATTTCACCTGTTTGCGAAGTTATTATAAAACAAGAGATGAGAGATGCAGGCTGGCTTGTGGAGAGAGCTTCTCCCAGGATTTATTTTGGGGGTGAACTGTATGTAGAGCGGGGAGGGGTTGCATAAAGCTGAAATGACATTGCTCACATTAGCCTCAGTGCTTAGATTCAAACATGTATTAACCTGGGAAATAATATAAATGCCATTTGAAAGCCTATTCTTATAACATTTCTGACCCACTTCAGACTCCTTTTGGTAATCTGGGAAGGGACCTTTGTTCCCATGGCAGCCCATAATTTCCTGAGTGAAACAGTTCAGCTGAGCTCTGAATGACAGAGTCAGGCATTTGGATGCTTATCTTGCTTCCAAGTGTTCCGAGGTTCCTCATTTCTCACTTATTGCACAATGCCCCAATCTCACTGGGAAGGTGAGAACTGGATCAGAAAGAAAATATAATTGCTTTTTTTTATTAGCTTATGATACAGTCCCGCCCTTCTGTGTTGCCAGCTTACCGAGTTATTCACAAATGATGATATACATAGAGGGAATGATATAATTATCAGCCTATAATTACAGGTATATAGATATATACATCCCCCTGGAGGAGAGCTGGGCTTGGCACATACCTGCTTGTAACGCTGAGTCTTTAGGGAATTCATGCCCATTTTAAGTAGAAGATTATTTATTTATCAAATGCTTGAGACATTTTATGAAAAACGAACCCAAAAGAATCCTTTGATTCCTTTTAATAAAGTTCATAAAGTAAGTAACTGAACAGATCCAGGCATGCAGGAGCAAACTCTCTTGTGCAGAGCAAAAGCAGAGACGTTTCTCAATCGTGGTAAATTATTGGTAGCACAGCATTGGCAGTCAATGAAGAGTTTGCAGCAGCAATGCTGATTTGTTGAGGGAAGGGAAGACGCCAGTCTTGGCACAGTGATCAGAAGCCAACACTGAGAAAGCCAAGTCCATGCTGTATCCCCACAGACACCTTCTTCTTTTTCTTTTTCCATTTTTTTTTCTTTTTTTAAAGCGTTACACAAAATTAGTCTATCTTATGATTCTGTAACCATAGATAAACCCTATTGCCTTCCCACTCTGTTTCAATGCCTCATTTTGTCATCGGGGCAGATAGTGATTCTCAGCTGATATAAATCAGCAAAGCTCCACTGATTTTTAACAAAGCTGTGCCAGCTTCTGCTAGCTGAGGGTCTGCCTGGATATTTCTGTAGCTGTAAAGCTAAAGAATCCAGCAGGCATAGCTGATGTAAGTTGGATATTTTTTTTGGCTGGTTTTTCTTTGTTCTATCTTGCAAATGCTGCTCTCATTCATAACTGCTTGGATGCTTTCAAGTCTGTGTGCAAGAGTTATGGGACCTAATCTGGCTCCTACAATGGTGCAAATCTAGGGTAGCTCTAGTTAAATCAAAAGCATTACTCAGAGGTATTGCACTGCTGTAAAAGCACCCTGCTTGTGCAGAGCAACTGATCTGTAAATCTCATAATGTGCCCAGGATCCTTCCAAGAGTTTATTTGCAAACAAACAAACAAAAAGGATCATCGTGGCTGAACAGACTGATTCCAGCCCATGGAAAACGGACTGAGCCTCTGCCAGGAATAAACTGTAGACACTTGCTAATTACAATTTGTGGCCAGCTTACAAAGTTCAGTAAAGGAGAAAACTGCCCCATTCAGATCCTCTCTCTCAGTTTGATGACATCACTCACATCATTATGTTGTGATATGCCAGATGGGAAAATTTGAGGTGGGGATGAAGTGAAAATCCCGGTTACACCTTTTCTCCAGGCTATCTGCCTCTCCATCATTTTACAACATCACAGAGAGCCTCAGACAGTTTGACTCTGCCATCCCCAGCTGGTTTGGACCAACCAGATAAATGCTGAACCATTAAGAATCGATACGTGTTTCCACCATTGTGACAGGTTATGCTGCACGTAGCTAACCTCACTTTAATTAGTTTATTTAAGCTCACTAGTACATTTAAATAAAGAGGGAAGGTAATAGTAAAAACTCTGTAATTTCTCTTGCCTGGGGAAAAAAAAAATAAAAACAGCTCTGCATCAAATGCTTATTGAAACTGAAACATATGTATTAACATATGGCAGAATTTCACTTACTGTATGTTTTAGTGCAGAGCTGATGAGGAAGGCATCTGTGCTGAGAGCATCTGAATGGAGGCTCAGATAATGAGCTAAGCTCAAAAAATACACTCTGAAAGGTTGGGATGTGTCAAAGTGCCCTGCAGTTGATTTGTGTCAGAGCTGAGAGAACACACTTGAGTCTTACATAGGTGCGTGGCTGAGCTTTCCTTTCTGCACCAGGGCCCTTTGGAGCCTTCCCTTCTGCCGTGGGCTCCTGCTCTGGAAGTCCTGGACAATTCTAAACCCCAACAAATGGTCTCACACCAGAAACACTGACATGACTTCTACTTGGAGCTTAAGCAAGTGCTGTTACATTATTGCTGTGCAACAAAGAGCAGGTGAATTGGGGAGCCAAAACATCAAGCTCAGCTCTGGGTTTGAAGTTCCCTTCAGGGCAGCAGCTCTTTGGAGCTGGGGTTTGGTTTTGCACTCTCTCCAGATGGGTACAGCTGTGAGCACAACCTCTGTGTGCTCAAAGCAGACTCTCCGAGGAGTGAGAGAGAACTTCCCGTGCTGATCCTCGCCCTGGCCATGCAGAGTTGGAGCTTTACACCGAGCCAGGGATTTTGGTTCTGAGATGAACGCCTGGGCACTGTGACTGTGAACGATTTCTCCTGCTCACAGTGATGTAGGGTTTCAGCAAACTCTGCAAAGACTCTCAGAGCCTCTTGCTGCCAACTCCTGATATTATTATTGGGCACTACAAAGCCACATTGTTCTACACCTATTTACTGGAAGTAAGATATGAGGATACCAGGTGTAATTGCTTTACTGCCTTAAGGATAGAAATCTTTCTGATTTGACCACAGTAGGACACCTGCATCGCTCAACCACAGCTTACCTGGCTCCTGTAAGATGCTTTCAAAGCACCCAGTTGCTACTCAGTGACCCAGAAAAAAGTTTACCACCTACTCACAAACCCTCATTTTGAATACTGTGCCTCTTATTTAATGCATGGAATCTTAAGGTTCTTCAGAGTGTGGGCTGTGTATTAAATGTGTGAACCACTTGTGTACCATTGTGCAAATCACATCTTTTGATATGAAACTGTACTCCAGGGATAATTTGTAAAAAAAAGTGATTATTGAGACCAAGGAAAAGTATTTAACAGGTGTACATTGCTTTTCAAGGAAGCATGAAAGCTTCCAGGCATGGAGCTTAGGGTCATTGTTCAATGGTGGGCTTGGCACTGTTGGGTTTACACCTAGATTCAAAGTTCTTCTCCAACTTAAATAGTTCCGTGATTCTGTTAAATAAAGAAAATAAGTTGGCATGACTCAAACTGTCTGTTTCTCTGAAACACCAAAAAAAGGTGATGCAGAGAAGTCATCTCTCTGTGCACATCAAAATTCCATTTTGTGACAAGCTTTAAATCTGTTGCATTTTCATTTTTACCTGTATACTGAGAAAAATTCTGGAGGTCCTGTCATGAAGAGATTTCAGTTTGTGGCCCTGGAACATGATTATTTATTTATTTATGTATTTATTTATTGAACTCCACCCAGGTACAAACTTCTCCTTCAGAGGAAGGACAGGTTGTCTGATTTGGGGTAAAGCTACATGAGGGATGTCTTGTTCCTTCAGGTGCATATGCCCTCACTGAAAGTGTAAATGTGCTGCACTCCCTTCAGCTGCTGAAGATGGCATTAATCCTCTTCCTCCTCCTCCTCCCCATCCTCCTCCTCCTCCTCCTCTGCTCAGTCTCTGCACTGGAGGTCACCTCCCACAGACATGACACAGACTGGAGATTCCTGCCTGCTTCTCCCCTGCTTTGAGACAAAATTAAGGCAAGTAATTTCAGCTCTTTGAAGGCAGGTTTGTGCTAAAGACCTGGATTTTATGCTGAAGTGGCTGACACTAATATAATTTGGGGGATAAGGGGTAGCCTTTGGCAGCAGACACCGAGTTGTATCATCCTCAGCCAACGCAGGAAGATTTTCCAGAGCTTGTCTCTTAACACCTTGAATAAGCCCCTGACTTAAATCCACCTTGATTAAGAGCAAAATAGATTAAGTATGCACAGGAGCACACAAAATAATATTTAAATGTCTGTTCAGGTATGTAAATAATGCTCTGAACAGAGTCTTGGAGTTGTGCTCTCAGTGAGGCAGAACCGTTTGCAGAGGCCTGGACAGTGAGCTGGGCTCTGCTGGGTCCCAGCCCACTGCTTCAATCACAAGACTATTCCCCAGTATGGATTTGTCTATCCCCTATGTCTTTTCCATCATCTCTAAACTTGAGTGACTCCTATGACTAATGTGATTGTAAGTCATAAAACATTAAGTTATGACACAATCAAATCAAAGCCAAGAAATTCATAGTTAGGGTGTAGGCTACATTCTTAACTCAAAACCAGAAAAGCAGCATTACAGGGTAAACAAAAGGCTGAAGTGTCAGCCCTCATTTTTCATTTTTGGGCTCTTATCAGTTTGTATCAATTTAGGCCTTTTTTAAATATGTCATTTCTTTGACTTATTTTTTTCCCTCTAGGAACTGAAAATTATTCTGCTCTGAGGTCTGGAACCTGCCATACAATAAACACTACTTAATTGGGACATGTTTAATAGGGATGGCCACTTTAATGGGACATCTCCTAGGGAACCTATTTATGTTAATGAGACTGAATGACAATGACTGTTTCTTAAGTGGGGCAACAAAAAGGAAAAAACTCCACTTAACAGGGATGCACTCAGCTGTTACTAGTTTGTTAAGTGTTTAACCAGGTGTTAAATAGGTCTAAAATTCTGAGCCTTCATCTTTTAATTCAAAACTGGAAAATTAAAACATTTGCATTGTAATGAAATGTAGTGTTATGATCTGTAAAGTGACATTTAGTGTGAAGTAAGGGCCAGAGTTTTAGAATAGAAGTTCTCATCTCCAAAGAGAGTTCCTCTCTCCAAGCATGGAGCTACCTGTGGATTTGCTCAGATTCATGACAAAAGGTAGCAGTGAACCCCATTTGTTCTATTTATGAATCCTGTGTTTTACCCTTTCACCCCAAAATCTTTCCATGCGGTAATTTGAATAAAAAGATGGGAGAAAAAAAAATTTTAAAAAAATAGGAAAGCTTCTAAATTCTCAGTGACCCTTAGGTCCCTAAGATGATGTCTGAAGACTTGCAGGAACCTCCAAAAGCCTGTAAACCATCTTGAGGGTTATTTTCTCCCTGTAGCCCTTTTGTGCTCTACTGTTTCCTCTGTAAATATATACCCATGTTTCAGGGGGGGAACAAGAGATCATGTCAAGAAGTTGTCTGAAAAACAAAAATCCTATCTTAGACGACAGCTATATGAATTTGGGGACTCTCCCAGGCAAACCAAGACATCTGATTATGCCATTGTATCCTGTTTGGCAAAGGAGAGAGTGAAGGGAAGTGATAGACATGAGGGGCAGATGGAGTTTGCCTAATGTGTCTGTTCTTTTCTTCGCTGCCTTTTCAATTTAAGAATGTAGCAAAATAGCAGCTGCTCATAATTTCATGAATCAAGAAGTATGTAAATTTCAGCTACAAAATTTGTTGCATAGTTAGACACACACGCACACACACACACACACACACACACAAAGAAGGGATAAAAAAAAGGAAAAAGATCTTGCTTGCATCTACAACTTTCTTAATCTGGCATGCAAATTTAGCTTTCAGGCCTGGTTTGCCTCTCATTTAGGAGTGAACCCGAGTGGCTCAATTGATTTTGCTGCCGACACGTAGGATAATGCTGTGGGATAATGGTGAGCCTGGCATGAAAAGCTCCTTTCGTGCCCCTGAGCTACCACGGGGGGTTTGTGCCCTACCTCGGGCTGGGCTGCAGGTGGAGGGAGGGAGGGAAGGGCTTGTGCTGGGAATGTTTCCCAGAGCAGGGGCTGTGAACAGCTACCTGAGGATGCTGCACCCCAGGCCGAGATGGAAATCACTCTTCTCGTGTTTCAGTCCCTAACAGCCCCCAAATTAAAAGATGGAAAAAGTGACTGGAAATATATCATCCACATGCATAAAACAGTGCTCAGGAGGGGCTGGGATCGGGGCCTCCACACACCATACAGCTGGTTCTAGTTTTCAGACAAGATTTACTAAACACATGTAAACCGTGCGTATCTGTTTGAATACTTTTTGTGCAAATAACTTCCTCTGTGGTCAAGCTGTTCCTCTCAGATCCAGGCTACAGATTTGTGCTTTGTACTCACCACTTTTTTACCCTTGGATTTCCACCAGTATCAGTTCACACTCAGAGTATGAAACTGTGAAGGAAGGAGCTGAGCTTGGCAGCAAGAGTCAGGAGAATTTACAGTGCAAAACACTGAACAAAACTCATGGTAAAGGGCAGGAATCATCTCTGGCTTTGCTCCATCCCAGCCAGTGTTGGGGCAGATCCTGAGCAGCTGTAAACAGCCACACGACTGCCATTCCACAGGAGCTGCAAGCATTTATATCACTTGGCCCAGCAGCCTCTTGCAGAGATGCAACATTTCACCAGCTCTGGAGGGGTTCCTCCTGATTTATACCCCCCGAGCGAGCAAGCAGAGCCAGGGTCTTTCTTCACCAATTAGAAGTGCCCCACAATTAAATCTGCCAAGTGTCATGAGCTCCAACTCTAAACACAAAGCAACAGCTGAAACTGGATATGAAGAAGCAGGAGGGCAGAGTTTTATGATCGATGCTTTATTGGAATCATATAAAAAAAGAAAAGCATTTCACATATTTCATGGAGGTATTTTATGTGCAAATTTAATATGAATCCTCTTCTTGTTAAACTCTTATGTGATCTGTGTACTTCAGTATATAAAACACACTACAGGACAACTATGAACAAGTTCATTAAAAGAACTTGGGCTCCTGTTGACATCACCAACCGCACAAGTGCTTGCTCAGATCTTATCAGTCTCTCCTTATATTTCAGGTTACCTACTTGCTCGTTTTCCCTATATATCTTTCATTGTTACAAGAATTCAACTCCTGGGCAGATCTCACAGATAAATCTGCTTGTCTGTTTGGGGAATATGGCTCTAGTTCTAATTTTGCAGACTTTGTTCAAGAAATACTCCCTCTGACTGCAGGGATTTTTGCCTGAGTAATCCTTTCAGAATTGGACTCTCTATGATTTTCATTTACTTAACAACTTGGCATTACATCTGTGAAATATTAGCCCAGTAATGTAAAATATCAAATTAGATTTATGCATTAATCTAATCTATATATGAAGCTTGATAGTCAGTTCTGTTACACTGAATTATTCCAATTCCAGGCATTCTGTGTCATTTCACATTTATTCTGATGATGCAAGAGAACCAAGGAGTGAGACTGATAGAACAAATCTGGTAGCCCATGCATGTAAAACTCTGAAACTTTGAACAAAATTTAAAATCAATTTCCACTTTCAGATAAACCATATAAATGTTTTCCTATCAATCACAAATAAAGAAGAGCACACGCAAAAAGCTAATCTGAAATAATCAACAGAATAACAAGCTATTAAACAGGAAAAAGCTGGTCAAAATACGTGGCCAAACTGCAAAGTATTCTCTAAAAATCCTTGGAAAGGATAAATAAGCAATTGTTTCTTTTCTGTGTAACAGTTGCAGTCTGAAAAGTAAAAAATTACTCCTTCATACATGTTCATAAACTGCATTTATAAACACTTCACACAACTAAATTATATTTGTTTCCTCCAGGCTGGCTGCCCTTGAGCATTTTTCTCCTTCTTGCAGTTTTTGCTTTTTTTTATAATCCCTCTATGAAAGCAGGTCTTATGCCCATAGCCCTGCTTCAGCAGCCAGCCTCACACAGCAGCCACTTAAGAACACATTAAACTAAAGTTTTGTGTGTGCTATGGTACCTTTAAAAACTGGATTCTTGGAGACAACCCACCAATACGTTATTTTTACATCTTAAAGCCATTTACTTCTCTTTATGAATGCTTCCAATTTGTTTTACTCTAGTTGGGCCGAATCCAGCTTGTTATTTACAGAAAGAACACAACAAGATTAATAGGATGTGGTCTGCACTAGCCTACACCCCTGGAAATTCATAGTGATCCCATCAATTCCATATAATTTTTTTGGATTCATAGCAGGTTAAAGCTCCAATCCAGGATAATGCCAAGCAGATGCAGACAAGGGCCAGCACATAAATGAGGAGAATCATGGCCAGAATAAAACTGATCTCTTTATTCCAAAGAAGAAGGTAGTGTTTAGATACAACATATTAGATAGATTTTTTTTTTCTTTCCCCTGTTTGGTAATCTGTCACCATCTGGACACCAAATAGGAAATGATGCAACACCAGGGGGGAAAAACCCAATTTATTTCATACATGTTACTAAAGAAAGACTGTATTGATGTGCTGCCCCAAGCACTTTGGCTCACTCATGTGTCACAACAGGCACAGGTATGCTCTCTTCAAACACGAGGTTTCCACACTGAAATGTTTCCTGCGGGACACAGCATCAGTTTTCCAGCGTAAGGCAGCTGCAGTGAACTCAGGGCTTCCTCTAAGGGTGTCTATTTTCTCCCTTTCTGCATTAATTCAGAATTACTGTTTCTCCTTCCCCAGCACTTGCATGCAACCACCCCAAACACAGTTGTGTTTGCAGAAAATCACAGTTGTGCTACATCAGTCAGTGTTCGTATTTCTAAGAAAAGACGTGCTTCCCTAAATGAAACCTCACCCTCATTACTGGTGGACAAAACCACCTAAGACACCCAAACCAAACAGATCACAGCACAGGTGCCCGAGGGGGACCCAGCGAGGGATGCAACCACTGCCAGGGGACAATGGGACCAGAAAGCCCAGCCGGAGGAAAGGAGCAGAGGGATGTTCCCTTCTTCCGTCCCACGTGAAGTGTTTGTCTTTGGAAAGTGAAAGAAAAACCTTTCTTCTCTTTCCTTTGCCAAGGCAGCTCAGCTCTGCACCCACCCACTTCTGTGGAAGGGAAGGAAAGGGGAACTGGAGGTGAGGGAGCAGCTCCAAGCTGCTTTATTTGTACTTTTCCTCCTCCTCCTTGCTGCTTCCCTGCCCTGCAACCCTCGAGGTGCAGCGCCCAGCAGCCACCACGAGATTTTGATCTCCCAGTGACCACTGGTGCTGTACAGAAATGAGAAACTGAGGGAGGATCCTTTCATGTCTCCAAGAGCCCTGTGCCAGCAGCCAACCACAGCTCCTGTCCCCAGCCACAGCCACAGCCAGCTCTCCTGGCTCTGGGAGAGTGGCACAAACAGAATAAGCCCAGGTGAGGTTCAGAACACAATAAGGCATTTAAATTAATAATACAGGCTTCAGGTCCTTTTTCTAAAGTACTATGTGGAATATTGGAGCTGAAGATGCAGCAGAAACTGGGAGGAATAGGGCTGGGACAGAGTTAGTGGAGGCAAAAGCACAGCCAAAATGGACCCGAACAGGGAGGGAGAGGGGAAGAGCAAGAACCTGAAGTGAGGAAGTGGCTGCATGAAGTGGGTGAGGGCTCATGATAGGAACAGCAAGAGATAAGTACCACAAAAAGAAAGGATGTGCAAAACCCAAAGCCCAAACCTCTAAGAGAAACCATTAAAAGGTAAAAAACATGAAAGTTTTCAAGTGAGAAGGTGGGAATTTTTCCTGGGTACATAACCTACTAACTTGTCTGCTGATCCTTTTAGAGGATAGAAAAGATAAATTCCCAAATCAAGACCAGCCTAAGTCAGAGAGAAGAGTGCTGCATGGAGCATGAGGCCACGGAGGACTCAATGTGCTTCCCCATCCAAGAAAATCCTGGCCCTGGTACCATCCTGTGCATGGGATATAGGATGGGAAGGCAAGGACAGTGCTGACAAATTAAAACTGGGCTGAACCATATCCTGAGAGAAATTCAGTATCAAATTTATTCACTCCAACTCCAGGGAATGCATAACCCAATAGATCTTTCCTCCTCTAATTCTTTCTTCTGTTCCAGATGTTGGCCAAAACACAACCATGCATCTGGATGGAGCATTCGGTTAGAAAAGCAGCTATTTGAGAGAAATTTTGTGGGAGCTCTTTCGGGGTCTTCAGTAACTCCTGCTGCACATGGCAGAGACACCACTGCAGTGCCATCCCATGTTTGTGTTGGTTTTAATCCACAAATCCTCAAGGAAGATCTGTTGTGGGTTATGCTGGATCCTCATAAACATCTTCAGAGTTAACCAGCAAGTAACCACACCATGCAAATTTACTTTGCTTTTAGTTGTGGCTATTTTCCCTGCCCTCTGTGAGAATTGCTTTCTCCTCTTTCACCTGCCAGAGTGTATCTGTGGCTGTGCAGTGTTCACAGGATAACAAAAATCATAGGATTTTGTGCTTGGATCATGCGTGCTGCCATCTACGTGATTTCTGCTAAAACTTTCCCAATTTGCCAAAAAATGTGGGAATTGCCATGTTGGTTGATAAAACAAGGGTGCATCCAGCTGAGTGAGCACAGCTGAACACCCAGGGATTTGTGTGCAGACATGGGGGACACTTCTCCCAGCTATTTTCCTTGTTTCCAGCCATTTTCTGCTCAGGGGTTTTCCTGAGCTACACTGTCCACATCACTGGCCAAACCCTCAGGCAATTTATGTGCTGCAAAACCTCTGGCTACTACCAGAGATATAAATCAAGCAGAATTAGAGTCATTGACAATAATTGGGAAAAAAAAAAAAGTATCTGTGATTTGGAAGATATATATGAGTTTTGATCTTAATTTGGACTAAATCTCCCAGGAACATAAATTATCTGTTTGGCTGTCTCTGTTCCCTGCCATGTCTGTGGAATCTCTCTCTGCTATGGCACGCAGCAGTAAAGGATATCTCAAATCCAGTTTAAGGTGGACAGAAAGGCACTTCCACAACGGAGAGGGTTGGGATTTTGGAATGAGGAGCTCCTTTCCAGCAGGCACAGGCAGCCAGGGACAAGAATCAGCTGAGGAAAATGCAAAGATGAGAGCAATGAAGTGAGGAGGGAAGGGGCTCAACAAGGAGCAGACAGGGCTTTAGGGGAACTGATAGAAATTCGGTTGTCAGTTTACATGAAAATGAGAAGAAAAACCCACAAAAATCCTTGGAGAAGAGACCCAAAAGCTACAGGTGCTGGGAGAAGCAGCATTTCATCTTCCAGTGTTGTAGCCAAGAAAATAAGACAAGTTCATTAAGGCAAAGAGAAGCTTAAGTCCAGTGATCAATACAGGAGTCACTGTCCAAAACATCCTTGTGAATGCAGACTGATGCCCAGGGGAGCAGCCGTGCTAAGGAACTGCTCCCAACCAGTTTGGGACCTTTGGAATAAAGATCCATTTTCTTCAGTACTCCAGATGATGACATGAAGAATAACAAGAACGATTTTCTGTGATGGCCCAAAGTGCAAATATGTTCATTAAAGACCTGTATCAGTGAGATCTCATGACATTAATAGGTAAAAAATTTCAATGTGATTTTCATCCAATTCCTAAAACAAAATCTGTACAACAGATACAACAATACCTACAAATATTTTGGATGTATAAAGCATTACTAGTTGCTGCCATCATTTGAGATTTAAACTTCAAATCCACTGTGCTTCCTTTTTCAGTACTCTATTAGTGCCCGTTGAAAGAAGTCAGCATTTACACAGATCAAATCTAGCTTTAAAAAAACCTTCCTCAAATCAAGAGATGAGAATGATTCCTCAAAACATAATAACCCAAGAAAACTTTATTCTAACCATCTCCTTGCCAGGGTGCACCCAGATTTCCAAGGTCCCTCTCTCCCACTGTACACAGGTACATTTCAGCTGGAACACAAAGCACATTATCACTTGCTCCAAGGAGCTCTGTAGCCTGCAGGATCTTTACAGAATCCAGCCCGAAGAAATGCAGCACTTTGAGAAAACAGAGCTGTCAAGCAAGATTTCCTTGGGCTTGCTGCCACACAAAATGGCAAACGAGGGACTTGATCCTGCATGGGAGACAATAGGAATTATAGGTGCTCAGCATTTGTCTTCCGGCAGAATTAAGGTTTCTCAGTAATTCCCCGAATCAGCCGTACTGCTTTATACTTATTCAAAATTACATAGCTAAAAGCCTTGGTATGTAGCCACAGAGCTTTTATTTCAAATTGGCAATAATGTTACTTCTGCAAAAAAAAAGACTACAATAATGTTAAAAATATCATAAAATGTTATTTATACCAGGATTCATTTGTTACCCCATATGACAATCATTCATATTTCTTGACAGATATAAACCTCCGCTTAACACATTAGTATCATAAATATTACCAGATATAACACTGTAATTTAATACCTACCAAATGTATTTTAAAATATTACTCAATTTAAAACTTTGGATTTTAACCAGATGTGTTTCCAGAAAATGATTCAGGTCAGATGCTTTTTTCTTTTCCCTTTTCTGTGTGCGCGTGTTCAAAGCAGAGCGTTCCTATGTGATTTATTGTGCCATGACTGTGTGCCCCGAACCTAAAACAGCACCACGATACTTCATCCTTGAGGCTTACACACCTGCAGTCCAAACTAACAAGAGAAAACATCTACATGGCACGGCAGGAGCCTTTGAAATGTCTTTTTGCAGTTGCCTGGACACAGAACAGACTGGTAGAACAGGGAGGCAGTGGAGAAAGGGTGAAGACAGGAACTCCAGCCTCTTTCATCTAGAAAGGGGGGACCATGGAGAGATTAGAGGAAAGGATTTTGATTAGATCACTGGAATGTGAAATGATGCTTCCCAGGATTAAAATCCTATTTTAGAGCTACCAAACCGGTTACGGCGTTAGTCAGAATTCGGAGGCTCGCACAGCTCCATCCCTGCTCCGTCCCCGGCTGTCACTCCGGGCACCCCACACCCTCTCCCCGAGCAGGGGGGACCCCAGCCGGGCACCCCAATCCTCTCCAGCATCATCCCAGCAAGGAGCTGCCCTCCCTCAAAGCATGGCACTTCTGGGGGAGAACGAGTTTCCTTCTCCAAGGGCATCCCTGCATCCAGCCCTACAGCACTCGTGTGGAGGCTCTTGAATTTCGGTCTCATTGGGCCCTCGGTTTAGATCACCATGTAGAGGTCTGACATTTTCATAACTAAATGCCATTAGTTTTATTCCCAGCACAGCCAACCAACAATTTGAAGGTCTGTAGTCGTCGGGCTGATCATTACGTGGAACCCATTAACATAAAACCCGCCATCGCAATTAGTATCTTTGTAAGCAGCAGCCTCAGCAAAAAGTGGAAATGGAGGCTGAAATGATGGTGCTCTTCCAAAGGAGGCCGGCAGCAGATTGGGAAATAATCTGTGGCAATTGCTCTGCCGCTGTCTCTGCCCTAACTTCTCCAAAGACAGGCAGAGCCATGTCCAAGCAGTCATCCCACGGACTTGAGCGAGCACTAAATTCACTCAGTGATCAAATACAATCTGAGAAAAAAATCTACAATCGCTCACTTGGAGAGGAAGGGATATTTTCCTTTCACAAATGAAGTGTAAAACAGCGAATGTAGCTGTATTTGGAAAAACACTGTGCAGCATATTGATTCCAGAGGGGACAGGTACAGACCGTGGGTTTGCCCATTTCCCAGTAAAAACAGCGAATGCTTTCGAGGGGGGCAATGTATCTGCAGGCTGGTGTTTTGTTAGGAGATGAGCCTGCTAAAATGTTCTGTGCTTTTCTGGAACGGAACAAGGAAAATGTTCGTATTTATAGCAACATTATTGTTTAGAACAAAATAAGTTATTTCATCCTTTTAATCTCCGTTTCTATGGATATCCTGCGCGGGGCTGGGATCTGATTTTCCAACCTCCGTGCGATCCGTCTCCCCTCGGCAGCGGCCGGCGGCACCAGCCCTGGCAGCGAGCGCCTGTCCGCGGGGAAGAAAATCCCGTTCCAGGCGCTGCCGGACCGCCCCGGACACCGGGAACCCGCTGCCCTCCGTGCACTTTTTCATTGTTGTTTCCCCTAAACTCTCTACACTTGGCTAATTTTAGCCCCGCGGCTCCCCGAGCGGGCTCCCCCCCCGCGCTCCGCCGCCGCTCCGGGCACCATTTGCCGGGCCGATGCGCTGCCGTGAACCCGCACCGCACCCGCGGGGGCTGCGCACCCCTCCCGCATCCCGCATCCCGCCATCCCCGCGCTGCCCGGCTGGCCCCGCATCCCCCTCCCGCAGCGCTGTCCCCGCGTTCCCCCGCCCGGCGGGGCTGTCCCCGCATCCCCCCGCACGGCGCGGCCCCGCTCCGCACGTCCGGCGTCCCCGCATTCCACCCCGGGGCGCGTTCCCGCGGGGCGGGTCGCCGTGGCAACGCGCGGCGCGGCGCCCCTTCTCCACCCCCAAAACCCCCCCCCCCCTCGCGAACGCGCGGGTTGAGTTCGTGTACGGGCGATGCTCCAGGCCGGGATTGGGGCGCTCCCTGCCGCCTACCTCCCCTGCCCCCCCGCCCTCCTCCCCCCTCCCGCTGGCTCCCCTCCCTCTCTACCTCCCTCCCTCCCTCCCTCCCCGCCCCCCCCCTCCCGGCTCCTGAACTCCAGCCCCTCTCTCTCTATCAGCCGCTCACTCTGTCTCAACATGTCTCAAGATGGCGGCCAATGTGGGATCGATGTTCAATATTGGAAGCGCTTTTGATTTACAGCAGCTGCAAGGTCTAGCTGGCCCCCCCGTCCCGCTCGCCGCACCGGCCGGGCCGCCCCCCCCCCCCCCCCTCCCCCCCCCGCAGGACCCCCCCCCTCCCTCCCTTCTCCGCCTTTCGCCCTCCGGGGCCGGCCTCCCCCTCCTCCTCCGCTGCCGGCCCGCGCCCGCCTAAAGGGAAACCCCCCGTCCGCGGCCGCGGCGCTCCGCTCCCTCCGCCCCACGCCATCGATCACGGCTCCCATCGGAAATTGATCCTCTTTGTTCAATTCATCGACAGCCCAAGATGGCGCCGGATGCCGCCCGCTGCCGGGGCGCCGCGCTTCGCCCGCTCCGTCCCGGGCTGCTCTTTCCCGCTCCGCGCTCCCCCCCGGCGGCGGGGCCGTGCGGAGCGGCGTGCGGGGGCGGCGACTCCAGACGGCCGACCCCCCGCTTATCCCCGCCCGCCTCCTCCCTCCCCTCCCCGCCGCCTGACCCCCTTCCCGCCGCCGCGTCCCCGCCGCTTTTCCTCCGCCGGAGAGCCGGGGAAGTTACCGAGTGCTGGGACTTTGTGTGGGGGCGCCGGGCGGGAGGCGTCTGCAGGCGCGGAGCGGCGGGGGTGGGGGCGATGTGGTGTCCGGCCGGGCGGGGGGCGGGCGCTCCCCGCATGCGGGGCGCCGGGCCCTCGCCTTCCGCTCGGCTCCCGCTCGGCTCCGCTCCGCCGGCCCGTCGGGCTCCGGCCGACGACCCTGCGACCGCCGCGGGCACCGCGCCGGGCCGCGACAGAGTGGGACGCGGGGGGAAACCCGCTGGCAGGAAAAGGGAGCCGGAGAAGCGGCGGAGGGTCCCGCGGGGTGGTGAATGGTGGGTAAGAGGGCGAGCGCCGGTGCGCCGGGAGGAGGGGCCTCAGGAAAGGCGGCGGGCGATGGGGCCAGGGGTTCCGGGGAGGGGAGCGGGGGGGCGTCCCGAGCCCCGGAGGGGGCATCGCACCGGCGCAATGTCTTCCGCCCGGGCGGCACGGGGAGGGCGGCGACGTATACATAATTCACGGGCTCCCAGAATCTCCTGCTGTCCAGAGCTGACAGATTGAGCGGGAATTATGATTTTTTTTTGGCTTTACTTGCTGGCCTCGGAGAGCCCAGATGCTAGTGCCGTTTCCTGCGAGGGAAAGTTCTTCGACAGACCGGCCTGCCTCCCCCGCCCCGGGGGAGCGTCCCCGGGGGAAATTGCGGCCCCACGATACGATGGTAATGAGTTGCCGAGCTACAGATAAGGCCGGGGCGGGCCCGGGGGGGTTTGTCAGACGCTGTATCGGTGGCTCGACTCCCGCCTGTGAATGGGATTGCCCAACAAGCGTGGTCTCCCAGTTGTTGATTGGCGCAGGAAAGGCGCTGCCCTACGCCTCTCCAACCCCGCCCGCATGGCCTCCCGTTTAAATAAATTGGCTCGAAAGCCGGCTGGCTCGCCCACCCTGCGCCCCCGTGGAGGCGGCCAGTTGGGTTGATGGTGGGAGCCGGCCGGAGGCTGCGGCAGGCGGCAGGGATGGTGCGGGATGACGCGGGGCCAGAGACCGCATCTCCCGCTGGGGTGAGGGGGATGCTGGCGGTCTGGGGGGGGGGCCGGCCTGCGGGACCCAGGTCCTGCCGCCCTCCCCTTCCACTCGGCGGGCCGTGCGGGAGTTTTTTTGGGATAGGCTCCAACTCCCACACCAGGCCAGAGCCGCCCCCGAAAGGGAAATCGAAAGTGCTCCGTGGGGGTCTGTGCTGGGAGGCTGGTTCCCTCTCCGACGTTCAGGTGCATTAGGACGGTGGGGTTAAAGTCAGCGTTTTTGTTTAGGTTTCTATGTCGTCTTCACCCCATTTCGTGTTTTATGTTATTTTTAAAGGTTTTGTGATTAAGGTGTGGACTTGGCTGAACCTTGCTAACTTGAAAGGGTTCTTAATAGGACCGGAATACCCTACGGAATACTGAAAAAGGAGATCCAGATGTGGAAATGTATAAAATAAAATGGAATAAATTAAGATGTAGTAAACAAGGTCTTCGGACATCTCTAATTGTGGACTTTGCTTTGCCCTCGTTGATACTTGTGGCCTGGACTTTGCTATAGCATAGGAAAGAAAATAACGCTTCTGAACATCGCTTGCCGTGGTGGTACATTTAAACGCAGTGAACAAGGTCTAAAAATATTGCCTATAAAAAATAAAGCCTTCAGGAATGCTTATGATTTTTAAAAACTATTAGCTAAAGTATCTCTATTCATGTAAAAAAATATAATGAAAATTCCTAAAAATGTAAATGAACACAGCAAATGGCATTTTGATATAGATTGTTCTGATTCTGTTTTTAGTAAAAAATAGCTCACTTTTATCATAATTTAAGTTCTGTGCAAACTGTAAAACCTGTTGTGGAGTATCAGGTACAAACCTTAATCTAGTTTTTGCAGATAAATTGAACAGGTCTGACTTGAACAGCTTGAGCTTTCCTTGAGCATTCTTGGTAACGCCAGATAGAGTTTTTGAAACAATATTCATCTACCTGCTTTTGAGGACTGGTGATTATTATCCCGGGCCGGATTGAGGGCTGTTCACATGTTTTGGCAGGTTCAGCAGGCAGGCTGTTTGGCAGCACGCCACAGAGTTTGTTAAACTTTGAATACAAGCTGTCTGCAGAGCGCCCTGGGATACTGTGACCGGGGGGAGGGAGAGATTACCCTCCCCCGTATGCAGAATAGTTAATTGTTTCAAATTAGCTTTTTATGTCTTTTTTTACCCACTCAGCTGAACCAACGAGGTAGTATAATATTTTACTCCCACTTGCAGAGGAAGCAATTTGCTATAAAAACTTATCATTCCTGGGGATGAAGGTTCTAGAGTACCCACAGAACTTATCATGCATCCCTCCTCCCCGTCCTTCACTTTGCACTGACGTATTTCGAGCGTTGGACGGGAATTGTAGAGAATTAAAAATACTTCCGCATACACTCTGTTCCAGCACGGGAAGCTGGGAGCGATTTATGCTAACACAATTCACCTGAACCCTCGTGAACTCCAGCTTTGGTGTAAGCTCAGGCTGTGAGGAGCTTTGAAGCTCTCTGTTGCATGAGAAGTTGTGAGGGAGAGTGGGACTGGGCAGTCCCGGATCGCTGGCAGCCAGCGCTTCGTACCCAGCTTGGGCTTCCCAACTTCCTCTTATCCACCCTTCTGTCTAGAAGGAGATGTTTAACTGTTGTGAGCTTCGACCTTCTCTTGTAATATTAAAGCAGCAGCTTTTCTCAGATTGTATCATATTAATTAAAAACAGAGCCAGGAACACCTTTAGGTCTGACTTTTTTTAAATTATTTATTCCTTTCGTTAAATAACCCCGTGTTTATAGGGAAGGATGTTTCAAGTGTTGGAGACAGGATTAAATAATCAGAACTTGATTATTCAAGAAACAAAAAGGTCTCTTCACGATTGTGGAAATATGAGATGCAAAAAATGCAGCTTCTACAGGTATCAAACGGAGGCTCTTCATCTGGAGACTGTACCTGCAGAGGCACGCCAGCTGAAATATAACGCCTTTTCTACAGAAAAGGGGCTGATACGAATTTCCTAAAAGAAATTGTGGAATTGGCCATGGCATTGCTTGCCTCAGTTTGCCCTGTGTGCGGGGTAGAGGGACCCATGTTTGATGGGGAGAGGGAGTTTGCAATGCAGAGAAAACAGACCCTCACAGACAGCAAGAGTATTGTTGGCAGTAAATACAGATGAAAATCAAAGGAGAAATGCTGCTGCCCCCAAGTTAAAGCTGCACGTCCCTTTTGGGAAGCAGCTGTGTGATTGGAATCAGTTCAGCAGCGTGAAGGTAACTGACTGTTCCGTGGTCCTGGTGTTTGTAGTTTTTAGTGTCACCATCACCTCAATCTAAAAACAACCTTTGCTGTGAGAGCTAGGAAAAGGAGCGTTGTGTTCCTGTGGGACAGCATGCAGCTCTCCTTGACAGCTTGCTTAATATTTTGAATATGTGTGTAATATATATCAGTATCAGACGGATGCAGAAAGCTGGTCATCTATGACCAGCAGGAGTAAGTCTAGCTTGAAGGCCACAGCTCTGAGTTGCGTCTGGAAGAAGGAATGGAAGAAGTTAAGACAGAAAGTTAGTACCCTTTGAAACACTATAAACTATCTGTAGTTTTTTGGTAGTAAACGCAAGTTCTCCAAAATGTCATTGAAGCTTTTTAGGACAGGTCTCAAATTTGTAAAAAAGTACAGTTTCTTAGGGTTTTTGAGCAGATCGGCAGAACTCTACCTTCAAGCTGGGGAGTGAAAAAATCTAAGGCAAACTTGCTAATCGTGTTCATTTTTTAAAACATCTTATCTGGTTTATTGATCATATAGGTTGACTAAAAGAAAAGAAGCTGGAGTATTAGTTCTGTTGCAGGCTGTGACTAATGTTTAAGTTAACCATTGATTCCTTATAAAATCGTAAACGAAATCTGGGAAAAACTGATTATAATGATACAGATTTAAATACTGAAGGACTTCTGTTTTCTGATATTAGAAACAGGTGGAGTTGTTTGCATCTTTTAGTGGGTTGTGATGGTACAGAGAAAGGCTGCTGTATCTGTGAAGAGTTGGTTGCTTCATCAGAAAGTCGAATTAGGAAAAGGGTCTGAGTGTTAATTTGTGTTCCTGTGCCAGGTCATGTAGAATTGTTTCTTTCTCTAAAAGTAGTCAGTGTTTTTCTGTTTACAGTGGTAGCTGTAATGTGCGTGTGGAGAAGAATCTCCAGCTGCGTACCTACATTTCTGCTCCCCCTCACCTGCTCGGAGAGGTGTGGTGAAAGCAGCTGGTGTTTGTTCCTGCAGGAAGGGCAAATACAGGGAAGGGACCGGCATGGCAAGCCAGGGCTGTGCTGCCAAGATACTCGAGAGCAATCACTGCTCCCCGCAGCGTGGAAAGAGGCTTGGCAGCTTGTGGTTTGCTCAGGTGGATGTCCCGGGGACACCCCCCCCACCACACGTGACATACCAGTAAGAAGGGCCCCTTGATGTACTTCTGGCCACAAAAGAACTGGCTTCATAGGATTCCTTGAGTCCTGTTCCTTGGGAATAAATCTCTGAGAGCTTTTTTATCCTCTGTTCTATTCCTGCAATGAAATAATGACCCATCAGGAAATGTTGGCAGAGCCAGTGCGTGCTTCGGTCACTCTGCTCTAATGCCATGTTTTGTGGTATTTAATTGGATGATGTTTGAGATTAAGTGCAGTAGGGAGGATTTGGGAGATAGTGAAGTTGGGAGTTTTATGAAAAAAAACCACCCTCCTGATTGCGCTATGTTTAAACAATACCAAATAAGAATGGGTGGTTTTTGAAACATTTGCTAGAGAAGAAATTACATGTAGTCTGAAATTCCAGGGAACAGTTATTCTTTATTTGCAAGCTGATTTGTAATGCAAAAGTGGATGTAAGAAAAATGCATAATCCAGAGGTTCAGTTTGATCACACTGAGGCCGAGAATGAAGGCAGTTATTTATTGGGTAGAGAACAGACAAAAATGTGGATGACGGTATTTTTTTAACTGGCACCAAGCAGGCAGTGTTTGCACGGCTGTAGTCTTTCTATGTGAGCAGGGTGTTAATTTCCAAGAGGGGGGGGG